>UFQX01000358.1:0-202110 GCA_900497675.1 Arapaima gigas | reverse complement strand
AAAAAAAAAAAAAAAAAAAAAAAACTCCAATTTCGGAAAACTTCCCGATATTGACAGAGGAACTTTCCGTGAACGTGCCTGACCCGCGGAGAGACGAGCTCGTCTGAGGCCACGTTCTCAGAAATTAGTCAGATCACGAAATGTGCACAGCTTGAAGTTGATGGTCATGACTTACATGCTTCCGCAGTAATAATTCGTGCTTTGGCCGATTTTTGCAATTTCACTAAATTGGAAAGTTTAAATATAAAGCGCAGCGAGAGGAGACGCCAAGATTAGTGCCATATCTTAATCAAAAAAAAAAAAAAGAAAAGAAATATATTGTCATCTGTTGTTTTATTATTGAGCCAATTATTATCAGTCACACTGAGAAATGCATGGACCAACTTCACTGCAGGCTTGTCAGGGGAATAGTTTTGTTAGCCTAATTAGACTAATTGGATTTTACAATCGGGCCCCATCGCTGGGCAGTGCGATTGCATTCGGATGGAACTACGGGGGATTGTTTTCTCACAGTGGCACAACAATGGTGGCTGATGTCGATGCGGCACCACAGCAGTGTCCTGCACGTTGCATTGTCTCCTAACAACAGAGATGCACAATAGGCTGCCAAGTATGTCCGGGGCGATGCGTTTTCTGAGAGATTCAGTGGCAGACGATTATGCCATTTCAAAAAAGGAAAAGAGCAGTCAGGAAATAGTCTCTGTTAAACAAAAATGGACATGAGTCTCTTTTTTTTCTGAAATTTAAGCAATTTTTGTGCGAATAGCATTATGAGTGCTGCGCTGAAATGCTTCCGTAATTCCACTGGCATTACCCTACCGAGTTCAGCAGAATAGGCATAAAAGCGAGGAAATGTTGCCACCTCCTGGGCACCACTTCACCTGCAAAGTTTCACAATGAGCCATTAGGTTCCTTGGGGGGAGATGCGGAGCAGCTTTGTGACTGTCTGGGTGACAGTATCTAAAGAGCAGATGCTGTGATTTAAAGGTCAGCTGGCTGATGTACACAGTAGTTAAATAGTTTGCACCCCTGAAGATGCCTCTGTTCTGCCGTTTCCCAGCTGACCTTCACTACCCTTTCACTGGAGCAAAGGATCCAGGCCAAGACACAAGAAGGGATCTGCAATGCTGCAAACAAATGGGCCGTTGCAAAGTCACAGAGTAACACCGATGTAAACTGCACTCCATGTATTTTCTTAAAAAGTTCACTTGATAAACCTTAACATCTCCTATATTCTGTACCATATACAATACACTCTACTGTACTAAACTACATACTGTACAGGCACCGGTGAGGTATACGTTTAAGCAGATGCTTAAGGCTTTGTAGATGAAGCATTTAAAAAGTTAATGTTTTTTCAGTGTAAATAATTTTTTGAACAAGTATTTTCCACACAAGAAGAACAAGGAAAAAGTGTCAGACGTACGAACCCCCATTTCAGGATTTAATGATGCTGCATTCCTCTGCATTGTTATTATTCCTCTGTACCTGTATCTGCTCCTAATTCTGTGCCTCCATGTCTCTGTTAAATTTCTAAAATCCGTTAAACTATCAGGGGACCCTGAAGACCCAAGGTAACTATTTTACTATGGGAGGTTTGTTTGCTTTGCTTTGGTAAAAGCATCCAGAAAAAGAATAAGTAAAAAAATATTAGAAGGGTTAATTAATTTCAAATTATGAGCATTATAATACTTTCTACACAATATCATCGGTTTGAAACTGTTTTACTCTAAAGTTTAAATCTAAATCAGAGGGTGTTACAGTCATCTTCATCTACACTAGTACACAGCCAGCTTGAACTTTCATAAAGTGAGAATGCAGTGAGAGCGAGAATGAACCAAGACAAATAATAAAAATGAACTTTACCTCAGAAAAGTACAAGACTCATGGTTTCAAAATAATTTGTTTTTTCTTCAAGTTACACACTTAGTGGTGCCAAGGCACAGACATGCTTCTTATAATCTGTACTAAATGTATATATAGTATCAGACTGCCACTACAGCATAATGTCACTCATACTGTTAATACAAAAATATACTGTATGTTTTTATATAATAATAGTGACTGACTTTGTACCTCTCAGTCCTATGGTAAATAAATCTATTTAACAGCTTCCTAAACCAAAGTTTTGCATGTTAACTTGAAGAGGAGGGCTAACTGAGCAAAGAAATGACATGAGACTCAGGCCAAAGCCAGCCCCTTATTGAATAAAAGAGCAATGAATTGCTACTAAGGTCTGAATTCTTTCACAGTATATATATTTTGCAGTTTTAGGCAAACTAACAGAGTTATGAAATTAAATATTAAATGAAACATGCCACTTTTTTAAAATAGGTGAAGTCAGCTGCTGATTTAGAATAAGAACATTTTGAAATGGCAAGGGTGACAGGTGGGGAGCTGAATGTCAGGTAGTCTCCAGACAGCCAGGGGAATCTTAATAAGCAAATAAGACATGCATAAAAAACCAAACGTCTCATATGATATCTTTACAGGACTTATAGAATATAAGTGCCATAAACATTGTGGCTACCAGTGTACACTGTTATGTTTGATACACAACTAGTTAACACATTTGGGACCAGGAGTCTTGTTATAAATCAGAACGGTTCATAATTCCTCTGACTACGTAACAATCAATAAAATCTTAGCAGTACAAGTTCATTTCCTGCTCGTATCGTATTAAAAACATCAGATAACAATGTAGTGAATTAAAAATTAATTTAAATGCTTTTACTGTGTTATTTTCATCAACAGCTCATACAATACAGAGTCTCTTCTATACTGGAAGCACAGGGGCCAGAGACAGCATGCCACCCAGAACAGCCACCAGCCTGTTTTGTTAACACCAAAGTTAAGTCTATCTTAAAATAAATGGAAATAAAACAGAAAAGCATAATACACAATATCAGCTTTGTAGTCACATTTACAAATGCAAGATCATGCCTTGTTACTTCACGTGTTACTTCATGTGCTGCAAGAAAACCAAAGCGTGGTGCAGAGAAAGCAGGAGGGTTGCAGTGTAGCTGAGGATCAGCTGCTTAGAGATCATTTAAATAAAAAATGTAACTGTATTTTGCAGTGTACAGGAAGTGATCACCATGTAAATATGTAAGTCATAATGGTCTACTAACAGTAAAAAACTGCAGTAGTATCCATTCATCCAACCATCCATCCACTTTTGTTAACTGCTTATTCTAAGCAAAGTCATGCGGGGTTCAGAGCCTGTCCCAAAAGCATTGGGCATTGGGCTATGAAACTGCCCCTGGAGGCGACACCAGTCCATCACAAGTAATAACAAAATTATACCTCTGTTTGTTCCCTGAGCATTTCTGTAAAAGTGTCACATATAGACATAACAAATAAAAATACTCAAATTTTCCCTGTTCAGTGCCAAAACAGCAGCCCCCTCCTCACACCACTATGTTCCCAGGGACCAAGTGCCAACTTCCTGCCTCTGGTGGCTCAAAGTGGAAGCACAGGCTATTTTCACTGTGGCTCAGAACTTTTAGAACATTGACGGGTGGAGAAAATTTAATTGAAAATTAACAAGATCCAAAATTTTTGTGTCTTTTACAGTTTGTAAGTCTGGTGTGTGTGTGTGTAAATAAATAAGAATAATGAAATCATCTTACTGATGCAGTTGCTGTGCAGTTTTGCTATTGCTAAAAATGATAAAACCAAACAACAAAATATAACGTTTAACATTTTATTGTTATACAAAGTTATATCGTGGACCTGGAGAAGTAAGCAGTACTTTTAAAAACATACTTTTAAACCAAAATATAACAAATATATACACTTGATGGTAAAAATACAAAAGAAGTATACAAGCAAAGCATTGTCTTTCTAAAAGACATAAGTTACAACAACTATCAAAAGTGAGACACAAAAATAAGACTTAGTAGCAGACGTAATTGTTACTTGTGCAGTGTAATTGCTACGGGTTTGCTAACAATTGTGTAACTGCCATAAGACTACATTTTTTATATAAGTTCACATCTCACTTATTGCATTCCAGGTAACACAGCAGGTCATATATTCAGTTGTAGTGAATCTGAGATAAACTTAAATGCAGAAATAACACCATCTGTAATTTATAACAGTTTTAGTTTGACAATCAAACGTTTCAGTGTTTCATTCAAGACTTGTTAGACATTTGCCACATGAAAGATCTCATATTTCTTTAACTGGAGAATAAATAATAGTTTGCTATCGAGACATCTGATCAATATGATCAGCTCACCTGAATGATAGCCATAGTAAAGTCATGCAGATCAAATCAAACTACCTGTCAAACACACACTGGTACATGTCATCATCATCATCATTGTCATCATCTTCATCATCAGCATCATCATCAAACAAAGGATAATTTATCTGAATATTCCTAGTATTTACACTCCTCTGCTACTTGGCTGTCGAGATTAGGAAAATATAAAGATTAATAACATGTAACGTGTAGGATAAACTTTAGTCAGGTGGCTAATATATCATTTTCCTGCATCAGGGATCTGTTTGTGGAACACATGGAAAATTTTCTGCCAAAAAACAGGGTAAAGGTACAGTATATTCTGGCAGCTGGCTTCTTGAAGACTGAAAATACTCAACATGCAACATGAATTATGCACATTTGAGCAGAGGGCAATGACATTTCTGGGATGAGGCCTGTCTGAAACTGTGTTGTTGAAGGCTCCACCCTGACACAGCTGACATGTTTGGTACATTGCACTGAAATGTCATCCTTGCCTTTCAGTAACACAGTTTCTGTCTTAAACTAACCTTACAGTTCTATCGCGCAAATAGACTGGTGATTTTTTGTTCTTTTTTATGAGGTACTATGCATTAATTTGTTAAGTAATTCTGTTTTGCCTGGTACTTTGCTGACTTAAGTCAGAGTACGCTTTGGGAGAAAGGGGCGCTTTTGTCTCTGATTGTAGCCACAGAGTCACTGGAACAGTAAATGAATGGATTAAATTAACTTTTCAGGGTTTTAAGCTGTATTTTGCATGAAAATTTTGCATTCCTAACATCACCATCAAAAATATGTCAGACATTGATTTTTTCACTGGTAGGCATGTTGAAAGAGCTAAACATTTTCTTAAGTTAAACAAGGGACCTGTAATCGGTAATTGGTTTCAGATCACAATTTTTGGTGCATTGATACTTACTGCAAATATGTAAAACCAACTTCTCTGAATATAGCAGCAGTAACTTATAAAACAACAGACTGTTGGCTGACTAGTCCCTACAACTAGCATTAAAAATAGTTATTAATAAATTAAACATAGCTCCACCTTGCACAAAACATGTCATTTCAGCTTGAGAAAAAAATACTCAGTTAACTGTACAAAGGCATGTCTTTCATATGTAAGCAATGGATATGATACAAATACATAATAGAACAAGCTGATTATGCTTTTGATACAGCAGTTTTACTCACAGTTTTCACCTTAAAGGTTTTGCCTCTTGTAAAAATGATTCCTTTGAGTCAGTTTTTTTTTTTCCCTCTGGTGACAAATTTACAAAGCGTACAATGTAATAACACCAAAATCACTGTATACCTACCGCGTGATATCAAATCCTTGTAGATCATTCTGGATGAGAAGGATCTGCCAAATAAATAAATAATAATAATAACAGCACACAAAGGTTCAAGGTCCAAGTGGAACAGTACAGTGTAAGTCACACACTCAGCTGAAGCATTATGAAAATTATGAGCTATATGAGTCTGAGTCTCAAATACTGCCTTTGCCATTCAGAGCTACAGTACATGGCAGCACAATCAAATACACCAAAACTCAAAGTGATAACAACATTATGAACTGTTTCCCTCTTTACAAAGCCACCACAAATGACAGTTTTGAAGATACCCTGGATAAAATGTGTTTTCCCTACATTTTAGGGAAAACTAAAAAGTAAAAGGATGAAAGGAGGAGAACATTTTTTGAGGCAGATCCTTTGTTTTTTTTTTTTTTTTAATCACTGACGTGCATTCGTTCCACGGGGCTGAAGGGGAGAAGCTGTGCTTGGCGCCGCTTTGCAGTTTCTGATCCCGGATCTCACCCATCTCACTCAAGAGGGCCCCCCAGAGGACTCCAGCAGACTAACAGTAGCTAAACAGCAGAAACCTGCTCATCTGCAAAGTTAATTTAAAAATGTTTGGACTTATAAAAAAGCACCCCAGAATGTTACACATAACATCTCCAACATTGTCAATGAAGGGCCATACAAAAGGTCTCTGCTACACTTTCCTGAGCTAGTCATCATTTATGGATGTTCACAAAGCACAGTGTGCTGTGTAAGGTGTTATGGGCCTGTTGTGCAGAGTGTTACATAACAGTCAGCTGCCATTCACCTTTAAGGTGTGATTCACAGCTTATAAAGATTTTATGAAGGTCTTAAGCAAAGCAGCACCCTCTAAAGTGTTGCAAAAAATGGATCTTCTGAGGTGTCTTTTATATTTTTATGAAATAACAACGAGCAGCTAAAATGTCATGCGGATGGTATAATAAAACATTATATACAGTGCTGTATAATTTGTTTTTACTTTATTAACTTTTAAAAACTGACCGGCGTTGCTGCAGAAATGGACAGCAGCAGAAACCCCATAATAAACGTGCAACTTGAGCAGAAATGAAAACACAGCTCAGAAGGGAATTGAACATCCCTGATGCAGGGCATTTCATCGTTACATTAAATATGCTCGTGAACTGCAGTGACCTCAGATGACACAACCGAAGGTTTTCAGCATCGTGTTCAAAATGTCCAAAAGATCTAGTAGACGAGGTGCCCGCTGGTCAAACTGGATACTAGGCAAAAGGCCCTGCAGCTATTTGTATTGTTAGTGTTTTTACTGACTAGCTGCAATGGGTTTAGAGCTTTAATAAATACTACGGTCCCAAGTGGATTCTATAAAAGGTCAAATGTACACTAGGTTTTTAACCACTTGTATTCCAAATATTAAAAATAACAGTTCATAGTTATTGTACTAGTACTGTTCTATACAGTTCTGCCTGCACATGTCTCTGATTTTGGCTGACAGCAAAGTTTGGACATATAGACAGAGCAGAACTAGTGCTGTCTTATCTCTACATACCGTCCTCCACGGCAGCCGTTGCATGTGATCTCCATGGGGTTTCGGGGTCCTGGGGGATCTGTGCTGGCCTCTTGGCCTGCATCAGGATGTCGGGCACCACCTCAGGAACCCCGGTGCCACAAGGGCTCTGCAGCAGACGGGACCTCTGTACGGCCACGTTGTAGTCTGGAGGTTTGGCATGGGGGGGTCTGGGCCCCTCCTCCTTCATGTCCCCCAGGGACAGACCCTGATATCCTGGTGGTGTCGGAGGTGGTCCCCTGTGTCTGGTGTACTTGGTGCCAGATGTTACACAGTACACTGAAAAATGAGAGAGACAGGGACAGCTTTTAATAAACACCATGAAAAAGAATTTGAATAGAAATGCGTGAACAGGCTATTTTTCAATATAGTCATATTTTTGTTTTTGTTTTTTATCGTACAGTTCATTTTTCAAAACAAACCTGCTTATTTCAGTACAGCCTTTTGTGTTAAAAAATGCAGATGTGGCGGGTTACTTTTATGCACATCTTCATTCTCTTTATTCAATATCTCATAACACTTAACTCCCGCTGTGAACCCCACACTGCACCCTCATATCTCCCATGTGTAGCGCAGTGACTAACATGTAAAATGTCCTGTACTGTACACACTGCACCACACAGCATAAACACGCAAATGAATGACAGCATTGAGTGTTTTATCATGCTGAAGTCATGGGTTGACAGTTAAGTGTTTTCCGATGGGCTGGGAGTGCATTATTTATTTGTTCTTCCCCAGTATCCAATGCGTTTCAGAGACAGATTAGATTCAAATATTGAGGAACTACTGCATATTAGCACAAAGAGACTCCTCACCAATAAGTCCTTGGTCTGTATTTGCAGTGACAGCTTTATAGGCTGAGTCTGTGCTCTGTGCCCTGCGGGGGGGTTCTGCATGCACCAAGGTAGTGTTCTCAGTGGCTCTGCAGCTGGTGATGCTGTTGCCACCCTCTGGTGGGTCACAAAGCGGGCTGGAAAGGGCCCGCTGAGGGGAACGCTGTGTCTGACGAAGGGCATCCGGGCTCCTTCTGGCTCGATGAGACGGGGAGCTCTGGAAATCCTGTTGGGAGTTGCTGGAGCAGAGCGGCGGGCTGCCACGTCCACCCACTTCCACAGCAACAGCTGAGTGGTCCTGAGCCAGTTGCCTCTGGATCACAGAGCATGGAAGCGTAGATGCCCTCGTCACAGCCGTCCTCACCAGAGAGGAGCTGAGTTAAGATAGAACACGCATTCAAATTCATCAGGCCTGCAGAGAGTCCAGATTTAACTCCCCAGGGGGTCTCTGTACTTGGACCCTTTGCCCAGTTTTGACTTCTGATTTCAGTTATAATATTTTAATATAAAAAGTTTTGATAATGAAAGACCAAATGAACAACCCCATGCAACAGAAATTACAACAAAAATGGTAAAATAGTGATGGAAACCTCCACGACTTTATTGACCGTATTTGAAAGTATTCCATCCTGCTGCTCCTCATTTACAATGTAGGATGGTATTTTTCAATGTACGGATGTGCGGATGGGGAGCAAAGTACGACTTACCTGACGGAGGGTTGGCTGTATTTGATGTCTGTGTAGGTGCGGTCCCTCCTCCCTGTAGGAGTGCAGGTAGGACTTGGAGCATCTGAGCAGGCTTTGACATGGCAGCAGCTTTCCGAACTCAGGGTTGCAGCAGAGTCTGCTTGGTAGTTGTTATTCCCAATACTGTCTAGTTTTCCTAATGGCCACAGGAGGCAACTCAGGTTACCATGGCATCCACATGTAAATGTAAGACGGTGTCAAGTGTTAAGGCCACCAAGAATTCTCTCTTGGATGGATTACAGCAATTATTTTTGATGGTTTTCATGCAAAAAAATGCTTATTTAGAGTGACCATCGACAATGTGCAAGTAAATTTGTTTTCTCAGAAACACAATGACATCTAGTTCTTTCCGTGCCTTTATCCAAATTGATGTTGTATATTAGTCAAATTGTAAAAATTACAGTTTAAGCTGCCATTAGAGTTTCAATGTATAATTATAAAGCTTTAGGCTCCAGTAGCATGTTGGTCATTTTTTTTAAAACATTTTTCTCTATAAAGGGTAATGAAGTTGTTTGTCATTTCCAGATGCGGTGTGAAGTAAGTCCTATATGATCTATTTGAGCAAGTTTATTAAAATTAGTATTACAGAAACTTGTTCAAATGAATTGCCGTATTTTTTTTTGGTTATAAAGGTTCAGGAAACAATGTGAATATTCGGATGTCCTCGAGCTCCTAGAGAGTCCCACCTATGTGAGCGCAGATGAGCTTGGTACTGGTTTCACTGGCTGGAGAGGAGCCTAGCAGGTGCACTGGACTGGGATTCCGAGACCTGGACCCAACACTCCCTGTCACAGACACCGAGGGCAAATCAAGACAGGAGAGAGGTGAGCTGCTGAACATGTGACCGGTCAAATACATCACAGCTCCAGGAAGTACTTTGCATTTTAGACAAGTAGAGGAAATACAGGAAATCTTTAAGAAGATGTCACGGCACTGGTTTTATCTTACCCTTGTGTGGGGACCCATGTGGAGAGACTGTGGGGCTGGAATCTTCAGAAGCCACCTTCTCGCCCCAATCCTCAAATGAGTCTGTTGTCGGCCTCTTGATCATCAGTGGGGGGCTGGGGCCTGCAAGACGAAAAAATGCATGGACCTTCACAAGTTATCAAGATAAAAACCATTTAATACCCAATAAAGTCTCATAATGAACATATGACAGTCTATAGATTATACCAGTAATATTGCTTGAATGTTCTTTAATAGACTGCATGGCCTACGACCAATGATTTTGAGATAGAATCTGAACCAAACAACCACAAGTGAGTGGATGGGACAGCATGCAGGAGAGAGCCTTTGGAATTTACAGGTAACAGTGTGGAGAACATGACTCACTGTGGGGGCCAGAGTCCTTGGCAGTGCCCTTTTTGCGCAGGGCGTATAGACTAACTGGTGGTGCCAGTAGCACTTGGCTCATACGATGCTGGGGGGACTTCCCCGATGCTAGCGATGGCCGATGGGACACTGGGGACACGTCTGACTTGACCGACCTCCTTTCCCCCAGGCCTTTGGATGCTGCCGCAGTAACAGAATAATGTATCATGCATTAACCATCCAGGACTGCAATACTCACAGCAAATGCAATAACTAGAGGGTAAGAGCTCCATCATTACATCTCTGAGCGGAAATGAAATTCCGCAGACAGCCGGGTCTTCTCTTCTTTGATTTAGTGGTTGACAGGAGAGTCTGGGGAAGTGGTACTTTTACGAGCAGGGTGTGTAAGTGGTATGCCTGTTTAACTTAAAAGCCAGAACTACAAACTAAACTGTCTTTCTGTGCTTACTGTGACAAGAACAATTGCATTCTGTGTTAACTATGATACAATGAATTGCTTATGTAAACGGAGCCCAATCACCTATAGTATATGATGTATGCTGTGTTGGCTTAGCCCTTTGTAAGAAGGACTGAACATTGTTTTCAACAAGTAACAAGTCTGTGTGAGCAGTTCAAAATTGTCCTAACTCTCACTTTTGTAATACTTTTTTATACGAAATATCACTTTTGCTCAAATAAAGCCTTGACAATTTCTGGTGCTGTAAACAATATGGTTGTGGACAAGGTAGGCCATTGCTTGGACAGGGGAAAACTGGACAGCTCTTTAGCGGTTCACATGTAACAGAAGGGTATCGAACCTTATTTTAAAATTTGCCTGTCTGCTTTTTGCTCTGCTTGGGTGTGGGACATCTGTCTTTGCAATGATCACTTTGTGGAGTGGGGCACATTGTATATGAAATACAGATTCAGTGTACTGTAGTGCTTGGCTTCTGGAATCAAATATTTATTCTTTTACATGAACTTTTCACTTTTATCACTAAAGCTCATTAGTCCACAAAAAGAACACTTACAGGAGCTGTAGGCCGGCTCGCACTGCAGTGACATAGTCTGGAATTTCTCCTCATCTGTCTCCACCTGCAGGTTTGATAGGTACTGTTTGACCTTGCGGGACATCTGGGCATCTTCGTACAGCTTTTTGGCATTGAGCAGTGAGCTGCGGCGCACACGCTTCTTGTTGCCTGCACTTTGGGCTTCCAGGATGTTGGAATTGGGTGTGCCCTGGCTCAGGGACCTATGCAAGGGGCAGAGAGCAGGAGCTGTATCACACAAACAGATATAGATTACTGGTTCAGGGGTCTGTTTTTTATCTTTAACCAAACATCAAATGTGGAGTTCTCATCAGCTTACAAACTATCCCATTTCACTTGAATCAATGCAGCGTTCTCTTTAATCTATATACATTAGAAAAATGAAAGATTAATGCATATTTTCTCAAATGAAATTCATATAATCACTCTTTTTTTCTGTTATTTGTGGCCATCTGTACCATAGTTTTAACCAAACCCAAACTAAAACAGTCCTACTCAAATCATATTGAACCAGATAAACGAAAAAAGAATGTCATTTGTGAACCAGTGGTAAGTATGCAGGCTGTTACATAAAATATTTGCGTACAGTGTTGATGAAATGATTTTAGATGCAGGACTCTAGCAGAAAATAAACCGCATACTGTTTGCATTGTAGTAAATAGTCAAAAAGGCTGCTGGATGTGAACCATGGCCTTACCCTAGGCTTTTCCATCGTTTCTTCCTAATAGTAAATCCCATTGATTTTATCAGAGAAGCCGATTGTGTGGAGAAGGTTCAGGATACAAATGGTCAGGAACGGAAACAGAACACAACAAAAGTAGGAATTAGAGAGCAAGGTCATTGTGAAAAGCCCAAAGATGGTTTCCCTGCAGCCTCTGTGCATAAAAACAGGTATTTCAGTGCATTGATACCAGGCTTCTTACTTTTGATTTCAACTTCAAGTTATTTATTCAAATAAATGTCTACTATGTCCAATGTACTCTGAAGACTGAATTGTAAAAAATGCGGTCATTTACACAATATGCTTCTTTTGAAGAGATCTAAGATAAAGGCTCTAGCCACTATGCTACCTGCTGCCCATACCTTGAAGTATATATGCATTATATATACATTTAAACACATTCACCTCTGCCTGAACATGAGGTTGGGGTCCACATTGGCCGAGGTCATGCGCACAACATTGCGTATCTCCTGAGCAATCATCCGCAGCTTCTCAAAGTTTACCAGACCCTCCACACTGTTGTCATTTCCTGCAGAGAACACAAATAAAATGATCCAGAGTAGAAATGAATCAAAGGAAGACGGCACTGGTGATTTCTGACTGCAAGATCCTACTTTTTTGAATGCCCTACCTCCTAAACCGAGTCCAGTTTCTGCTGCTAATTACTGATGAACATTCATCTGATGTACTGAACAATGATGCAACAGGGGCAGAAAGTTGATGATGCATTTACTGGGTTTTTTTTCCCAACAAGCATCTAATTTATTATTTCCCACGGTGCTATTCATTATTAACATCTGCAAATGCCTCATGTCAGTGAGGGGGCATTAAACAAGAGTGTTGAGTTGTCTTGTTTGTTCATAATCTAGTGCTGGAATAATCTATTCTTATATTTTTTGTAGCAAATATCAAGAAGACTAAACAAAATAAATGCAAGTTACACGTTCAAATTAATCTGGACAGAATTGGTACAGAGAAATCTTCTGGGAGTAGTCAGCCCTAAAGACTGCATAAAGAGGAAGTATGAACATATGCATACCCTCGTGCAGGAAAGTGAGGTCTTTCTTAAGCACAGGGAAAAGTGGGATGATAGGAGCTTGAATGTTCTGGGCATTGAGCACATTCCTGTACTTGGCCATGTTCCTGCTGGGGTCAAACAGGTCCTGTAGGTCCCGGAACAGTTTTTCATACTTGTTTGGCAGTTTTTCCCATGTTCCTCTCAAACGAGCCACGGGGGCCAAGTTGAGCCCACTGTGTGTCAAGAGAACAACACACACAGCAAAGACATTTGAGATAGGTAGTCTGGGTTCCCACACAAAGTCCTGAAAAATTATTCGATTAAAGAATAAACACCTTAAAATCACTTAACTGCTCTATGTGAGGCCATTTACAACACTATGCTGCAAGAAAGATATGTGGAAGAAACACATTCTTGTTTTGGCACCGTGAAACGCAAACAGGCTTGTTTTCAGTAAGTACTGCACATGCAGTTAAAAAGTTCACACAACCACTTATGTGCAAGTAATGCACTGTATTATCTGATGAAAAATACATAGCACTGAATTAAAGAGGACAGTTACAACAGATACTTTCAGTCACACCATTACTCTGTATATTTTTGTCTCAAAAATCTAAACGATTGTAAACACAAGCATAACGAATGTTTTATAAATAGTTTGTTGTTCCACATACTGTTGACCTTCAACAAAGGCACACATTTTATAGGCCTTGGAAAAAAATCTTCAGTCTTAGTGTCTGAGATGGTTTGGTTTTCCTTTTAGTGAAGCCATGCAGAAATGTACCTGATAATAGCGAACATAGAATTGAAGTTCTTGCATTCACGGCAGTGAAGGGCAACCTTGATAAAGTGCTTGATGATCTTCATTCTCTTGAGCGTGTTGGCTTCCTTGAGGATCTCTGTGGCCACCCAGAAGGTCTCTTGGTTGATAAGGTCTTCAAACTGCCTGAGGTGGGTGTCACCGGTCGCGGGGTCTAATTTAAAGAGGTCGTCCACGTACTCGGTGGATTCGATGTTGCGGAAGAGCTCAAAGTCACGAATGGAGAGCTGGGCTGCTACCTCTATGGTGCTCAGCTGCAGCAGGTTGATCTGGCTCTCTCGGAGCAGCTCCTGGGCATCATCGTCTGAGCACAGCGTCTCTGTCTCTGTATTGTTCTTCAGGTAGTACCTACCAGGACAACACCACGGCTCCTCAGTGGGAAAGTCAGGAAAAGTACAGTATCTGGCTCTATAGGTGATATAGTACTATCAAAGGCCCAATTACATTGCTTCGAAAATGTGAAAATCCCGCTCTCCAACTTGACCATAGTTTTGCAAAAAGGACACAATATATTCACACTTACTACCACTGCTGGGAACTATTTTGAAACGCTGAATGTTTAAAAAATAAATTGGATTGAAATTTAAAATGAGTTTATTGACTTACATTTCTGTATGTTTGAATTTTTTTCTAATAAAAAATGAGCACGTGAACTACAGATTCCTCCCTTTCCATGCCTTTTGAGCTCAGCATTAATTATGATAGAGGCTTGTCCACGGAAGTGGAGGCAAAGGGGGAATGAAATATTCATCGTGGACCAGCCTGGGAGAGGTTGAAGCAGGATAGATTGCTGAGTGCTGTGAGGCTTTTCGACATCACCAGCAGCACTTCTGAATGTTAAAAACAAGTCCTTTAAAGTGGAATGTGGCTGTGTTGAGTACCTGCCATTGAGCTGAATGCGATCAGCCAGTTTGGAGAGCTGGTCAGGCAGTCTTCTCTGTTTGATGACCCCTTCAGGGCTGACTGACACCTCACACAAAGAGTAGGCCTCGGGTGCCTCCGCCAGTCCGAATTCGGTGACTACGTGGGACACAACTTCCTTGGCTGTGGTATCTTTACTGATGAGAATATAGCAGCTCTGCTGATCCGCTTTGAAAACACGGATCACCTGATCTGGATTGTCTGTTTGAGAAAACAAAATCTGCCTTAAAATATCACGTAAACATCCATACTTGTGTACTGTAAAGTTTGGACAATGCGGCAGGATATCTGATCTAAATAAAAGCTGGATGGAAGACAGCATGCTGCATCTACTTCATTTTGTTTATCACCATAATACTTGAATACAAGGAAACACAAGGTTTTTCTGCTCTGCCAGGAAAATCCTTTGTTTAACACAACTTTAATTGTGAAGCACTTTAATTTTAATTATGGCAAAAATTCTTTGCCAATGAGATTTTTTAATAGCTGCGTATTATACTATAAACATAGAAGCTCTTTGGGTCACTCAGCAAGTAACTACATCTGACTATGACTGAGAAAACTTATGTGACAAGTCAGTTTTACACCAGTATACAGTCAGGCTAAACTAGCAACATGTCTGGACACTGGCCAGCGTGGGTGCATTTATATCTCCTCTCAACAAATGATGAAACAAGACAATGTAGCCAGCAAAATACAAAAAAGGTAAAACACAAGGGGAACAAATATTTGATGTGGCAGTTCACCAGTTAAGTTGTCTCATACTTACAGAAGAATCCTGAAGCTGGGTTAGCATGAAGGAAATAAAAACATACCCTGTCACACCATTAAAGGTTTAAAAATTATACTTCAAGGCTCTTTCTATCTATCCCTTTATGGAGAAATAGTGAGGTATAGCTGCAAACTTGTCATCATATAAATATATGCTTGCAGTCTCATTTACCGTACACTGACAAGTGCACACTGACAACTCAATTCAGAAAATCTCAAAAAGCACATGAAATACTCAAAAATATGAGGCCCAACTTGTTTCATTCCATGTACACAGAGTGGACATACACTTATCCCCCGGTATATGTCCTCCTGATTTTCGTCCTTCTGATAGAACATCTCTTGTTTCTTTATACCAAAAATTTGGTTTAAGTTTGGAACTCTCTATATGACATTTTTAGTCTAACCATGGACCCAGCCTTTTCTTGAAATATTTTTTTAAGGCAAAAACATCTAAAACTATTGTTTTTTTAGATGAACATGATTTCTGCTATGTTTCCAAGCTAAACTGTGCATAAAAATTCTTTAATGTACTGTTATTTTTAAATGCATTATGTGTTTTGCTTTTAGTGTTCCCTGCTGGGTACCTGTAATGTATGGTCTGTTATTGTGCCTGTGCTCATACCATGCATTAAATGAACAACATTTACATTCAAAAAACCCATCATAATATCCAAATCATGAGTGGAGAAATGTTGACTAGCCCAATGAGTGAGGGGAATATGCTGTGGTTTTGTGCTCAAATGTTGTTGCTAAATGCTACGAGAGAGTGAGACTGATGATGGTTCATTCATTATATAGGCATTTTATTGTATTTTAATGATATTTAGGAGCATCTGTTTGGGTTTTTTTTTTTTTTATACCTGCATGCAGATCCTGTCGGCGTTTGCAACAGCCTCGTGCTAGGTTGTCGAGAGATAATGTGTTGTAGCACTGGAGACGTCACGGTGTTAATTTCGCAGTTTTCTGATCTTTGCAGTTAGTTATGTTACAATAAACAGTAGATGTGTGCCAAATTAATCTAATGCGTTCATGTCTTTATGTGACACTAAAGTTTTGTGGGGAGAACTGAAATGGATTTTTCCTGTCTAAAATAATGGGAAATAGGCTCTCCAGTTTTCTTGGGTTTAAGTTTGGTTTTTGCGAATGGATTACAAACGTAAACCAGGGGTTAGGTGTACCCAGGAAAGCTGCCTAACCTCCTAAAGGCTGGATTTTCAAGGCTAACTGCTTTCCTATCTTCTGTAAACAATGCTAAGTTAAGAACAAAAATCCATTTATGATGGCATCTGTTTGGAAGTACAGATAAGATCTAAAAAACTGGGGATACCTGCTCTCAAAAAATCCAGGACTGTGAAGGTGGACTGAAAGATAAATGATAGATCGGCATGGAAAGAGATCTCTTTTGTACGAGGAATGTATTCAGCAGACTGCCAATCAGAGCTTCTTTCAGGAACACTTTTCGTCAGTATAATTATACATAATTTCCCCTGTGCTTCCATAATGAAAAGGCAGCTGGCTGGCATGCCATTCTAGTTAACTGCCAACTGATGTAAGTCTGCAAACTTACGGCTTCGAGCTGCAGGGGTCGGAAAGTGCCCCCCCCCAACCCCATCACTCCCTGTGGTTACAGTGCCCTCCCCGTTTCCCACCTGGGGGGTTAGACAGCTCCAACATGGCGGCGGCCGGCTGCAGAAGGTCCGGGCTGCTAGAGGAGAGGGCTCCGGGGACAGGCATGACGGCCACGCTGTGTCTGCATTGCTTGGTACCTACAATGCTGTCATCCTGGGAAATGCCTAAGCTGCTGTCACTGGGGGTAAACAGGATAAGTCACTTGTGACCAATATTTCCATTTGCTACAAAGTGCAGACTGTTAGCTGTTGACAAGTGCACATTTTGGACTATTGATTATCTATATTTAATCTGTACAGCACTATGGTGTTGGAAGTGTGACTTAAATATCACAAAACCAGAAAGTGCGGATATACAGATGACAAACTGGAGACACACATGCCAGCGAGTAAGAATGACTCTTTCGACAATGACATTTTGTCAAATGGAACGCACACAGACGGGTACATGAAACATTAAGAAATGGAGGTAAGAGCTAGTGTAGGTGAACATTTGACGCTTACAAGAAGTCAAGGGATTTAAAGTGCTAGTAATCTTGCCTTAAAACAGCAGATTCTTTCTATTGTAAACCAACCGAGTGAGATGTTTAAGTGGCATGTGATATGGTAAACATGAACAGTTTTGCCAAATAAACACATTTGGATTTAACTTTTAGTTCAAAATGTAACAGATGGCATGACAAGCGGTATCCCGCAGTACGGTGCGCTGGGAATGTGAGCCAGCACACCCAAGCTGTCAATATAATTGGCTGGTGCAATCAATAAGAGGAGCACTTCACCCAGCCAAAGCAGGGATGATCTAACAATTTCTGCAAGAGCCACATTAAGACTGCCGTCTTTACATAACTAGCCCACTCTCTTTTTGTCTCTTTTTTCAGGGGCAATCCAGCTTACTTCTTCACCCTGCAAACTATTTCTTTATTTACATATGAAGAGTATGACATTTGCAGTTCATTTGGTGAACTGTTACTGCAACGACTTCGTGTTTATTTCGTTTTAAGTGGATGTTGAAACACGAATCACATATCCACTAAATGTTCACATGAGGAAACTGTCGAGGTAATTGTTGCGTATGACATTTCCATCGTCAATCAGTTTTCACTGCAAATAGAAAGACCGTTATAGTAGCTGTTAAGATGCATCTCAGAATCAACATAATGTAACATGAAGAAAAATACAGCAGCTAATAAACAAAAATGTAGCACAACGTTTATCTATATAGTAGGGTTTATGCACGTTTTGACACGAAAGGTTCAAGCAGTGTTACGTGGGGCTTCCTGCCAGAAAAGTGGTTATTGGATAGTGATAATGTGTTAGCGTGCAGCTCAGGTACATAATGGCAAAAGCACCCTGCTTCCGTGAGGCTTTATCAATGTTTGATGTCAAGCTTTTTTTAAACGCCCGCTGAAGAAGCCATGCTATTCAGTGCTGCCCAGCTATTGCCTTGCCTTATGAATGCCAGGATTAGTGCTCATGGAAAAGAAGAAGAAATTACTCTTGATCACAGGGTACTGTTGAAATGTCAAAAGGATGGTCTGTGTATCTTATTTCTCCTCTTTGTTCAAAGAAGCAGTAGATGTTTTGACCCTTTATCAAAGCTCCAAAACAGCGGTTGTAAGAGAACATGTTAGTGCGTTCATAATGCTTTGACATATTGAACACATCCCTTAGTCATACCAAGAAAGCTATATAAACCAGCATATTTAGAAGACAGGACTGTCTATTCCTTTTTACTAACAGCTACATAAGGGATCCGGCCCACAGATGAATCAACCTGGAGCTGCTGAATGAAATGTGTTTTGACACTGCTTTGGGATGCAGCTGCATTCGAAACCGGCTTCCCCTGAACAACAGCAGCAACACTAGTGCTCTACTGTCTGTAGAATTCCCATGATGTCTGGATGCCAGTATTGATTTAAATATAAAATCTATTTTAAGCGGCACTCAAGCTGCCTGATCGCAGTTTGATTCATGGACAGCTCCAGCATTCTTTTTAACAGACCATCAAATAAGTGTCTGTTGGCAGAGCTGCCTGCTTCTGCAAAAATGAAGGGATTAACTTAAACACACTTTTGGGCAAGTTTATGCCTTCTGTTTCCTAAACAGTATGGCACTCCTGGGTAAATAGACAGGGCTGATACCTGAGAGGTTTGGGGGGCAGGAGACTGAAGCGTGTCTTGTCCAGTATCTTTCTGATCTTGTTCCTGCCCCCAGATGCACCGTGGGCCTTAGCCTTTTTACCGTCGCTCTCCATGGGAAACATTTGCTCCATGTCACCAGAGAGTCCTGGGATGGAATAACGGTTGCCCTTCTTCTCCTGGATCTTGGGGATATGAGGGCAGCCATTCTTCTTCTCATGCTTAATCCTGCACAGCAGCTCCTTGAAGACTGGAAGTCAGAAAGAGATCCCAAATGCGTGGAGTGCTGAGTATGAGTATGAGTGCAAACATCCATCTCCAGAACCAACTGAAGGTTAGCCAAGGCAAAGTGCTATGTTTTTCATCTGTTTTCTAAGAGATGATTACACTTCATAGGCATTACATTCACATAAACCTCTGACTCTTGGTCCAGTTTCTGTCACACCATTCGTTCACTTCTGCTACCAATGAAAGTTTTCTCACCAAATATGTTTGTTTTCACTGTGAGAGAGAGGTGTGTATTATTCCTCAGTATATCCACAGCTTTTGAGTAGGCGATGTTCTCAAAATTTTGTCCATTTATCTCCATGATCTGAAAGCCAAAGTATGTTAAAATGGTAAATTTCTCACACAAAAATAGAAATACTCTAAGTACGTCAGCCATGTCGGAACCTGATGAAAATCACTTTTCCCCTCTATATCCATAATTTGCTGTACACTGCTCTCCAGCTCCACCTCTGTTTCCTTATATTATTTGGTGAGTAGAACCAGAACAACCAAGCAAACTGTCTGATCATTTGATCAACACATTTCCCAAAGGAATACTCAACGCTTCTTTGACAGGCATTTAAAAAAATACAGAGGATGTATGTTACAGTCATCCACCTTCAGAATCTACGAGCTTTTCATACTCCACACCAGAAAGCAGTAGGCAGTAAGTGCCTAAAGCAAAAGACAGTCAAGGCTCAAATCTCTCACCTGGTCTCCTCGCTTGAGGCCAGCCTCGGCAGCTTTGCTGCCCTCCTCCACGGACTCAACAAAGATGCCAAAGCCCGTCTCGCTGCCGCCTTGCAGGGTGAAGTGAAGGGGTGAGTCTCTGGTGGGCTTCAACAATGTGATCTGCCTCCATTTGGCCTTGGCAGCACAGGCAATGTTCAGAAGCCTCAGATGACCCTTCATTTTCTGGCACATTCACAGTGACAAAGTGTCTTAGTGTGCAGATATGTATGTACACAAGGTCTGTCACAGCTTGTATTCTTCAGATGTGCTTCTGTAATTGTATGAATACAAAAAATGAAGAAATTAAAGGCTTACTGCCAATTCCAGTTGTTTTTCAAAGTCCTCAAGGAACTGAGTCATTGCTGAGTTTCCTTCAAAATCATTGAAATGATTGTTCACCCACAATAATACTACACGTGTGACCTACATGACAGGAAATAGAGAACATGAAATGACAAAATTAACATCAGGTGGATGATTATCGCAAAAATTATATAAGCAAACAGAATTTGTTCAGAAAGTAACAAGTCATGGGCAGCACAATGGCACACGGGAGTTTGATTCGAATCTATGTCCAAACCCACAGCCCAGGAGTGGAGGCACCGGTGCTGTGAGAGAATAAGATAAAAAGAGGGTAAATTGTGATAATGCATCTTCATATGTAGTTAAGCCAAGTTTGTTCCTCTGAAAGGAGTTCTGATATGTCCCCCATTAAGAAATCAGAGGTCGTCACATTTATTTTAATTTTTGTCATTGCCCTGAATTTTTGGGTCACTGTATAATTCAAGGAAAGACACTAAATGTTGGGCTGCATGTTAAAACCAAGAATTATTGTTTTAACATTACAGTGAAATATCAGCTGAAAACTTCTTAATTGTTAACTGTTCTGACTTCAGTGGCTGCTTTTATCTTACAAACAACATTAAAAATGTGTCTATTGGAGAAACTGCAGTTAGTGCTGGCAGCTCATGGGGTCCCACCCTGTTTGTAGGCGGCATTTATGCAACCTTATCATGGAACAACGCCAATAATGTTCTGCCATAAAAGACTTCTGGACACATTCAGCCACTGGCAGTGCTTCAACTCAAAACCCTTATACCAGCCTTCACATGGGCATCTGTTTTTCACAGACATTCACGTGTGGGCAACTTAAATTGTGGAATATTTTTGTGTCTGTCTCCAGTGTGAAACCTTGTAAGATAATGTTGGCCCTGTGAAGCTTTTCATGCATGGAGTACCTTGTCTCTGAGGCTGTCCACTTTAAACCACTCCAGCAGCTTCTTGCCCACCTCCAAGGGGTCAGAGAGGAATGTGCGGTAGGTCAGGAGAAAGTCCTCCACATAGGTGGGGTCCACCACTGAGTGTTCCTCTACCAAGTGCATGATCAACCGCTCTGGAGTTCCCTGAGGACACACCAAGGCCAGAGAGCACACAGAGGCTGTTATACACTTAGGAGTGCTGTCCTGCAGTGATATTTATTCAGAATGCATGAATAGAATAAGGTTGAGGAGGCTTGTTACCATCTCTGTTCTCCAGCAAAAGTTGTCAGGAGTTCTTTTTTAAATACCCCCTATATATTCTCAGAAATGGTGCTGCCACCGTTACAGAAACTCAGATTAGGTGAAATGATTAATAAACTCGCTCTGTGGGAGATAATGATCACACACTCAGCACTATCACCAGAAGGTCTGTTGGGGAGAAGTGCAGATATATTCAGGTGGTAAATTCAGCAACTAGAAAGAACCTGGATTTATGTATGCACCACAAATAAATGCAAATAAAACAAAACCAAAATAAATCCTTGATTCTACAGCAGCAGGCAGCAAAAGAGCAACAGGATCCTTCTTAAGTGGAAATAAAGCAGATAACTTTTGAATGCTCAGCTGTGTCAAACAGAAAATTGTGTTGCTGAATCTCTGATGAATCGCGAGGCGACTGTAATACCTCGATTAGTGCTGTTTCACAATAGCAACATTTTAGCTAATTTATCATAATAATTCATCACTTCTTTGTTGCAAAAACATTGTCACAAACATTAAAACAAATGTTTGGAGTTTTATATTTTTTATCCTTAAAATAGTCTGTTTTCTGTATTTATTCACTATTATCAAAAGTATAACCAATCCTTTTTCTACTATGCTGCACATGTGCAGTTTTCAACCTCCATTTTTGCAATATATTGTCTTAATGACCTTTTAAAGCTCTGTTTGGTTAAAGGCTCAGTTTCTCAAAAACGTATCTGGAGTACTAATCGAGATATTACTGTTCACAGTAACTCATCTGTGCACGTCTCTCTTACTGATGCTGCCCATTTGTTTAGAAGACATGAAAAATCAATTTCAAATTTTTCAGTATGTGGAAATTGTGCCCTTTGATATCTCACATACCTGCTCTCAGTGGAAATATCAACACCTAAAACGATCATTGACCACTGATATTGAACATGTTTTCCATTATCACTGTGGCTAAATGAAATAATATATAAAGTCTTCTCTTGAGTCATCTCCTCTCAGTCAGGAGGTGACAGATGAAGTGGGTCCATTTAGGCCGGGAGCCCCTTACCTTAATGACAATGTGACCCTTCATGGTGCCGCTGCGGTCCAGCTCGCGATGCTCCTTCACCATGACAATCTCGCCTGCCTCCTCCACCTTGTGCATGTTCTTCTCCACATGGTTGAGGATGTGCCAGTAGTCCTCCTGTGTTATGACTACAAACTGGCCCACAAGGAGAGCAGAGTACACTTAATGAAGCTACAGCATAGACACTGTAGATGCTTTGTGCCTCACTAAGAAAAGTTGTACTTGATCACAGCTGTAGCTCAGAGATATGTAGTAACACAAAATAGGAGTTCAGGCTCCCACACCTCAGTGGTGACAGTTCATTTAATCCCAGCTCACTTAAGTGACATTCTTTTCAGAGAGAGCATTGAACTAGAAAGAAGACTCTTCATTGCCATCAGAGAAATGGCAACCATAAGTGAGCCCATTTTGAACCCATGGCAGAAAAGTGACACTAATGAGTCAAACCTCCTCTTTGCCGACTTGTTAGCAATATAGCAATATAAGAATATTACTCTCTACATTAAGGCACTGCAGTCTCTGCTCTCTAAATTTTAGACCAAACCTAATCCTGTCAACTGTTTTATTTTAAAATAACATAGACGAACAATCTGTTGAAGTGGAAGAAGACATCTAATTTACAATGGAAAATTACAAATAATGTCAAATAAAGAGGTCTTGGTAATGAAGGGAACTATATCTGTGTTAAACTGTTCCATTGCACTCTAATGTATCAAGTCAGAGTGGAACCAAAGCCCTTTATTGTCTTCATCATCCTCTTCTACTGCCTTTGTTTAACATGTGTCTCACCTGGCAGTCATCCCCTTTGGTTCGCACTACCCCACTCATGTATTGCTTTTCCAGCGAGGGCGAAGTGCCAAAACTGTTGCCCATGCACAGAGTCTCCGTCTTGCCATCTGGGTGTTCGATCTCCACAGAGCCATTTAGGATCACGTACCACAGGTCTAACTGGGGGTACAGGAGATTGTTACCGTCAGAGCATATCACTACACCCAACGTAAAATCAAATTAATACTATACTGTTGCTTAACTGAGACGCTCAGATTTGTGCCAACAGCATTCAGATATCTTCAGTCACAGAAAACAAGTTCAAAATGTGCAATACCTGTTGCCCATCCCGCAAGATGACTGTGGCAGCTTGTTCCACCGCTTCAAACATCATTACAGAGCACAGCTCCCTTCTGACAGACATGGTCATATTGGCAAAGGCAGGGAGCTGATGCATGAACTCCAGAAGTTGCTCTGTTGACCAAACAAGACCCAATGAGCTGTGCAGATCTTACCAGAAGACCAGCTGCATAGGCAAGAAGCTCCGTTCATAATCTATGACATTTTTGGGCCTCTTGTTAAACACTAGTTCTTGGTTAACACTGTTCTCTGAGATGAGGTCTTTTGAACAACATGATGCAAGACCATAACTTGACTGGTTTTCCTTCTCTTTGCAGATTTTCTTTGTAGATGACAAAGAAATTATTATTATTATTATTATTTTTTCCAACTAAAATATTTTTTGAGGCAACTTAAAATGTTAGGTTTGTTCTAAACTACTTACATTTATTTTAAAGATTGGAGGATGGTTTAGATAAAGGTTTGTCCATCAAAACCTCTATGAGCAAATATAAAAAATGAAGTTTACACTGTACATATTATGGTTGTTCATCCCTGGAGCCAGCTGTAGGAGTGGTTGTCGAAGGCAGTTATCTAGTGCCCACACAACCCCTCATAACCCAGTCATTCTTAGCCTGAAATGGCAATGTGTCACCATCTTGTGAGTTTACTACCTATAAGGTGAAGATTTTGGAGCCAGGTACAACACCAGTCAAATGGCAGACATGAACTTTGTAGACGCAGACAGATTAGATGCTGATATTGGAAACCGGTTAGAGTTACAGCAAACAAGTCCCCCTGGGAGGAGTCCCTGCAGCAGACCTAGCACATACTGGATAGATTATATCTCACAGCCGACTTGGAACACCAAGGATCCCAGCAGGAGGAGCTGCACATGGCTGCTGAGGAAAGGAAGGTTTGTGCTTCCCTGCTCAGTCTGCTTCCACTGTGACAACTCTCACTGAGACAAGTGTGCAGAAAGTGAAGAACTGACTGAGTAACTGACATCCAGGTATATTTAGATAAATCACACAAGGAATAAGACTAGATACAAAGACACAAGGTTCCAAGATAGAACACTAATTCTTGCTAGATCTGGTTCTGCAACCTACGGGTATGAAGACCTGTTTCTTTGAATCTATCCTAACTGCAATCAGATCTGTTAATAAGACACTCAAAAGCAGCATTTGTTCAAGAAGGACTGTCAAAGGTGAAGTTTTCAATCATGATTCAAAGTGTGAACGGTTTTGTTTCAGCTTTCTCTTGCATAAAAAAGAGTTCTCACCTATGTCATCATCACTCCTATCAGTCGGCTCTTTCTCAAGGCACTCTCTAACCATATCCCTGCTCAGCAGAGAGTCTGAAACCCTCTCGATGTCTTCATCGTCCTCCTCCTCTTCCTCCGAGTCAACAGCAGCTTCCGGTAGACCGCAAAAGTCCACGTTGCTCATTTCGCTCTCCGTGGCCTGAAAGATGCACACACCATATTTCTGTTACAAAGGAACTGTTAAATTATCAATTATGATGCTTACATCATTTATGGAGGAGAAGTCACACCATTTTTTACATAATATTTCTTTCTAGTCCTTTTAGTCTTCTCACAGTTTACGCTATACTTTCATGGTTTACTCTATCATTTCCAGAATGAGTATTTTAAGCATTTTTAAGATTCTAAACACTAAAATATCCTTCAACTGATCAATCGCAATGCTCACATTAAAAAATATTTGTGCATACAGCAGTGAAATAAAATAAAATTGGCCTTGATCTCAAGTAGTGGAGACAGTGTGCACCTGGTAGATGTCTGATAGGCTGCTGCTCCCAGAATCACTGCCAATGCTGCACCCTGATTGGCTGGCAGGAACATGCATCATATGCTGGTGGGGATGGTCTGTGAGGTACATTTTGTTGAGGTCTCCAGGGAGCTATGACAGCAGGAGGGTAAAGATGAATACATTACTCTGAGCACATTATTCTGAGCTCATTATTGAGTATTGCCTAATCAAGTTAGTCCCTTCTATCAGTGCGAGGACTTTGATTTTCACATTAATGAAACAAATTATTGCTAATTCTACCACATAATCTTGCATAAAACACTTGTTTTTTAATGCAAGAGCATCTTAATGCACCAACCGGATTTAACATTGTTAGTTTGAATTTACAAGTATTGATCCCGGTATGAAAAAAGAATATATGGAGTATAAAGGCTGAAGACGTCAGGGTTAAGGAGCTTGGCCTGTGATTGGGATTGGTAATGGCTGTGTCTTAGGGGGGGGTCCTGTTGTGGTACCCTTACAAGGGAAATTGGCTTGAATGATTCAGTAAATACCCAGCTGTACAAATGACTTTACAGGAAAAAAGTAAGGCCTGGAGTTGTTTTAGGTAAAAAAAAATATTTACCAAGCAAACATGTATACCAAGGCATGTTCTCTTTATTGTCAACAATTTCACTCAGTTGCTAGGTGTTTTTTTAATTTGTTTTTTTTACAAATAAATCATAGGAAACTTGAACTGTCAAAAAATATTCAGCAGAGCCTATCAGACAAAAAAACTGAGAAAGTGTACTGGCTTCCATAATTAGTCCATTACTGGTGTTAATTTTACATCTATGTATGTATCAATGTAAAGTACCTCAGTTTTATTCTGTACTACAACAACTAAACCCATTAACGAGATTATTGCAAAATGAAAGGATCTCTGTGAATTGCTGTTTCTGCTCAGTTTGGAACAATTAGTTATCACCTTTCCGACAGTATCTGTGCATCTCTTTAACAGGGCATGAATGCACAGAACTGATTTGCTTTTATCGCACCCATAGTATCACAGCAGGGATCTATCATTAAAACATGACTTTCTGCATGGGCTGCCACCAACAACAACCTGAGAGAAAATGGACACACACTGGAGCAAAAATGAGTACTGCAAATCATACACTTTGCATTTATGCCTCAAATGTATATATATTGTGCACTCAATCATTTGGTGTTTCATACATAAAAGGTCTACACAGAGTTTCTGTCGAATTTTCTTTGTTCCCTTCCAACCAGGATGGAAGAGACCTGATTCAGTTTACTGTAGATATTGCTTCCATGAGTTTGTATTCAACAAGTTCACCAGAAAATTTAGAAATTTGGTTTTTTGATTGTGTTAAGCGTCTTTGCAGCTCATAAAATGGGCCGGCTATCACTGCTTCTATGTTCATCTGTTGCCATTTCCTGATGGACTTAGGCCACTGACATGGGAGCATCCATTTAAATTATTCACTTAGCCAGATGTTCTTCCACCTCAACAATATTACTCTTTTTTGAAAAAACACATTGGTCAAATCCTTTCCAAGCTGGCCATCACTAAAAAGCTGTAGCATAAGATAAGGCCTCACACAGTTTAGCTGAAATAACCAAAATGTGTGTTTTATTAACGTGCTAAATAGTGCATTTAAAATAATATGTTTTCAGCAAAGAAACATTTACGCCTTTGCCTATTTACAGGTATATTCATATTAGCCGATACATCTGTCCCCCAATATATTTCCTATGTATTTATGTACTCTCAAAAGAAAATATCAGGTTTTTTATTATACCAATTCTGTTTAAGTTTGAAGCTCCCCGCATAATATTTTTTACCCTAACCATTTGCAAAAAATCCCCATTTACGTTCTGAATGCTTGATAAAACATTTTCCTCCTGAAAACAAACAGCCCATGCTGTGAGTGAAGGGGATCTGATGTGGCTTTGTGTACAATCAGCTGTGCCAACCAGGTGTTCTATTACAATAACCACAAAAAGTGGTTTCCACAGCAAGCTTCTCCTGCCAGCTTGTCCCAGTTCTGTGACTGCTGTCCCAATTCACCAAAACACACATACACATGTACATGTGCTCACACACAGCGTCAAAGAATAAACAAAAATAAAGGGAGATCAACTCATTTCTACCAGTGCGACATACATGCAATGAACAAGTTTTCTGAGATTAAAATAAAACATGCAAAGCACGTCTAAAATGGGTGGAAGAAAGATGCCCAAAAGTGTTCCTAGTTGTGTTCTAGAGGGAAACACATGCTGGGTCGCAACAGTCCAGACAGTGAATGCCTGCATGCCATCTCAGAGCACCTTCACTGTCTCATCCACCCTCCTCCTCTCTCTATTGCTGCACATATCAAGTTTCCTGTTTGTTTCACGAGTGCATAGCATACCTTTATTATAATGCATAGCATTATTTCTTTATTTGAAATTTTTGTCAGCTTTATGTTTTACAGCATTTTAGTAATATTTGGGGAAACTGGTCATGGTTTTTTGGGGGGATTATATTTTTCCTATATATAATAAGGGGAAATAGGCTCTCTATTTATCTTTTCCCAATTAAGTCTGGTTTTCAGGAACAGATTAGGAACATGCACCAAAGGGTACGTATACATAGAATAAAAGTTGTGTATTTTTCATTCACTGTTTCAATCCTGAAAGTGAAATGAGTTTCATAGTTCATTATCCATAATTTTCAGGGCAAAAAAATCAGCCATGAACTTAACCAGAAACTCCTCTTCATTTCAAAGTATTCTAGAAGCAAATGTGAGGCCATCTGTCCCACAGCTAAAGCCTGGCAGAAACTGAGTCATGCAAACAGGACAATGACCTCAAGAACACCAGCAAATCTACAACTGAGGGTCTGCAAAAGAAAATAATCATGGCTTTGGAAGGGCCAAGTCTAAGTCCAGACCTCAACCCCATTGATATACTGTGACAGGACCTTAAGAGAGCTGTGCATAAATGAATGTTTTCAAACATCAGTGAATTGAAGCAATGCTGTAAAGGGTGGGACAAAATTCCTCTAAAACAATGTGAGAGATGATATGAAAAACAATTGGTCCAAACTGTCACTGCTGTAGGAAGTTCTAAAAGCCACTGAATCGTGGGGTTTACTTTTTCTGTACATAGCTTCTGTATGTTGGCCTATTGTTTGTTAAATAAATAATGACATAGTGAGAACAAGATCACATTTAGCCATACATGCTGCAAATAGCATGTATAAACACAAAATATGGCCAATAAAGATTAAATAGTATTACTATTTTAAGCTGGGTTTCGCTTCCAACGGTTCAGGCAGAAAAACACATTACTGCATGTTAACAGATAAACTCTAGAAGTCATACAAGATAACTGTTCTGAACATCCAGTTAAAACTAATAATTTGTTTCATTATTTTTGGTTCTTTCAATTCCTAGATCTAGGATCTAGGATAATTTAATCTAAAAAAAACATGGCAGCCAGAAGAAAATCGTATTCATTTTTACCTGATATTGCCACTGTTTTAATTGATTTTATTTGTGTTACCTTGCTTTTCAACTTTTTACAGGTTGTTATACAGTAAAGCTGTTGTTACCATTCTGCATGAAGATGAAAACACACAACAGAAAAAACTGTAATGACCTAAAAAGTCAACAAATACTTCAAATTTATTAATCTGCAGTACATTAATGATATAAAATGTTTGTGCCTTGTGTGCTTGTGTACCATTTTTATTACACTTATTTCTATTAAACTTAGATTTTATAATATTAGCAGTGTTAAGGCTGTATTTCTAATGCTGTACAGTGGAAAGGCGAAATTCCACCAAATGACACCTGTCTTTTAAATTTATGAGGACGCAGAGGTCAGAGAACTGCGGATGCTTGGTGTTTGCAGATGTCAGCGATGCTGTGAATTTATGGCAATCCAGCAAAGCATCGTTTTAAGCCTAATTGAAAATGTGGCAGACGCAGTGTGAAAATTTGCCGTGGGCACGGAAGTCTATGGAGCGGCTGTCTTGCTAAGTTACTGCTTTTGCCACTTGCGCGAGAGTTTACCGAAGCCTGAAATCCAGTTCTGTGGCATATTCATTGTTATGTGCAGGTTTCTGAATGGCTGCTTATCTGCTTGGCTGCCCTGAAAGCTTTGCAGCCAATAGCATGGACAACAAAGTATCATTCATATTTTAATTTGTTAATTTATATTTGCTGTCCCAGAGCATATCGCCGGAACTCTAGCTTCCACTGACTTGGACTAATATTCCTTTGCGATGCAGGCAGCCTGCTACTCCAGTAACAGTTGCTTATAAGATCCTGCAGTCTGTGGCTCTGGTTACCATAAATAGGGCCAAGTGTACAAAATAGTTTTACAACCCTACTGGGTATGGCAAGAGGCCGTTGTTCCCAGTCAGACCTGACAAGCTTGTAAAATGTCTTGTTATTAAAGTCATTATTAAAGGAGTAGAGAAAGGAAGGAATTAAATGGAGAACAAGGAGCCCAGGAGTCCCCCAAGCCTGGGAGCCTAATTGCAATTTAGAATATGAATGACCGCTGCCATACATTGAAACTGAAATGACAGACCCACTTCTGGACACCCTGAAACCCCATTACTGTGACAGCCAGGATGTACGTGACAGTAGCATGAGCATCCCTGCCATGGCAGGACACAGCGGCAGGTTGGCAGTGACTGAAGGTATCCCTGTGCCATCCAATCTTAACTGTGATTTATAGTTCATGGGCCCATGCAAGCTTAATAAGGTAAGGGGCCTCTCAAGTCAGTGGGCTGTGATTTCAATAGAACAATGCAGACACTTGAGTTTTGAGCACAGAGGGCCTCTGCTGTAGGTAAGCACAACAGATCTACCAGCATTTGGGAACACTGGCAAAATCAAAGTCAGTAGCCACAGAAAAAAGTACAGCAGTTGTACATAATAGACATGTCTTACATTTGATTTATTCATTTATTCATTAACTTTCCATAACTGCTTGTCTATTGCAGGGTTCCAGTGGTCCAGAGCCTAACCTGGAGACATAGGATGTGAGGCATGGTACGACCTGGATTGGATACCAGTCCAGTGCAGGGCAGTCACACGCAGTCAGAGACTCACACACAAAAAAGGTAATTCAGAGTCACCAATTCGCATAGGTCTTTGGATTTCGAAAAGAAACCAGAGTGCACGGAGGTAACCCATGCCATGCGGTGAAAACATATAAACTCCATACTCACTGAGCTGGCTTCAAACCATGTGAAACCACAAGTCAGCAGCTGTGAGGCACCAGTGCTGGACCCCAGGTCAACTGCAGCTGACTTAGAAAGTAAATGTGCAAAAGACATACATCATATTCTCTCCCTCTCAAAGGAAACTTTAAAGCATAAAGTAGTTCTTCATAGGGGGTTAACAAGCAATCTGCTATAAGCAAATGGAATTTTAAGAGAATCGAGTCATAAAAATAATATTTTTCTTGTTAATTTTATACGAGCTTGCTTTTTGGTGTAAAAGAGTGCAGTGTCTGGATGTTTTTGACTTAACTTTACTTTTTGACGATGCGACAACTCACTCACACCTTGGACAAGTGAGGCCAAAGGACCAACAGTTCCTCCCAACTCATCAGCCACATGTGCAATACCTCTGCCACAGCCTATACTGCACACAGCACAAGCCATGAAATAGGGCACCCTCAGCATCCACTCTCTTTCTGGCCACCCAACAACTAGGTTTACTCAAACTCGCTTAGCGGTGTGTGCTGGCATTGGGCCTGAAGAACGAAAATGAGCACATCACTAAACCATTGTCAGAAAGAAAATCGACCAAAGCTATCAGGCTAATCTAGTAGAAAGAGAAGCACAATATAATGTACAAGTAAATAACTGTGTTATTCATCCACGGTACACGCTGTTGCCAGCGGTGAGGATTACAGACACAGCTGGAACTGTGAAATGAGACTTTGCATCAGATCTGACATGTGGAACATTACGACTTACACACTAATGCCTTGAATGTGCTACAGTCTCCTGTAAACTAATAAATTATAACACGTTTCACACACCTGCCAAGGGGAGTGATGGTCTTATCCTCAAAGCCAGAGGCAGTTGATCTTAGGCCAAGAAGTGGTACCGCTTTATGCTTTCTAACAATTGCTGTAATTGCTGTACATAGCACTGTGCTGCCACAAACTAAAAGAGATGAAAGCATAAAATATCCCAGATTATGGTCTCTTTATATATCAACCAGGCCTGAATTACTCTGTGACTGCAACCCATAAATATCTGTTTGCATCACCAGAAAACAGCACTGTAAATCATTTAAGCAAGAGCTCTGCGGACAATATGGCTACAAAAATGTTATTACATTCTCATTTTTTCTGTATTCTCTTTTATTACAGATAATGCTACACCACTCTTGATGTTACAGAAATGTCTACATTTCTGTGCAACTCTCAAAATACCTTGCATTTTTCACAGTTTTCTTTGTCTATGATAAAATTTAATTTATAATTTAATTCAAAACTTTGTAGTGGAAAGTCATCACTAAAATCCTCCTTTTTGTAAAAATGGCAGTATGTTCTTTTGTTGTTCTCTTTGGCAAGGATATTTATTAGAGCATGTATGTGCATACTTATTAAGTACATACATGTACAAATGCAGATTGTTCAGTCCAGGGCAGTTGTATAGCCAAAAATATGAAATAGAACAAAAATGAATGCTTTGCATAATTCAGCTGCTTCCACAACATAAATATTATCAAAGTAGCTGCTAAGAGCTTTCAGAAGTTCCATAGGGGGATGAGAAGCGTGGCGGGTCTGCAGGAAACGGAGGTGATAACCATCAATATACAGTCCATTATGTTTTTGTGCATCCCTGCCCCCTTAAATGATGTTAAAATACATAGCTTCATATCCTCACTTTAGTTCAGTTAAACCTATGAATGAATACTTACGAATACTTGTGTTATGAATACTTGATGTTGATTCAAATACTGACCATGATAGGGACTTACATTTAAATAATGTAAATGACATTTAAATAACAATAATACAAATGCAGGGACATGCTACAAACAAATGCTATTTTAAAACTCATTTTTTAAAAGCAATGTAAATTGTTACTCATTTCTATAGCCTGGAATTTTTTTAGAGCAACCAGCCAAAGTATTGCAACTAAGCCTTTCCGGGGACGTGACTGATAACCAACAGGCCTCACCCCCCTGTTCTTAAATGCTATGCCTCTGACCTCCTGCCAGTGAGGGTCTAAGGTCATATTTTGTGAAGCTTTGGTGCAAAATGCAGGCCACACTCAGTCGTCTGCAGAGGTTTCGCAGACAGTATGGAAAAGTACTCCGGTTATCAACAAAATGCATTTGATTCCTATCTGCATAGACAGCTTTGTCTTTTAGAATATGCACTTCCATGACTCAAAACCTTCTTTTCTTTATTCAGTTGACACTAAGCCAAAAGTTCTGTAACATAAAAGGATTTAAAAGAAACCCACTTTGTCTCATACTACTGGCTAATACCCCACTTTGAATCATCACCCGACCTCTGTCCCCAATTTCTTAGATCAATTTCATTGCAGCTGTGCCTCAAACAGCTTCTAGCTGATACAAAGAAGCTTTCATTTAAGTTCAAGTATTCAAGTGAGGGAACCCCATGCGCATCTTCTTCTACATGTTGGGTTCCCTTTGAATGTTCTCAGGTTGGGAACGTACATGTTGAAGTCAAAAGTGTCCAGGAGCAGTCAAGCAAATGTGCAGGTTAACAGATGTAACTCTGCAGCAATTCACCAGCGAGAAGCCTGTCAGTTAAACCCAGAGCATGTTTTCGCTGCAAGACAAGCATTCAAGGTAACTGCAGGGAGGAGGGAATGTAAAATGTTACTCTGGGGTTCGCTGAGTCAAGCAACATCAACAAACTCAATAAAAGGGCTTCCTCCTCCTCTGCTGCCCACGCAATGGAGGTATTCTGAACACAACAGATAGAGGCCCGTTGCTGTGCATCATTTTTATTGATTCATTTGCTTTGCAGGTGCATTCATCCAAACAAATTCAGAATAAGAGCCTTGTTTGCGTGTAGAAGCAAAGGTCTTCCCCAGAGACTAGACGAGACACCTTCAGCGCTTTGACCACCATGTGACCTGCTGCCCTGTACATCTGTCAGATGGCACTGGTAGATGTATCAACCAGCACTTAAAGGCAATAAAGCACCTTCATTTGTTATTTACAGATATTAATACCCTCTTCCTTACTTGCCACAGTACCTTGACAGGGGATATTCACAGCTTACAGATGGAGATCATCTGACAAGGTCAGGGCCACTGGGCAAGTTCTCTGCACCTGCAGATCCGTGGCTTCATAAAGCTGACTCAACCAAACCTCTAAATCCCATGTAAATCTCCAATTCTCAGTCAATCACAGCACAGCCCACTCATGATGCAGCATATCAATGGGGAAAAAAACCTAATCATCAAAAATCAGCAACTGTAACTATACTCAAACCGCAACACAATGGCTATATGAGCATATCATATCCACTGAGATCAGATCACATGCATGCATTAAAACCATCCAAAAAACCTGAAGCATAAACTACTACATTGGATTAAGAAAACACTGCAACATTGCTTACTTTGGGGGACCATGGCTGCAAGCAGTTGGCATAGCAACGGACAAGGAAAGCCATTTCCTGAACCGAGAGTGAAAGTTTTCCTTGCAGAAAAGGAACCAAACAGACACAGGTGGTGGTCCTTCTACTGGATCCAGCAGGAGTCTTCCTAGGGAACCATGGCAGTGGGTGTCCAAGTCCAAAACAGTTAAGTCCAAATTCACAGATTACATTCAGTTTAGGAACCTGCAGTTAATGGCAAATGTGAAAAATGTGACAAGGTGATGTATACAAAGGCAGAATGATCAAAAAGTTGCTAATGCCAGTTCCATTTGGCCTCAAGCAGCAGATAAGAAAGTCTCCCTGTTTTTCTTTTCCTGGACCCTGAGAGTGTCGCTTGCAGCCCACCATCACCACTGCGGAGACAAGAGGAAACCCACAATCCCGGAATTTCAAAGACGACTGCCAATCTGTGGGTCCATAAATGATTTATTCTGGTGCACAGGAGATCACCTGTACCACGCCGAGGACACTTATCCCACGGTGATGAAAGTCAGCCTTGGTATTCTGGCACAGAGAAACACACAGTACGTGGAAATCACTGGCATCCTCGGAGCTTCCAGCTTTTTGTTCCCAGAAGCCAAAAAAACAATGTTTGAGACTGGGTGTAGTTTCAGCTGTCTCAACTCCCTTAGAGAGAGAGAAACGGAGCTGGAGAGAGAGAGAGAGAGAGGAAGAGAGAGAGAGAGAGAGCGAGAGAGAGAGAGAGATGATGTGGGGACCTAATGAGCCTAAGTCAGCAATCTAATGTCTTCGGCGGCAGCCCCAGCTTGCTGCAGCTCCCTTCCTCTGCCACCGCTAGTGCGCCAGTCCATCTCCTGGGCCAGACCGCCAGCGTCTGTCCCTTCCTCCGAGTGCGCATCCCCAGCTAGCAGGCGGCGCGGCAGCTCCCCCCGGAGAACCGCCCATCGATTGGACGCTCCGGCTGCAAGATGGAACAACTGAGCAGCAGAGTGGAGTGGGAGGAGGAAAGAGCCGAGAGAATGACATCACCTGTATGGAGAGAGGGAGTGCGTGCGGGGCCAAACTGCATTAGACCCATTGGCTGTCTGGGCGAGAGGAGAGTGTCTTTATTGATCGGGGACCGCGCAGGGCCCGGTGCATTTGTGTACTAAAAAGAGTATAAATAACAAAGTGAATCCATGAATCAGTTGCAGATGCGCATAACAAGCGGGCGGCGCCACTGAATTCAAACGAGGTGCATGCGAATCTGCATATGCATTGTGTGTTGTAGAAAGCCTGAGTCATTTGAAAGCTGAACGGATTGTGTGAGATGAAACAGCTTTGATATGTAATGCGGTGTGTTGCTTTTTTCTGCACTTAAATGCAGGAATAATGAGGGCTTGTGACCCAGATCTTGCCAAACACCGAGAGAATGAGACAATTAGCCATGTTGTCTCTAAAGGACAGACGCACTACAGTAAAGCAAACCAGAGGCTGCCGACAAAATGTGTGCTATGAATCTTTACTGGCCACTGCAGCAGTTCAGTAAAGAAAACTATATTTTATTTTGCTCTCAGTTTCCTCTCATGTAAAGATGACATCATCCCTTTCAGTAGCAGCCAATGGGAGGAGAGTAGAGGGTGCTATTTGCTCAGAAGTGTGTGCAATGCTGTGATAGAGATGGTGAAGGCTGGGAATGTGCTCTCCTTCTGTGATGCTGTTGGCTGCAGGAGGCAATGCAGAGGGCATCCCCCCCTCCCAAAAATAGATTTTTTTTTTTACAGGTTGAAGTGCTTTTGCCTCTTGCAGCCTGAGCAAACCTCAGAGTCATGTGCTGCATTCATCCTCATTTTTTATGTTTGCACGCAGCTGAAGATGCAGCAGCACCCTGTGTGTGTGTATGTGTGTGTGTGTGTGTGTGTGTGTGTGTGTCTGTGTCTGTGTCTGTGTCTGTGTCTGTGTCTGTGTTCACGCACCAACTGCTGCAGTGCTTCAACTTATCATCTGAAATTCATGTCAAAGCCCACGCCTAGGATCATGCAGAAATCCTCCCGATTCTTTCTCAAATCACATTGCAATGTTGCAGGTGCTATTTTTATTTCAAAAACTGTGCTGGATCGCTCACAGGTGACTGTTAAGCATCTTCATTAGAATATTCAGCCTGAATGTATAAAATGAATCATCCTGTTTGTTTAGCTACAGGATATGCAGGTATGGAGAGCAGAGTCACCTGTTGAGGGATTGTGAGGTCCGTGTTCAGGGAAAGGGCTGCTCTCTTTCACGTCCACTTGATGAACTTACAGAGATATTACAGCACTTCAGACTGGACTGTGCATATGCTGTTGCATCAGTCAAATCTGTAACTGCAACAAGACACCACAATAACAACCACAGCAACAACTATTCTTATTCTTATTCTACAATTTCAGTTCACTTAAACAGAATTTTCTAAAATAGCAAACACATAAAAGAAGATTTTAATGAATAATACAAATGAATGTACTGTATGTATTAATGCAACCAAATTAATTTTCCTTGAAAAAAAAAACATTTGCTTATGTAGACATTGTGAATACGCAAAAGTGAAAGGCTGGGACCCCCGAGGGACCACCAGTCACCCACTGCACAAGACCAGTTGCTCGGCGAGCCTGCGTGAAACGCAGTCAAATGACAGCAAGTGCAAGAGCTTTTCACTGCAGAGGAAAATAACTAAGTGGAGTAAAAAATATGAGCTGCTCCCCCGAGTGGGTTAGTGGGGTTGCAGGGTGGTCATCTCCGTGGTGACGTAACCTCCTAAAATTAGCAGCAACGGCAGCAGCAGCAGCAGCAGCAGCAGTGGTAGCTGCAGAGATGGCATCAGAATAAAAATGTTTCTCTTTGGTAACCAGCCATAAAGCTTCCCTTGTCACAGACGTTTCTGCCGGTGAAGCACGCTAGCAGACTGCGTGATTAGCCACTGCACCTGAAAGCAGACCTGCAAAACAGAAAATGGATTATTGCATTGCTGGTGTACCTTCCTTTCATCATTTCCACCGAGAGGGCTGCGTTGTATACAACAGCTGTTTGTCCCACACCGGAGGCCCAGCAGCTGAACCCATGAGCCCAGCAGAAGCGATGGGAGGAACCACAGATGTTGGCCCCCATGGCTGGCACCGCTTTGTAACATGATGCATCTTGCACTTTGACAGGGAAGCACAGCAAAGGGCTTCGTGTAGCATCATGTCTTACAACATAGCAATGCATATAAACCTGCAGATGATGAGCTGTGCACAAAGTAGGATTATGTTCCCTGTTCACAGAAATATAAACACAACTTTCCAAGACAGCACACAAGTTAAAAACAAATGTGCAACAGTTGAACATTATCCTAAAGGTCTTTGATGTGTTTTTCATGCATGTGTGCTAGAGGTGGGGCACAACAAATGCAACACATCACAATTAAGAAATTATAATGATATTTATATTGCAACTAAATTGTTATCTGAAAAAATAATGACATAAGGGGGCAACATGACATGGCGCATAATGGTTAGAGCTGCAACCTTGCACCTGAAGGACTCAGGTTTCAATCCCCAAACCTGCTGTAGTACTGAGGAAGGGATTTACTCAGCTCACCCCTACTATAAGAATGGGGAAGTATTGCTAATGTTTTTAATATACACTCACTAGCTACTTTAACAGGAACACTATTCTAATACCAGATAAGACCCTCTTTTCTTCTCAGAAGAGCCTAATTCTCTGTGGCATGGATTCAACAAGGTGCTGGAAACATTCCTTAGAGATGATGGTCCATGTTGACATGATTGTATCGTGTAATTGCTGCAGATTTGTCTGTTGCACATACATGCTGCTAACCTGTTCTCCAATGGTGCTCTGCTGGATTCAGATCTGGAGGCTTGGGGGCCACTGAAATTCACTGAACTCATGACTTGTACTTTGTGCATTATCATGCTGAAAATAGCCATTAGAAGATAGGTAAACTGTGGTCATAAAAGGATGCACATGGTCATGTTGTTCAATTGGTAATATAGGCTCATTTTTTGCCATTAAACCATTCCCCACATCATTACACCATTTTCCAATCTTCAGCTGTCCAGTTTTGGTGAACCAGGGCTGGCTGTAGCCTCAGCTTCCTGTTCCTGGCTGACAGGAGTGTAATCCAATGTGGTCTTCTGCTGCTGTAGCCCATCTGACTCAAGGTTCAATGTGTCACATGTTCAGAGATGCTTTTCTGCCCACCACTGTTGTCAAGAGTGGTTATTTGAGTTACTGTAACCTTTCTGTCAGCTCAGTCTACTCTGGCCATTCTCCTCTGATCTCTTTCATCAACATGGTATTTCTGCCCACCTAACTAAAGCTCACTGGCTGTTTTTTGTTCTTAGCACCATTCTGTGGTGATTATGGAGACTGTTGGGTGTGAAAATCCCAGGAGAGGAGCAGTTTATGAAATACGCAAACCATCTTGTCTGGCACCAACAACCAGGCCACAATTAATGTCACTTAGGTGACATTTTTCCCTTTTCTTAAGGCTGATGTGAACATTCACTGCAACTCATGACCTGTGTCTGCGTGAACAAGCAGGTGTGCAGGTGTTCCTAATAAAGAGGCTGATGAGTGTGTATATTTCTTTAATAAACATGACAAATACAGAACAAGTGGTACAGAAGCAGAGCATGAGCCGACCTGGAGCGTAACAGTGCATCCTGGGTAATGAAATGGAGCAATGAGGGCTATAATGAAAAGTTGCCATGTATTACAGCAGTCCTTTGCTGGGAGAGCGACTCAGTCAGACCTGAGGTCAGAAAATTACGCCGGGAGCTTATGGTGTACAAGACAAAAAAATCACACCGCTCCAAAGAGCAGAAAGGTAGAAGTCCCACTACAGTCCCCACTTCAAGCCCTGCCCCTAGTTCCAGCTAGAGGAGTAAATATGGGATATTAGCATTTGTAAGCGTTCAGTGTTCTGTTGTGAAAGATGTGATGTTCAATGCACAATAGGGTTAAATTCCAGATATGTTTTCACACTCTGATGTCCTCTGTTTGGCCTCGTACCTGACTTGAACGGGGGAAAAAACAAAAAAGCAAATCATTTTTATTTATTTAACATAACTACAGTTCGATACATTACAGATGACTGGTTTAAAGAACAAGGATGCAGTAGAGAGAAGAAACACGCGGCACATGTGAATATAGTAACACAACCGACCCTTCTCTTCCCTGAGCAATGACCTTTCACAGATGCTCTTGTAATAAGCTGCAGATGTGGACTGGAAGGTTATGGTTATGACTAACATTTCAGGAAAAGTGGGTCATTCCCTCAAAAACCAACAAAATGGCTCAAGGAAAATATTGTTACATGACATTATCTTTAAAATGGGAATAAGGGACTTCAAAACCTAAAACTTGAGCTGCCGTCGAAATGGAAGCAGTGTATTTTTCAAGAGCGTGAAAAAAGAAGGAAGATCATTTTAAAGGGGTGTATTTTTAATGCGCATTCACTTCGTCCTTCATTATGAACCAGAAATGAATGTTATTCACCAGAAATGTGGCTAATTGGTATTCGTCAAGTTGGACCTTTGACTTTATCACAATTTAATGAAATACACAAAAAAACACATCTTGCCTTTCATTAAACTATCACGATGTACTTTCCCCTGGATTTCCTCCAGTGAAGCATCTTTGTTACACACTAATGCACACATTTATAATCTCTACTCATAGCAATTGGTTCATGGCTGCTGGAGGAGTTGCAACTATCTTGTTAGCACCAATTACCTTTTAAAATATCACCTACTGAACCCACGCACTGACCACAGACAGAGGCATCGAGAAACATGATTTGCCCTGAGACATTTCTGGAAAAACTGTGGATGCCTGCTCAGCTGTGACCTTTGAAACTCCAGTGACTAAGTACGGTTCTCGCAGGCAGATGTGTCTGCAGTGTACGAGCGCCGGTCTAAAGGTCACCCCACTGAGAAGGAGGAGAACTAGGAGGTTGGCAGGTGTCACATAGAGAATGACAAGGAAGTTCAGCAGATCGCTGCAGATCTCCAACACGGCATTCCGGACATTCACCGTGCAAATAAATAATGTCATATCAGTATAGATTTATAGCTGATAAACACACATTTAAATAGTCTTTTATCAAGTAAACATAAGTCAATTGTATTGCATTTAAGCAAACTACAAAGACTATTTTATTATTGATTTTTTAATACATTACTAAGCAAACTAACAGACATGCTGTACTGTCTGATACTGTGGGGATTCAGTTACCCACCACACAGATTAAATAGGTCCTTCATTCACATTGAATGCACAAATAAAATTTTATTAAACAAACTTTGAATGTCCAAAGAGTTCCACCATGGTTAGTGTCTGCAGCTGAGTCACTGCTGTATGTATACTGTAAATAGATGTACAGTAATAGACACAAATCTTGAAATGTAACCGATAAAGGTGACTTTGGAATCATACTGAAGGATATTTCACAAGGTCAGAGGTTTGCTCCAGCTCTAAAATACGTCCCTTCAGCTGAGTTCCACTTGGTGTGCACAGAAATCGTTGTTTAAATAAAAAGGTCTCTTAGCTGTTTGCTCTCTGTTCCAGGACAGTATGTGGAAAATGCACAGGAACATTCTAGGCTTCCGCCTATGCATTTCACTTAAACCACAAGCTGACCATTGTATAGGTTAGGCTTTCACAATTCATGCACTGAGAATTATATACTAACTTTGGGAGTGAATTATGCAGGCTCGTCGGCGTAATGAAGCAGATTCTTAACCTCAGTTTTTAAGTTTGAGGTGGAGCCGTACTGTAGGACTCTTGGGTAAAACCTGCACATGTAAACAGTGAAAATGGGCAGTTCGCAAAACTGTAGACACATGGTTGCCTTGGATACAAACAATTGCAAAACTTTGCCTTCAGAACAGGGCAGGCCTGGCTCAGCTTGTTTGCACCATCCCACCACCACTCCTTTGGTTAAAGAGTAACATTTTCCGTGTATTCCTTTTACATCAGTTCCTCTACCGGGCCATAGGTGGCAGGTACATGCGCACTGGCACTGGGGTGTACTGGACTCTGTGCTGGAACGGCATCTTGTGATAAACATTCACAGTGTCATCAAGTCAACCATAGGTTTCCCTTATTGGCTGAAAGAGCCTTTTTGGGTACATATTTAGGAAGACATTTTTGAAACCCTACCAGTTCTTCAAGAAGCCGTAAGGTCTGACCCTTTCACTTAATATTTCACTTTTTGCAGCTGTGGTAATGATACAGCTGTAAAAATCTGTAATCTACCTTCTTTAAAGTAACAGCTCTGGAACATCCTTTAGTTTGATGCCTTTACTTCCAGCATGGCAGCCAGGCCTCTTTGCAGTTCAGGATAGTAGTTGCTCTGATTTGCGGTGGACCAGGTGGCCCTCTCATTATCAGAAAACATTATGGGTGAGGCAGCAGGTCTGTGGGCTCAGGGCACCAGCCCTGTGTCAGCTGGATGGTGTATTTGCATGGTGCCCCTGCTGCATGAGCTGGAAGTCCCCTTTTCTGTCCACCAGGAGGTGCTGCAGAAGTTCTGAGCACTGATGACAAAAGGACACCTGGAGCAGAAAGCACAGAAACCAGTGATGTAGTAACTTGCCAGGTATTGAGTAACCAAAAATTATTAGCAAATTATACTTAGAGTAGCTGTACCCAAATATAGCTTTAGCCCAAAAACACTTACTGGGTAATTTGGTGGCATCACATTTTTTCCACCATGTTTTTCCTATTTATAGTGAGGTTTGACAGCCCAGACCCCAGTGATTTCAGGACAGGATCCGGACTGACACCCTGGCCAAGATAAAGTGGACAAACATAATGGACGGATGGGTGGATATCTTTTTTCCCTTGTTACGTCTAAAGCTCAAACTATGGTCAGAGCCCTTGAGAGGCACACAGACCAGTCAGAAGCACTATTGGTATCACATACACAACACGGCAGAAAATAAAAATGTACCATCCACGTTAAATAAATATATCAATGATTATTCAGACATTGCCTAAATACATTCTAGATGAATTAATGAAAATTTAATATAAATTTATATATGTATATCAAATTTATAATTTATATCAATATATAATGATTTTTCATGGTGCTTAATTTTGGTGAATTATTTATTGTTATATATGCAATTTTTTAGTTTGTCAATATAACGGAATAAAAAAGGCATTTTACAAATGTTTATACTTGTTTTCATTGACGTGTGGAGGGTTTTGTCCGCAGACACGATGCGAGATTGAGCCACTAGATGGCGATATAAACAAAATTTTAACCCTCCCCCCCCAAAAAAAAAAAATTTGTCTTTACTTTGCATAAATTTTACATAGCTGGTTTAATAAAAAAAAAAACCTTTTCAAAGAAATTGAGGGCTGAGAAAACCTAAACCTGCATATTGCAGTAGGTCCCCATTCAGGAGGGGTGAACCAGTCTGACCACAAAGAGGCCTCAACAGGTGTCTGTCCTTTCAGCCCAGTTTTGGGAACCCAGATCATGTGGCAGCAGTGAGGGCACTTGGTAGAAACTTGAAAAAGGTGGGGAGCTACAGATACTTGTGGTGTTACACTGTCACCTGACTGGTTCCCAAGGTCAAGATAAAATAGAATCCAAGCTCCTTAATCATTTACAAAAAAGCTCAATTTGTCAAGGAGACTGTTTTACACATCCTCCCTCTCTGGACACTCCACTGGCTCCCTAGGGTGTGGTCTTTCAGGAGAAAAATCCTCTGCAGAAACCCTTCGCAGAGTTGGCTGCTCTCCTATCTGGATGGCCCGACACCAGAATTAGCATGGGTCCTGCTCTCTAATATGTGCTTCTGGGTTCTGGAGAGGTGAAGCTCACACTCATAGTCTGCTATTGAGTATCAGTGACACTGTCCCCTGTGGCTGAACAGCTGTCCACACCTTTTCAGGACTTGCCCATCATGCCACAAGCTTCCTGTGTGGAATGTTGGAGCTGAAAGAAACTGTTTCCAAAAATTTTATAAAATAAACACACACCTTGTGAAAAGTTTAAAAGCGAAGCTCAGCCGAATTTGTATGTACAAAACGCAGGAAAGGACAATTTCTGGAGTATAAGTTTGCCTATGTTTACAGTTGGACTTTTCGCACAAGAACAATATGACAACAATACCATAGAATAGCTTATACAACATGTTCACATTTGCGTGAAGCTTTTCAGCTTTGTTGCCATTGTTTCCTTAAAGAGCTTAAACTTCAGACAGAACAGGGCTTTCAGTTGGGTTCTCTGCCCCCACCCCAACCCACTTCCCCAACAGCCTTTCTCAAGGGCTGTACATGCCAGGGCAAGCATTTTTCAAAGATGTGGGCAATGACTTCAGCAGCACATGTCAGAGACCCCCAGCATTCATACATCATATGCTCATGAGCAGCATATTTATACAGCATATACTCCACAGCAGTATAATCCAGGGACATACACTAACAGCTGCAGGAGAACAAACAACGATAAATAACAATATATCAACATTTGTAAAAGTTAAGTATTACAGCTTTAATGTTTAGAAAATTACTTTTTTATTAAGATTCATGACATTAAAGCGCCATGTAAAAATAACAATTCAAAGCTGCATTCAGTTGTCAGTATAAGAGGATTAAGAGATGTGTCTCAAGCAGGTCTACTGCACCAAATGAGGTATTAATTTCTATTTCCAAATCTAGAGGATTCAGGAAGAACATGAAGTGGCTGGGAAACAGCAGCAGCTAGCAATGGTGCAACTCTGCATCACTGAAATGTTTTTATTATAAATACTTGAGCAATGGTGCCAAGTTATGAGCCGCACACTTACTCACACTACTGCCCAGTTCCCAGCATGCACTTCTGTCCTGGTATCACCCATGGGAGGGTCCAGGTTGCACAGGACCAAGATTTTGTCTTTATTAAAACTGCCTGTTTGTTCATCAAACATTCGATCCACATAAGCTTGGATAACACAATAGTGTTCTGTTATAAACCGAGTCCCAGCTTCTGCTCTGGAAACTCTGTGCTGACACTTATGGCATCAACCATCCACCCATCCATCATCAATAATCGCTATTTCCTGACCAGGGTTACAGAGGTCCGGAGCCTATTCCAGAATGACTGGCTATGAAACCACACAGTGGACAGGATGATTATGGCACCATATTAAACAAAATTAAGTCAAATAATCCTTATTGAGCTTTCTTGGTTGTAGGTTTAAAATTCTATTACACAGATCTGTGCAGTGGGACTGATTTCTATCAGGAAAGTAAATATTCAAATTGTTTTGTGTATGGTTTTCTGCAAGGTGACCACATGACTAAATGCAACTTTTGGACAGCAGACCTATGGCATAAAAAACGCAAACCTCTAAGATTATTATATTATAAAAATTTAGCTGGTTACTTAATCCCAGGCAACTTTACAATAGTGTGCTCATTTACAACGGTAAGATCTTCATACCTTATCAATTCAAGGTAAGTATCATCATCAAGACAACTGCAGCATGAGAGGAATTCAAACCAGCTGTGTTCACACTGCAAGGCAACAGCCCTAACCACTGTGCAACTCATTGCTGTTTGGGGGGGGACAGTTAAAAACATGAATTATTTTAAGAAATTAAGCAGGAGGCAAACAGGCTAATGGGGTGATAATTTAGTGTCCTCCTTTCCTGACTACTGTCTCAATTTTAACCTTCTCAGCTTTATATTAGAACAAAACACAGGTATTTATCTCTGGGGGAGTGACTTCCAGATGCTACCAGCACATTTTATACACAGAATTTGTCTGACAGATCATAACTGATGAGTTCTTCCATCAGCTCTAAGTTTTAATGGATGCGAACACCATAAACACTGTGTGAAGAAACAAGCTTGTGAAATGCAACAGCTTGAATCTGTGCAGTGTGACAGCAGGAAGAACGTACCCAAGTAGAGATGGGCTCAAGGCTCAGTATGTGCATTACCTCAGCTTGTGGAAACTCAGAGCACCATGCAGAAGTAAAATCCCATCCAAGTGACATGCCCTGTTATAGGAAACCAGCCTCCAGGGAGTAAAACTGTAGGGGGATACATTCTTCCCAACCACGTGTATTTGTACAGGATAGGATTAATGAAATCACTTTCAAATGTTCATGCAGAGAAACACTGAGGCAAGGAACTGGGCACTGAAATAGACTCTGAATAAACACTTGGCTAATTTTAAGGCTTCTATTTTAAGACCTTGAAACATGACGACAAAGAGACAAAGAAAAAAGTTTGATTCTATCAAAGCTGCAAAAAGTGTCTGAAAAACGTGAATTTCAGGAAATGCTTATCTGTCCAGCATGTTTTTCTTTATTTCACAAGAGATTTTCATTAGACAGGTGAGCTCCAGAGAGTCAGGATTGTTAAAGCACTTGTGATACACCAGAGCAGGAGTTCAGATGCCTGGGTTTCAGAGTCTGTCACAGAAACATGAGCCTCCTCCACAGTCACACATGCCTTTTCATTCTTGGCATGAAGGAGAAAAGGAGCACTTCCTTGTCACGGCTTTCCTTGTCGATTGTTCAAGGATTAGTCAGAACTGACCTTGAGTAACTGTCAGGGAAACCAGCTGAATGTTATAGCCACAACCGGGCAGTTTAGAAGCTCAACCTTCCAGAATTGACTCAATATCAAATTCATAAACCATATCGGGGTTAAAAATATATGAGCAATGGGGCACAGTGTTCAAAGAAGCCTATAAAAGTCCTCAGTGATTTTTGCGCCTTGTTCCCTACAATATCTTTTGCTGCCCCATAGCTATACTGCGGCAACCCAGTAGAACAGAGAACCTAGTTTTCTCTGGGTTGCTGGGATGTGGAGCAGTACATTGGAGAGGGCTTCTGAAACCGGTATTAATGGGTAGCCAAATAAACCTCAGACAAAAACACAGTGGCATAGAAGGGTAAAGCCTGTGAAAATAGGGCTTAAAATGCATCAAAGAGTAGGCCTTGCATATTGCTTAAAGCAAAAAATCCCAAACACACTGTGACACTTTCACTGGAGTTTGTGAAGACACCTCATGAACCTGTAAAGCATGGCAGCGTGACAACCCCATATGTGAGACAGGCAACAGTCTCACAGTCCACAGTCTGTGTTTCATATTCTTTTACCTCAACCTCACCTGCAGCCCAACCCAATTCAAAACCAATTTACCCAAAACATTGTGAGGATCTCAGAGAGGAAACAGTGGTCCTTCCAACCTGGTCTTAGTCTCTGACCACAAAGCAGGGTTATGATCTAATATGTGGTAAAGAACAATGCGATGTGATAACACCATGTGTATTATTTACATAATACTGGACATAACCAGTCAAACTGTGCACATTTTAAGAGCTTAGCACATGCTTTTATTGTAGTAATTATTTCTTCCCATCGGACTTTTGCCTGGACAGACTTTGAAGATGTGTAATTTGGACTGAGATTTCAGATGGAAACTAAAGGACCTGAACATGGAATTTTAAACTAATGGCAAGGTGTTTTTTAATCTAGCCACTTTTAAAGAATGGCACTGAGCATTGTCTCATTAAAACCTGTTTAGATCGCTCCTATGAGGGTGGACTTTCTGGAAGGTGATCACATGACTAAATACAAATTTTGGAAAGCAGCTCTGTATACCATAAAAACATAATAGATCCATTTCCTAAAAAAGACCACATTCTCTACAGTTTCTTCCTTATGAAGGTGTGTTGCAAAAGTAGCTAAAATTTGTGTTTTAGGAATCCATCCAATGTTGATGAAACAGCTCTTGGATTGAATACCTGACCTTCATGCAGGCACACACACACACACACACACACACACACACACACACACACACACACACACACACACACACACACACAAAACACAGTGGATTTTTTTGTGACTTATAAACCTCAAATGCATGTCTTTGGACAGGAAAAAACAGAGCATCTATAGGAAACCTACACTGACACAGGAAGAACATGCAAACTCCACCCAGACAGCCCATGCCCTGTGAGGCAGCAACTAGTGCAACTAGTTGTATTAGCATTCATCCCTTATTATTACTACTATTATTATTAGTAGTAGTAGTAGTAGCATTCTATCATGTTTCATCCAGTTTGTCCACTTTTTATTTTCCAACACTAGAAAGTTTTCTACTAAACAGATTGATATAAAGTACAGTCAAAAGGCTTCCCTCCTGCTTTAAAGCTTTATAATTTGTCACACATAACATATAGGAGTAAGGGACCTCTTTGGTAATAGTCCAGCAAAGCACAAGTAAACACATGGCTGGTCAACAAAACTAGTTAACATATATTCTAACTATGCAGTGCAGGTGGTGTAATAGTTGACGTTGAGTCACCCTCAGTTATTTATCTGACGGGCTACTTGCACCGTTGCCTCCTTGTACATGAGAATTTCAATTTTAAAATGATGAATGAAACTGTATGTAGGTGTACACAATGTCAGACTGTAGCTCCTCTCACAGTTAGCCACATAAAATATTTCACATCAAAGTTGAACACTGTCAAGATGAGCTAAAATGTTGTCAGATGCAGGCAAACCGGGTCCCAGAGAGCCACAGCCTTACAGACCTTCCACATAAATAAAAAATATTCCCCTATAAATAACAAATAGCTTCAGCACAATAGATGCTTCGGATGTGATGTTTTGGTTCATGTTACCGTGTGAATGATTACTGCCTTGTGAACTCAAAGCTGTCATGTGAAGTGTTGTGGTATCTCTGTGAAACGGAAGTCAGACACAAAGGCTAAATTCATAGTTCATGGCTTCAAAATGAATCTTACCAAAGGAGGGAGCAGTTTGTCCAGCATCAAGAAAAGAGGAACTGGTCCACCATCCACAACTGCAGCTGTTGCATTTAAGTGACATTTTTATCCAAAGCTGTTTACAAGTTTCACCCATTTTACCCATTATGCACCAGTGTGTGGTAATGAAACAATTCAGGTTCAGTTCCTCACTCTAGGATAGTACAGTACTGAATAAGAAGGAAAGAACTTCACAACCTTTGCACTGCAAGTCTCTCACGCTCAGACACTTTGTTAAAAGAGCAGCTATTTGGATGCCTGGAGTGTTTCACTTCCTCCCACTTGAAAAATTAATATTCGACATACACTGTAAGTCAAAGTAATTCTAGAGTGTTGCTGACACTGTTCTGGAATTTTTTAGAGAGTGCTGTGCGACCCTGTGACACTCTGTGACAATTTGACCCTCAGCCCCTCTCTGTATGTGGATGGAGGTGCAATTTCTCAGTGTGCTGTCTCTGTCCTTTTATATAGCTGTGACCAAAAAAACGTCCACAGAGTAGATTAGTAGTAATATGTCTAAATAGAAAAATATTATTAAAAATAGATTATTTATACACATCTTCACCTTGGTAAGAAAAAATTTAATTTAAACACTAGGAAAGAACCAAAGGAATGTAGGTCCATGAGTTTTAAGGTGATGTGTCTCCTACTACACACTTGACTACACTCCCAGTGGTGTTGCTTTCTCCCTTCTTTGACTCAAAACAACATGATAACATCAACAAACTTCAGCCTGCAAGACACATTCTGTCCACATGCAAAACCCCACAGGCCCTACATGCGTAATTCGCTGTGTGCTCGTGAAACTTGTTCGCTCCTGACACCTGAGAATCTGCTCGCCTGTTTGTTTTACTCTGCCAAGCGCCACACTCATACGCTGGCCCTGAAGAGCAGAACAGGATGTGGTGCAGCGGCAAAAGCCACAGGCTTGCAGCACTGGCAGCTGCTCCACTCAACATGGTGAGAGATGTCACTGTTGGTGGGCTAAAAGTGGAAAAAAAGACAAAATAAAAAAGAGCCGTTGAACAGGAACTTTCATGCTGACATTAATGGTGGACTAGATAGGTAGAGGCAGATGAAGCATGACTAGGTTGTGAAATTTGGAACAAAAACTTTTTTCTGTGTTTCTGTGATGTGGGCCACAATAACTGTAATATAACAGTATTGACACTAACTGAGACTCTACATGAGTAGAACAGTAAAAAGATGCCAATAACACTTGAACAGTGCATCAACTTTGAAAATGGTGGCAAAGGCAAGACCTGTCAAACAGTTAAGAAACCTCCATGTCTCATACACCTAAAAATTGAAGATAATACAGCACTTAACAGGACACGTCCCATTTGAAAAGTTCTCTGCAACCTTTTCTACCAGCAAAGCAAAAGAAGTGCTCTTTTTTACTAATCTTTGATGAGCAGTGAGAAATGGGGAACTAAGAGGAAAACAGTGCTGATGCTGAGTTACTGTATTTCCCTCTGTTGGTTAATCTTGGAAAAGATGAGCAGATACATCACTGCACTCATGACTCCAGGGATCACCCCGTTACAGTATTCTCCAAGGCACATGCATGACATGAACAGGAACTTTGAATTAGATTGACATGAGATGTATAAAAACCACATAGCGTAATCTTTCTGCAAAGCGGTGTGGACCTTTCACATGAACATTTCCAGCTTAGGGGAAATAACACCTCCTTATTACAGTTGCAATATGGCACCGTGACAGAATGACTTCAGTTTGACTTACTTTTTTATTCATTCACCTGACTTCAGATCCATAGCAACTTAAATGTATGGCTTGTATACCAAGCTGCATACAGTCATTTATCAGTTTTTGCAGCAGTGTAATATCTACTAGAGTAATATGTAAAAACTGATCACGGGTATTATAATAGGACATGATCCTATGGATTATAAGGCAGCATCATTAATTGTTACACCACCTGCTGTCCCTTCACTTCATCCACGAAAGCACAATTCATCTGTGTCTATTTAGATTTTTTATTTAGGTTTTATTTAGATTTTTGAACGCAGGTTCATTTTGCCAGTTCACTGGTTTGCTTCTTGTAAGGATTTTCAGTCTACATTTTGGTCTAACTATACTTCCCCAACAGTGATAACAGATGATCACAGGGGCCTTAAAGTGCCTCTCTGGTTATAAGGATTTTTTTCCCTGAGTTTTTCAATCAGGTGAAACATGAAAAAGATTAAAAATGCATAGTCTGCATGGATGTGTAATTAACTCTCCTATATCTGTGAAAACAGCAGATTAAAAAAAAATGAAGGAGGGGCATCTTCTTGGGAGTAACCAAAGCCATTTTTGGCTCAGTCATGTAAACAAGAGGAAGATATCATCATAATAAGGAAACAGAGCCAGGCACAGGCAAAAGTAGGAGCACATGTGATAGACATGACACGAAAACAAGAATAATATTGAAAAGCAGGAAACAGGTTGAAGAAGAATAAAGTACAAGTAACAGAGATGATTTAGGTTCATAAAATGCAAGGTTGTAATAAAAGTACTTAAAGAATGAGTCCACAGTACATGATGTTTCTTTAATTTGTGTCATATGTGGTGTGCAGGAGTCTGGAGTCAGGGGTGAATAAGTTGTAGGAGTTACTAAAATAAACTAAAATACATTTTCTACAGTATGCCATGAAGCAGGATATTAGTTCCTATCCCCTTTTGAATTTAATGTGAGATATAGTAAGCTTTAATTGGAATTAGGCCACAATTAAAGACATTCTGAAAGGTTTAAAGACCGTTTCCCTCTGTCATTTAAGTATACTCTTGATACGGCTGAAATTCACACACTCCGCAGACCAATGCTGTAGCATTATAGGTGCTTTTATTTGCGCATGTTAAGTACTTGAATTTATTTCCCATGCTTGGCATAAAGTAACAATAATAAGGATTCTCACTTGTATAAAATTCTAATTAATTTATACTAATAAAATGTGTTAGATACTCTATATAGTGATTGTGGCAATCGGCAGGCGAAAAACAGGCAGAGTGCCCTTTAGCATCATGTTCTGCATCCATTTATTCAACATGAGGTTAATGGGCAGAAACAAGAGGAAAAGATGACACCTAAAAAACATCAGTGTGCTGCATTTAGTAATAGCCGGAACGATATTAAGACATAGAAAGGCACTAATGTATCAAGTGATGCCAATAAAACAGCTTAAAGAGTCAAAATTTAACTATTTTTCAGTGGAGGTTTGAACTAATGATAATGTAACATACTCTAGCACCTGAGAGCCGAATTTTTTAATTACGTGCACATGTTTTAAATAAGGAGTAATATTCATTGCACAGCACAAGAAATCTTTGTTAACAGAGCAAGACATTGTCCTCATCTTCCACTTCTTATTGCATCTGCAGTCAACTGACAGCTCAAAAATTCCTTGAAAAATATCTTTGATCAGTTGAACAGAGATACAGTAATTGTGCTCTATTTCTCCATGTCACCTTGCAGGGAGATGTAAAAGTTTGTTCCTCAAGTAGTGCATTGTAAACAGTTTTTGTCACAGATCCCCAGTAATGTATTTGTTCCTTTTTTCTCGAGAACTGAGAGAAACATGATGAACAGATTCACAGTTGTCTTTGATGTTTCCTTAATTATTCTTCTCAACAAAAATAGTATGGCATGAAAAGAACGTGCTGTGCAAAAATGCCATTATAACAATACACAGCCAAAAGAATCAGCTGTGCCCTGCCTCTTAGAAGAAATCATCTGGAGAACAGTGTTTTGCATGCAGCTGATTTGTAATTGATATATGAACCAATGTACAGTTTTCTAATAAATCTAATTTTGAAAGGCTTCTGAAAAACTGTTTTTTTTTTGTTTCTACAGGTGGAATACTTCTGCTGACTTGTCTTACTGAAGTTCATTCACTGGTATAGGTGGGCTGAGCACTATACGTTGTTGTTGTATTTGAAACACAACTAAGATTTCAAAATGAATGGAATAAATGTTTTTTTGTATTATAAATAGGATCATTTTTGCAGCACCACCAATCTCTCATATGTCAGTCTTTAAAAAAAACAATGTCATAGGCCTAAGTTTGTAATGATGATAAAGGTGAAACTGTTATTTATTTATTAATAAGCAATAATGTGATACTGTTGTTATGTCAGAGTTTCTACCAATACAAATTACCTGGAAAGAGTCTTGGACTGACAAGTCAGTCACGTATGATAAACAAAATCAATTGCGCTGCAAATTTGTTTTTAAAAAATGTGCGGCTTTTTAAAAATAAGTAGCAAGGATCGATTAATACGTATTGCTATTTGACAAGTTTTAAGTCAAACAAAAGTACCCTGGTGGCACCACAGGTAGCCATAGTGCCTTGCAACACAGATGGTGAGTTCAGATCTTGGCCGCCTGTGCAGGGTGTGCATGTTCTCTGTGTGTTTGTGTGGGTTTCATCCTACGTGCTGGTTGCCCTGTGTCCGTGTGCTGCATTGCTCTACTACATAAATGGCTGAAAGATTCCAGGCAGGGCAATGTGTTGCAGTGTATTGAGCAAAATGAGTCACCATGGATAAAGGTGTCAACTAAGTACTGCGTAGCAATCCTTCATCCTTCAGTACTTTAGTTTCGGGAAAAGGATCTGCTGAATGAATACATGTGGGCCTAAACGTTCCACCGTTAAGTGTACAAATCCTCCTTAGTGGGAAAGGGATGCCAGATGCCTTATCATATTGTTGTTCTAAAACACACATATGGGCCTGGCAAGAAAAATGTGTTTGAGATTAATAAGTGGTGTTTTCCTTTTCGAGTCTGTTGTTATCTCATGGGGGTTTTCCTTCACCCCTTTCTTTACCTTACTATTTGACCCAAAAGTCCGTTATGTCCTTTTCCTTATTTCAGTGTTCAATTTGTTTTACCAGTTATGGTTCATGGACATGAAAAATCCGAGTCGCCCACTGCCACCTCGCGCTTACTCATACCTAGGTGCGCCCTACATTTTTTTAATACTATGTATTCGGTTACAGCTTCCTTTAATCTGATTATGGGGTATTTTTGTTTCACTACGTTCAACGCTGAACACGAGTGCAGATACACGACCTGGTTCACTCGGGAACTGAGGTACTTTACTGTCTCGCCCCTCCAGTAGACAGCGTTATTAAAAAGCGGTATTAAAATATAAAACGAGCTCCTTGTCAAAACTGCAAAATAAATTGAAACGTGAAAACAGGTGCCTCCGATGTGTACTATCTGGACATGGTCTCCATACGTTATTCCAAAAGGGAATATCGGTGCTATGGCGGGAAACCCCAGTGTTTTCCCCGAATGTAAACTCCGCTGGAAAACACCACGCTTCCCTCCCGCAGCGCGCGCCGCCCACTGCGCAGACTCTAACCGTGAGAGCACGGCTTACGTAACCCGTTAGATCGTCTCAGACAGCGACCCGTGGGGAAGCGGCAGCCGCCTGGCCCCAACTTCCACCGATATTTACATTGGTAATAATGTAATTATTGTTTTCAGGGTAAATCATCACATTAAAACGATTCTCTCGGCAGTATTCATTCATACTTCAATAGTGCTGCAGTGCAGAATTCACCGCTTGCGCATATCCTGTTTTTTTTTTTGTTCATGAAATTTGTTTAACGCAAATGTCATGTTTCGAACCGTAACCCAGACCAGAACAACACGTGTAGTAAACAGAATGTGACGTTTTCTAAGAAGCTCTGAAATAGGTGCTTTTTTCTGCTGTGACGACTGGCGCTCCATACTGCCCCCTGTCAGCAGAGTGTAAATACTGCAGCGTTTCCAGGAAAGGAAAACTTCAGTTCTCAGCCGTTTACTGAAAAACCAGTCCAGGCGGCGGTGGAGGCCAAACGAGGACAGCGGGGGCTCGGCTGGCTTCAACCCTGCGGTGTCCTTCATGCTGCAGTAACACTCTGCCTACCATTACATGCACAAATATCGTCACATGTGAATACTTTTACTGGTTGCACACTTTTTTGAAATGATAGATTTCCATTTCTGTGGTTTTGGATTATTGTATATAGGACATGTAAATTTACAACATTAGAAAAAAAATGAGCACATCATTAGAAAATATTAACCTCGGTGCTGTTTTGCAAAAAGGGCTGCAACATAGCAGCACTCTGCTTTTACGCCCATGCAGAGTACGTGCATAAAAGTGCACGTGACACACACGCGGCTCGTTTCGCGGGCGATCTCTAAGGTGTGTCCTGTCCTCTGAACTCCTGGCGTTGAGTCCCAGCGAACAGACAACGAAGTGATTTCTCGGAAATCAGGCGGCCTCGCGGTGGCCTCGCGAGCCTGAGGCCCCGCCCGGTACCGCCCTCCCACGATCACGCAGGGGAATCCCGAGCGGGACCTTAAAATCTCGCTGTTGCCGCAGCTCCAACCTACAGTCAGTGCTGCCGAGCGCCGAGTGCAGACGAGAAAAGAGCGACTTTTGGATTATAGCACAACTTCTCCCTCATCTCACACGCTGGAACTGAAGCTCACCGCTGCAGTAAGTTCCCTTGCAGCTTTTCCTTCAACCACAAGCAACCTTTTATTTTTGCAAAACCAGCCTCATGTACTCTTTTGCGTGTATTATTAATGAGGCTTTATCGAGTTACTCGATTATGATATGTTCGGCTGTAGACGTCTGTAAGAAGATGTGCAACTCCGAATTGCTATATTATTTCTGGCACGGAACTTGTACAAAAAGTTGGTTTTAAGTTTCTGTATTGTTCGTGGCTGCGGGTGCTGCGACTGTCATACAGTTTACTGTTACGCAGTGAGGTCGTTTGTTTGTTCTTTCATATTTCTTTATAGATGCTTCCTGCAGCTTCGCGGTATTTAGTTGTATTTTTGCCGCTCTGAGGCAGAATTAAAGAGTTTTAAAATGCAGGCAGTAACACAATTTGCAGCGTCGTAAACAACTTAGGTGATAATGTGGGTACTTCTGCTGCGATTAATCCGTTTTACAGTTTAAAAAAAATGGATATAAAGATCCAGCGTATGAGATGCTTCGTAAGGCCCGCCCTCCGGACACAATACCCGCCTCATTTGCATACACGGTTAGGGCGTGTTTCTCCTGTATTTCCTGTTGTTTGCTGCGCACTTCCACTGTGCTAACAATGTGCGCAATGTAAAGAAAAACGCGCACATGAGTGGCGCGCTTGACATGGTACTGATCGCAATCTGATGATGACGACTGTGAGGTGTGATGCCTGGAGAGCACGCACCATTGGTTTTATCCTTTATAACGCAATGATAAATATTTACACAAGACACTTCCTGTGTTGTGCTTTTGAAAGTGCACAGTTTGTTGGTTAATGCAGTTATTTATAATAAGCGCTAAATTACGTATACTTTACTACTCACCGGCTCCAGCAGACCGATTGCTGAATGTAGTTTATGATTTTGCAGGGACTTCTGAAAAGTAGACATAATGGAGATGTTGGAATAAAGATCATTTTCTGAGTTGCATGCGCGTTCGCAGAATGTTGTTTCAAATGACTGGTGATCGCAGGCAGTCGACTTACTTCCCATGTCACCGTTTCCTTATTGCAGGAACCATGCCTGTGTCACGCATGCGCATGAGGCCATGGCTGGAGGACAGGTTGGACTCCAATTCCATCTCTGGATTAGTGTGGCTGGACAGGGTACGGTACCATTAAAACCACTGCCTTCCAGTTTGTAGCAGTTTTTTTGTCACCTGAAAAAAAAGTCACCATTTAGTTATATGAATCTTACCTGTTGCTAAAAGTGAGACATAAACAGTGGATTATATCTATATCTTTGATTATGTCTAGGAAAAAAAAATCTTCTCCATTCCCTGGAAACATGCTGCCCGACATGGCTGGGAGATGGAAAAAGATGCTTGTCTGTTCAAACAGTGGGCGATTCATACAGGTGAGTAAGATACAATGAGCAATATTTGTAGCCTCATCTTTGCAGAATGAGGATGAACTGTAATGAAAGCAATAATTTACTCTAGCTTTATTGTTGAAATGCATACTTATGTTTTTGATTTATTTATTTTTTTTTTTTAGGCAAGTACAAGGTGGGAATGTCTAATCCAGACCCAAAAACATGGAAAGCAAATTTCCGCTGCGCAATGAATTCACTTCCAGACATCGTAGAAGTGAAAGACAAGAGTGTCAACAAGGGATGTGGGGCAGTTCGTGTTTACAGGATGCTCCAAACTGTTGCCAAAAAGAGAGGTAAGCAGGTTGCAAATGTGTTCCTTCTTTCTTCGGTCAGATTAATAATTTAACACACAAAAACAAATGCACACAATAACTATTGTATCACTTTTGCACTCAGATAAGAGGTCAAGGACAAAAGATGCTAAAAGCAAGAACAAGGTAAGTAGTGTTTTTTGTTTAAAGTTGTCTATAAGCAGTCTCTTTTGAGCATTTCCAAAACAACATTGAGCATTCCAGTCTGTATGCTATTGAGTGACACCAAGTTTAAGATTATTTTATTTTTCTCAGGCGACTGCATTGAAGGAGGAAGTTACAGAAGAGAGCGATGCCAGTCCTGTTGAAGATCATAACAATTACACAAAACAGAATGAGGAAGTCTCACCTCAGGCTGACAGTACCCAGAACTTATTTATGCGAGGTGAGGCTGCTCAGCACGGACTTTGCAAAAGACAATTGATGTTTGGGAGACCAGGCCTGGTGGCCTGTAAATGACGGTGGTGTGAAACAGCAAGGTTGCACTGTGACTGTGAGAGATGTTAAAAATTCATTTTTAAAATTCTAACAAGTATTGTGGGTCACTTACATGGTCTAATAGAAAATATTTGCCCCCATGCAGACTTTTCAACTCAGCATTGTTCAACAGATGAAGAGTCTTCTGATTGGTCCAGTCCTGGGAGCGCACAGGGATACAGCTTTCAAGTGTCACCAACTCACATACCAGGTAACAGACACTTACTGTGACACATCTTGAGAAGAAAGTTATGTTTGACTTAAATAGCCACTATTCTGTAAATCAGTTGAACTATGAATCTTGAAGCAGGACCAGTTGTAGTGTTTCTACAGCATTATCTGTTGTAATAATTGTGGTTCCACTCTCTCTCTTTCAGATTTTGACAGCGTCACAAATGAGGTAGGTTTGACTTTGAAGTATTTGTTAAAACAAAATAATACATTTTCGCTGCACCTGTTCACACCATTGCGTCATATTGCCACAAGTATTGTGTTACATTATATTCAGGTTCACGCTGTACTTATCCATTTTGGTTTTGTAGCTCTTTCAGATTACGCAGCAGTTGGAGTGGGATCAGTTGCACTGCCCGACTGTCAACAGCTACAACATACAGAGCAATGTTGTTGACAGCACAGACTCTGCACACAGTCCAGACAGCCATTGGAGTGATTCGTCAGGTAAACACTTAGCCTTTCTGTGGAGTGTGGTGGGAAATGTCAAAAACAGGAAAATCAGACTGTACTGACTCTACTGTTTTAAACAGCTTCCTTTGTTTTTGGGTTTCTATATAGATTATACTGTGTATTACACTGTATATACTTGACAAGCATTGTACAGCATACAATATATTGGTTGTAATGAATAATGCCAAATGTCTATTCATCTGTTAGTTGCTAAAATGTAGTCTATATTACTGAGAGAAAATATGTAATCAAGTTTGCTCTGTTGGATAAAAGGTAAAACTCAAAAACTCAGAGATGGCAAAAATGAGGTTTAAGCATGCAGGCCATTAATAGCATATGTGTCACTGTAGCATGCTTATATTAAAATATGAGGGAAACACAGACATTTGAAATGGGAAAACAGACTGTGATGTCTGCATTTGTCTTTAGTATGGCTTTTTATAATCCTTTTTTTTTTCTTTTTTCTTTTTTAGCTCAGGAATTTGAGCTTAGGCTTTACACCGAACTTCGCACAGATGATTCTTCGCTGCAAAGGGGGGATGCTACAGATCTGGATAGTGCTGGTCTGTATGGCCTGTATAACTGGATGAATCTCCAACCTTGACCACTCCAGATACCATACCAATGAACTTCCATGCCCTCACTTCTTACAGCTCATCCCACGCTACAGGATTTATAGTGTTTTTTGCCGTTATGGACTCATGACAATGACGACGACGATGACGACAACAACAACAGCAACGACCTTCTGATGAACAGTAGCATTGCAGGTGATGTAGTGCCTCCCATGCAGGCATGCGTACACAAAGTGTAGGGTTGTGAGAGAGAGCAGAAGAGGAAAAAGAAAGAAAGCAGGTTGGGCTAATCTTAGGCAGGTCAAAAATAAGTGCTTTGTGACCTTTTCCGTTCAGAACACTGCATTCAGGAAAATGCTGTGCACCTGTCTGACTCCTTATTGATGCCCATATGACATCTGGAGTGTTTACCATTTTCTTTCGTACTGTGTAAAGTCTTTGTGTTGTAAACATGGACAGCGTTTATTGTATTTGTATGTATACTTTTCCTAAATGCACTTTATTGCTGTTCAGGCTTTTACTGGAAATCTCATGGAAATTTTGTGGATTTATTTTTTTTTTTTTATTTTTTTTTTTTTTAACAGCCAATTTAGCTTCTGTCTTGTCTGAGAGGAACAAATTGTATCATTAGTCTTCTGCTTTTATCAAAATATTATGTCATGGTTATTGAAAATGTCATGACTACTATTTTAATCATATTGTATGACTTCACCCAAAATGTACATTTGTAAATATGTAAAGTTTTTTTTGTTTTGTTTTGAATAAACGTGTTATTAAAAATTCTAGTGCAGTTTTTTGGTGTAGCGCCATGTCTGAAGTCATCCTGCACTGTGATTCCCAGGTGTTCAAAGCCCAAACAAGTGTTGAAGGTACATAGGTACATATGGGCTGGGGGATGACCCAGTCCCTCTTTACTCGTAGAGTAAATAGTTTGAATCACTTATATCACCATTATTTACAGTTCTTTATTTAACGCCATTGAATTTTAAAAATGCACCTATCACCCAGCATATGTCTTCCATATTCATGTCTCCTTTATAGAACTCTTGTTTTCTATAGCAAATATTCAGTTTTGGTTCTGAGCATTTTTTAGCCTAACCACGTACAGAAAAGATCCCCATTTACGTTCCAAATGCATCGTACATTTTTCAGCTGAACTCTGTAATTAAAAACTTCTCGGCTGTTACGTATTGTATCTTGTTTGTACTCTCCTGGCTGGGTTCACATAGCCTGTGGTCTGTAACAAAGTCCAACTGGCCTATCCCTGTGTTCATACCACACAATGTGTTGCACCATCTATTTTCTGAAAATCCATCATAATTTCCAAATTGTGAGCAGGGAAATTTGAATAGCCCATTGAGCGCGAGTGAGGGGAATCTGCTGCAGCTTTGTGTCCAGTCAGTTGCACGTTTTAATCTGTCACGCTACACAGTCGTTTTACAAAATGTCTTTTACTGAACAAGCAGAAAGAGCAAGATAATGGTTTGTTTTGTTATATAGATTTTAAAATGTTTAGGTGGTACTTAAGGAAATTGATTGGGTTTTTTTGGGTGGGCAGTGGGGGTGAAATGGATTATAAATTTTTCCCAATTATGGGAAACAGACTTCCTATTAATGTTTTCCCAGTTTAAGTCCAGTTTTCAGGAGTGAATTTCTAACAAACTGTGGAATAGGTATATATTTTAAAATACAAGCGGCATCGTGACACAGCAGGTAGTGCTGGTGCCTTGCAGTTTCTGGGCTGCAGATTCAGATTTTTCTTGAATCTCTCACAGTCTGTTTGCAGCTGGTACATACTTTTCCTGTTTGTCTGAGTTTCCTCTGGGTACTAGGGTTCCTCCCACAGTCCAAAGGCATGTTTCACTCAAGCTGGTAAATTTAAGTTGCTGTTAGTAAGTGAATGTGTGAGAGGGTTTGTGTGTCTGGGTCTGTGTGTGTGAGAGTGATAGCTCTATGATGGTCTAATTTCTTGTACAAGCTGTATTCCATCTCACACCCTACACAGGCTCTGGAACCTGCACTGGGCAAGCAGTAGTAAATTTAACAGTGTAACTGCCAGGAGGTCATAGCTCTCCTGCTGTGTTGCAGTTAAAACCTGCAGCCAAACTGTGAGTAAAGGGACTTGTATCCCCCCATAAAAGCACTTGCTTATGCCTCAAAAGGGGGCCACATTACTGCTCAGCTGCATCCGATTGATTTCTGTGATTTTAGGCGATGCCTTTATGGGTTGCAAAGCCTAATGTGTGCTCACAGTTTGAATGCCCCCGTATCATAGCAGAGGAATGTGGTACTACTGCACTCTACATCTCTGATACCCTTTGACTCAATTCGCAAAACTAAACTCATAACAGCCATGTAATGTGTTCCAGGATAACTAAGGCAGAAAATCCTCTTAAGAGTGCGATGGCAAAAGAATCATGAATCTGAGTCATTTAGAAACTTCAAACGGTGGGCTGTATTGGAAAAGTGAGTCCAGTGTGAACCGGCTGACACACACTGATGTGTCACCCTTGCAGACCAGTGAACCCAGGAATAATGGGTGAATGTGATATATGCAGAATAATATCAAGGAATGAATATATCATCTGTCCCATGTAAACCAGCCAATGTTTTTTCATATTAGATGTATTTCACAGAACATTAAAAAAATCACCTTTTACTTTTGATTTTACATAAAAGCTTTGCTATAATGCGCTAGCAGTTAATTTTATGATCAATTTGGTTATGATTGTTTTGGTTTATGTAAGTCGTGCACGTGCTTGGAGTCCTGTAAACCTAACAGTAGTGTCAATTATCATGTGAAGGAAACTTCAAGCCCACTGATTTTTTTTCCTCTTCCCCAATGTCTAGTTTCATCCACAGATTTACCACAAGCTCAAGATCCTTATGTTAAATCGAATCGATAACTTTTTCTTTCACTACCCTATGGGGAACTCAGTGTTGCATAACCAAGAAGTTTCAACATTTTTCCCATATTCAACTGTGCTGTTTCTTTGCACATTACTTAGCAGGCTGCTTGTTCTGGTCATCTTTTGTTTTGAAGAATCATCAGAGGAGTCATTTCTACTTAGACATGAGCTTTTCCTAAATTAAGGCTATTTGATGAGAAATAGCAGTGATCTGTTTCAAGCCATCATAAACCTCAACATGTAGCCAGGAAAAGTTTCAATAAAGGCTTCAATCCATCATATATGTATTGGTACATTGAATTGATATTCTTTAATAGAATCATACAACATGTTCCTTCACATCAAGCAGTTAAACCAGACAGAGTTTTGCAGTAATCCAAGAATGACTCCACATTAACTCATGTGTTTTCTCTAAAGCAAAGTAAAAATGATTGAGCCCTGCTGCACCAGGTAGGACTGTGTTTGTTTGCCAACTATTATTTCCAGGGTTACCAGGGTTAACAGGTCAGTGCCGAAAATTGTTTTTTGTTTCTTTGTAGTTCTGTTGCCAATGCTGAAGCAGTTCTGGTAGTTATACAGGTCTCATAACCCATCACCTGCAGCTACATTACTGGTTTGACTGTCTTCAGCTCCTCTGGAGTCCTGGGCAGGACCCACACCACAGCATTTTAAAGTATTGTTTAGTCATTATGTGTTGTTTGTTTCCATTGGCATCTGAATAAACAGCTAAGGCCATCAGTATTTATCTCAATATGCTTATATGTGCTGGCATTTTTGTCATATTCTTCTCCACCCTGTTCACCAGTGAAAGCAGATCAACAACCAACTGATTAATAACTCTTCTGGATCAGAAGTGCCAGCAATGAAAGGCACTACATGAGGAGTGAGCAGATCGCAAGGATCAGACAGTAGACCAAAAGGGTGTGGAAGAGTTTTCTTTGTCCTTCAACATTTTTGGGAGCATGAAGGTTTAGCCAGTTTTATGTTATTTTTTTGAGTCATAACTAAGATGTTCAGTGCATGTTTGAGTTTGAGGTATTTTATGAAAGTATGGCTGCCTTCTAACTCTTTGAATAGAGCAGCAATGATTATTGTTGCTGACTGGGTATTTTTCTGCTAGGCTAATGGTTGGCTGTTAAACCTCCAACTTGGAAAAAAAAATCTAAATCACAACTTGTGCATGAATTATTCCTATTTTGTTTATCATGTTCCCGTACATAGCAGCATTCAGGCAGTTTCCAATTTATAATGCTTTCTTTTGACAGCGTGTATGGATTTTATATTTGCTAAAACTGACAGAGGACCCAGACTTATTCAACAGCTGAAAATTAATACTCAACTATACGTTTCTCAAATCAGTCATCAGTAAATCAGTCCCTGTCCTTTCAAATGAGTTATAAATTAATTTGGAGGCTTTGAATAATTGGCTTAGCATTTGATATGACGATTTTTTTTTTATTACTTTGTTTACAGGCAATTTATTTATGGATACCAGAAGATAGTAGAATGTCATTAAAATATCAGTCGGGTGCTCTTTTTTATTATATATGACGTAGCTGTGAATAACAAAACCTGCTTTCAGTATTTTCTGTATCTTCAAATAAATCACAGTTTTATCCCATTTGAGCTGTGAGATTGATGTGACTCATAACACGGAACATCTGGCCACTGGAAGATGCATTTGTATTATAATTTACATTTTAGATAGGACTATGTCAGTTATAGGTCTTAAAAAATTTTGTTGTGGATTCTTTATTTTGTCCAGTTTTACTTTGTGGTGCCAAGGATCAGATCAAAACAATGTTGAGTAACCAAGATGGAAAAAAGATTTCCTAAACATATTCCAAAACTTTTGGAATCAACCAAAAGTAGAAGACAAACAGATCAAAGATCAACGTGATCACAAGATAAAAATCTAAACATTAAATTACACAATAAAAAGGCAATAAAATAACTGAGGGTAAAGTAAGTTTTGCATGCTGGCAGAATACAATTTAACTCTGAAATGATATTTTGTGACAAAATTTGTATTTATTGGTTTAAGATTTCCAAAACTGACACAAGTTATATTTACACAGCTTATACAAGAAAATCAATTGTTATCTGTTTATGCCAATGCCAAACATACAAATATTTTTGTGGAGCAGCTTGGTGGCACAGTGTGTGAAGGTTTAAATCCAGCTCAGTCTGTGAAGAGTTTGTGTGCTTTTGCTATGACTGTGTGGGTTTCCTTCCAAAGACATTTGTCCCAAGTGAATTGGGCGCTATGTGAGTGTTTTCACACTGCTGTATAAATGGTGAAACAGCTGTAGGTAATGTTCTGTAATGTATCTAGCTTTTTCAGTCTCCTTGCACAAACTAGTCAGCTCCTTGGCACAAGCTAACAATAACCTGCAGGTGCTTTGGACAAAAAGTGTTAAAAATTTAAAGCTAAATCAGTGGAAATATTCCAGTTGATAAGAGCAAACCAAGGTGGGGCGAATAAAATGAAGTTCTGTTAATACTGAATAATGCTATAAAATGCTTTGACACAACATTGCTGCAAATACCCATGGTCGTCTACAGTTGCACATCAGCAGTGAAACCAGGAAGATGTCTTGAGAGCACAGGGTGGGGTGGGGTGGGGTGGGGTGGGGTGGAAATGGGTGCCTGTTTCTGCTGTTTTCTCACCCTCGACGAGGAGCGGAAACAGGGCAGCCAGCGTCTGACATGGCTCGTCTGAATTACTGTCTGTAAGAAGTCTGTAAACAACTGATTAGATGGACTCCGTGTTGCATCTGACAGAAGGTTCCAGGAATTCACATCTCATCAAAAATGGGAGTCAATGAACACGCAGTCAGTGACTTCACAATTGCTTGTTGACTCGGCAATAATACATTTTCTATGATTTTTTTAAATAAAATTTTGACCAGAAGAACATAACCCATAAAAAGATCCTCTCATATGACAAACATACTTACAGTGTCCCAATTCATCCTTGTGGAAATTCAGAGGGTTACAGTGAAAACAGTGAAAACAGTTGTTCAATATCATTTCAATGTCATTTAACAGAGACCGAAGGATAAACTCATTTTCCAAATCTTCAACCTGGTAATTTCTTGACACTGGCGGAACAACCTCACAGACGGGAACATGTTATGAGAGACAATGGGCCTAAATATCTGAGCACTTGATCCAGAACTGGTTGGGGAACTTTTCTGCAGCGACAACAAAGGAACATATGGATAAGGCCATGTAGAGAAATGGCAGTGGTTGTTTGTTATGGAAGACTGGAGCAGGCTAATCCCAATCCAGACACAAAGAGGGAAGCCTCAGTAGGGTGGCAGTGTTGCAGTTTTGGATGAAAAGCTGATTCCATCTTAGAACTTTGGAACATTTCACCACCCACAATAAGTAGATACTGGACAATTTATTAAGTGCATCTTTCAACTACTGAGTGGGGTCCTAGTTTGTCTCCAGGACAGCATGTGTTCAGCAACAAGGTCCTGGACACATTTCACAGGGTTCTCAATCCATGCTGACTTGACAATTTCATACAGATTCTGAAATTTTTTCAGTAGAATATTCATCCTGCTAATATGTCTTTGTACCTCATCAAAAAAGATGCACTTCTGGCTTGAGAGGTGGGGACTGTGAGGACCTCTTAAGAAAAGTGAAGGTACGCTGCTGTTTATGGAACCATGTTGAGATGATGTGTGCTTTTTGACACGATGCATTATTCTGCTGGAAGCATCAGTCTGAGTAAGGCTGGAGAGACAATGAAGAGATGCACCTGGAGCATACAAATAATGCCCAGTTGACGTTAAAAAACTTTGTGTGTGCACAAAAAACTTTCTCCAGACCATTGCACTGCCAACATCAGTCTCCAGTTGACCAACCTAGTATAGATATCCAATATATAAAGTCAATGCGTTCTTCCCGGTTCCTTGCAGTGCTTTTTAAGTACTTTCATAATGTTGTTTAAAAATAATTTGTTTTTATTTAGGGTTATATTTGGAAACTGCTTTCATCATACTTAATCATAAAAGTTTAATATTTCATTCACCATGAATCCGTGGATTAAATGTGTCAACAATATTTCTCCACAGGTTCAGGTATTAGAAAAGTTATTAAACTGGCACCTGCATTCAGACTTTAAACTGTGACCAGGTCTTCTAGGTTCATGTTTCAACACCCTGCTGTCAAAGCATTTCATTCACATGACACTGCGCAGCTGAAACAGCCAAAGTCCCGTGAAGCAGCGAAAACCTGAATCACAATGCAGACAGATTATACGTATCAGCCCTGCTCATTCTGCAGTGCTTTAAATATCCATAGGCAAAGTTCAAGCAATTTACATAGTTTGCTCAAGTCTTGGGAGAAGCCGTCATACCTTTGATGCTGCTGTTGCTCAGGTATACACAGTAAATTCTGCAGAAATGTGAGGAAAGTTTCTCAGGGCGGCTCAGTGATTATGTATAATCCTTACATTATGCTGGAAAACATAAGCTGGTTTACAATGAATTTAGCAAGTGCAGCTAGACTAAACAGTAAACGCTAACTGCATTCTGTTGTGTGACCATTTCTGCACAACACAACACATAGTATTTTTTAAAAGGAAATAGGAAAAACCTAAATTCCTTTGAAAAATTTTTTTTTCAACTGCCAAAGTAATGAGTTTGTAAATGATCACCTTTCTTTGGAAGCTGAGTAACTGAAACATTAGTCAGTGCAACAAGAGTGTGCAGTGGGCTTCACCCACGTGGTATGTGGTAGATAGCGTATCTGTGTCTGAACATGTCATGCTTGGCATCATTGGATCAAGTGGGCTTTTCAGTCTACCATGCAGTGAAAATATCATTCCTGTGTTTGCACATTTTGATTAAAGTAGCCGCTTTAAGCCATATCCTGATTTATCCCAAGTAGTAATAGCAACAGGAGAAGAGAGCAGTACTTGTGGCAAACAGCAAGCATTGTTAAATAACTATTAACAAACTGAGTAGTTACCTGTAAAACCAACTATTTAGGCAAACATTATAGGTAAATATCACACCCATATGCACTACAGCAAAAAACATACTGCGCCATGTCTTAAAATCAGCTGGTATAAACTGTCTGTGTATTTTATCCCTTTCTAGGCATTTAAATGTTCAGTTGCGCAGAAAATAAATCGCTGGACAGCTTAGTTTGACATTCAGAAAAATGTTCATTGCCAAAGCTATTTATGCAGATTACTGGCACAATAATATCTCAAACACCATTCAGTGCTTACTTTAAATGCAAACATCTAAGATATTCAGACCTAAATATTTTGCACTGATCAACATCTAGAGTTTGCATTTCATGCCAACAGAGCATATAGTTCTGGGGAAGTAAGGCAGCTTCTTGAAGGTGTTTCTCACAAAGCTCCCTTTAAAATATGAGGCAGTGTGTCAAGACTGCCTTAAAGGTGCCTCGGGCTGTTATGTGTTGTCAACACCTGGTCATTTCCTGGAACGCCTGTGTGTTGGTGAAGCAGTATTGGAAACATCGAATGGTGCACAAGTCACATTCTTTTGAGTGCTTTGGCAACAGTTGGGTGGCAGGAAAAAAAATCATTGAATTCAATATGGGTTTTTGAAAAGCAGGACAGAATTTCTATAGAAGGCATGAGAGGGTTATTTTGTGCAGAATAAAAAGTTGCCAGCCAATTACAAAAGCGAGACAAAGTCACACAATTAAGGGAAGGCATATATTTTGCAGTTTCAACAGTTTTAAAATCTTGAAGTTCTTGAACAGAAGTTTTGATTAAGCACTTTGCTGAAATTTACCACAACAGAGACCTGTGACCACTGCAATATTTAAAGCCCACAGTTTTTGTATTTCAAAATACTGTGAAAAAGGAAACAAATAATTTTGCAACTGTCACTATGGGCCATTATGCTGCAGTTGCTGCCAGTCTCTCTTCTTGTTTTCTAAAATTCTTTGACCCTGTGGTTCACTCAAAATAAAAAAAATCTCACAGAAGTCTAAATAACCAAGATTACAACATAAACTAGGCAAAGGGCAGGTTTACTGGGCTAAATCTAAGCAAGATAGTTATTTATACCCCCTTACAACTGTGTATCTGCTATATAATTCTTTGTCTTTTTATTTAGTTTCCACTATAATATTTGATTTAAACTGTAGACATTTTTGGATTTCAGTCATATTTAACCCTTTCAAATTGTGTTTTTGTTGTTGTTGTTAGCGTGCAAGTCAACAGTAACACTTGAAATCTGTCATTAAAATAGGGCCTGTTGACAGCTTTATAAGCCTGTGATGGCAAGCAAGTTCACCTGCAACCTTATTTTGTTTTCAGCTGAAAAGCTGATCTGCCCACTGGCTGTGAATACATAAATATACAGAAGAGTGGTAGTGCAAATTATTGCACAGTATGCCATACAGAGCCAAATGTACAATGAGAAAGCCGCAACAGATCAAAATCTCATGTATTCTAACAGGAGAATAATTAAACAGAACTGATAAAGTGTTGTATTGAGAAGCCACTCAGTTTCTGCTCTTTCCTCTTAACAGTGGTGTGTATATTTCAAAAGCAGGCTGACCTAGACGCTTGTGACTGTGTCAGCCTTACTACAGGCTCTGGCTGTTTCCTATCAGTCACATGACATCTGTGCAGTCACATACAAAAACGGATATAGTTCACATACTTTGCCAGCACTGTCAAACAGCATGTGTGGAATTTGCCCGCATTGTAAAATTACCATAGTCTTTACGAGGCTTTTATATCCACTTATAAAATGTTTGCAGTAAGACCGTACCGTCTAAATAATACTATGGAGTCATAGAATTAAAACACATAACAAGGTATAAACACTTGCTTTGTACAAACCTACAGTTGTAAATTGCTTAAACAACAATAACAATAAGGGTCCTTTGGTTTCCTAAGGTTAGGTTTTTTAGTCGTAATGCATTCCCCATAAACAGCAAATTTGTCCTGTGTAAATTTGTGTAAAGTCTTACTTTTGTCAGCAGCATTTTTCCACTTTGTCCTTTACGCTGGACAGGAAGGGATTTATTATATTAACTTAGCCTTTGTTTTGAATAAAGGAAGACAACAAGGACAATGCTTGTCTTGTCACCAATCCAGGGCAGTTCTGTTTAGAAACCTTCCTGGAGACTGTAAAGCAGTTGCAACTACGAGGACTACAAGATGAACATTTTCTGCCAAAACTCATTTTTCAGCACTGGAGGCCATTCAACAGGCCTGCCAGAAGGCTTTAGTCACTTGCTTATGTACAGACATGTTATTTAGTTGTTTTTATTCCTGTAAGCTTTCAAAATGACAACACTTGAGAGAACAAATGTGTTCAAATGTGGTGACCAGTATTTATCACCAACATCTGATGAGCCCTGTTTGCATGACAAGTTGGTTCAGTACCTTTTTTATCCTTAAACACTCCCATGACTGGCACATAGCATCAGTATCTTGTATGGATGAGAATTTTGTGAACTCTGTGTGTTTTTCCACAGACAAGAGGTGACTTTTGGGATAGTGGTGATCCAAGACCTTTCCAAGAACAATAGGACAGATGGCAGGCATCCAATGTGGACATACACAGATAAGATTCTACGGTCTTGTATATTAACAAGTGCGTTCACTTTACACAAGTAACTCTGTTCTTTTTTTCATATAAATAGGTTTTTTATAGATTTCATAGATTTTTCATAGAAAAACAGAGACCATGGAATATCTACCCAGCAAACTAGTAAAAACCTACTTGCACATGTCTGGTAAGGCTGTAGGTGCTTTCATGGTTAAAGAAATTGGCCTGCAATGTCATGGTTGCGGGTCTCGAGGGGTTACCTCCTCTTCCTCCCTCGAACAGCATACATTTACTGAATTTAAGTGACAAAAAATAAAGCAATCTACTCTAGCTAAATACTTGGTCTCATCTAACACGGTTCAACTGACTCGACTGAAGCAAAGAGGCTTTCAAAGTGTGAAACAGGATGATACAAAACTCAAATAAATGCGCATCCTGCTACATGTACCATGCTATAAAACAATGCAAGTTAACGTTGCGGTTATTTAAGAAAAAAAAAAACATCATGAAAACAGTCACTCCCAAAGGGGAAATTGCCAAACCAAACAAAAGGCAGGTGAGTTGCTGCTTGTGTGAATGGATCGCAGAATAAAATAATTCTACTGCCCCCTTGTGGATATAATAGTATTGACCGCACCAGAGGATGAAACAGTTTATTGTCATGGCTCATTTAACATTTAAAAACAACTTTTTAAAACATTACTATTTATATGTAATGTACCCACCCACTGTCCATAACTGTTTCTTATAGGAAGGGTTTCAGTTGTCTGGAGTCCATACCAAAAGCACTGAATGCCAGATTAGTCAAAGTACACCCTGCGATGCCGGTCCACTGCAGTGTATGTCTAATATTTCGATCTGTTTCTTTGTTAGTTACATATAGTACAAAGTTTGTGTTTTTATCCATTCCACAATCTGTTATTTTTATTCACTTAATCCTGGTCAGGGTTGCAGTGGTCCAGAGCTTCAGGATCATCTCAGAATTACTGGGCACTCGGCTGTGAACCTCCACCCTGGAGAAGAAGCCAGTCCATCACAGGGTGGCCACACACTCACACTCACTCATACTACTTCGTCGAAAAACCCACAGTGATGCACAGCACAACAGGATGTGTGCTGGATTTCAAGACATTAAAACTGGTCAAGAAAACCAAAAAAGTGCAAGTTTTATTTAAAAATTATAAAACAAGTATTTGAAGGAAATACTCCAATTCCTCCAAGCCGATATGCAGGACTGATCAACAATTACCGGAAATGTTTCGTTGCAGTTATTGCTGCACAAGGGGGTCACACCAGATACTGAAAGCAAAGGTTCTCTTACTTTTGCCACTCACAGGTATGTGTTATTGGATCATTTTCCTCATAAATAAATGTCCATGTCTAATTTTTTGACTCATTCGTTTGATTTGGTTCTCTTTATCTACTCTTAGGACTTGTGTGAAAATCTGATGTAGTTTTAAGTCAAATTTATGCAGAAATATAGAAAGTTCTGAAGGGTTCACAAACTTTCAAGCACCACTGTATTTCATGTCAGATGATGGAAAGTTAATGACATTTGGTCCACATTAACATTTTGTTATTTTTTCCAGGAAACTGGGTCCGTTATACATTAGTTCACTGTTGTACTCAGCATTTCCATACTAGCTTTGCATTGGCCTATTATATCACTACACCCAAATAAATTGATTATTAACTCATATAATTAGCCTGATATATCTTGCATGAATCTCTTTAGATTTTATATTTTAATTTGTCTTTATTTAATATCTTACTTACTGAATCCTTATAGTTTGTGTCGAGAAATTCAAATGCGTTTTTAATGCAAACATGCAGTTCACCTTTAAATACATTTTTTAAAAATATATCTATGGTAACAGTTCTTAAGCCATGGTAAGTTTCATTTTAAACGTAAATTAAAAATTAATAGCATTTAAAATATTACAACTAAAAAGAAACATTTCACTGCAAACTTTTACTGGACGAACAGTTACTGATAATGGATGAAATGACATAATATTTTTTATTGCTGTTTCTGTTCCTGATGCCTTTGTCCAAGCAAATGTACAGCTTCTCCATATAAGCAGAGACTTACAACTTCTCTATCAAATTAAACTTTTTATATATCAGATGCAAACACTGCCTTTTCTTTCTATTTAGTCATCATTTCTTTATGGGATGAACATGTCAAAAATGTTTCGTGAAAAAATGTATAAATTGTTAATTTAAATGAAAATATCTTGCATGATATTATCACACAAGCCTTTTTCATATTAATAATTACTAATCACCCAGTGTTTCAATCATTTATACAAATGGGTAATTTTGTGCAATACAGTTTGAGTATCTTGCTCAAAGGTGCCACGGTAAGTGTAGGATCCAATCCCGAGTGAAAGAATTAATCTCTCTATTCCCAGTTCAGCAACACTGCTGGGAAAAGCCCAGGGGGAACACACCCAGTGCCCTGCAGGAACTGTCACCACGGCCTCCACCACCACTATAGCACCATCTTCTGCTCAGAGTCCGTGTGCTTCTCGCTCAGTCTTTCTCTAGTTCTCTACACACTGCCAAGCTGTGAACTGTACCCACACACATTCATACATACATTCAAACGAATCCATCTTACTGAAGCAATATGATTTATGGTACTGCACATCAATCCTTAAGTGGAATTTACTAACCGAACAGCTGAGCTAAAAACCTTTGTGTACAGCAGAATGAGAAAAAACAAAAAGTGAAAGTAAACTGCCACGCAGAATTTAAAAATGTAGAACCTTCACTTTTAAAATACTTGGACAGACAAACTCAAAAAAATGACACGTTTAAGATGTATCATGATTACCTAAAATCTCTAGTTTTTATATCCCATAGAAGTATCACACCTATTTTCCATCAGCTCTTAAATTTTGCTCAGCAGGGGCTCAGCAAACACACTGCAAAATGAAAATAACTGTTTTTCTTTTTGCATCTTTTTTCCACTTTTCATTGTATGAACAGTTTCAAAATAAATTTCTGTACTCACCCCAAATATTCCATCCCAGGTGCTTACAGTACACTGTAAATCCATTTAAGAGCTACCGTTAATGTCTGTGTATAGACCAGTGGTGATATACTCTCGTATTCTCTTTACTTTCACTTTTACTTTACAGAAACGTTGTGGCCACATGTTTCTCATCTGGGTTAAAATACAAGCAAGCAAGAGCACAGCAGTGGGTCTGGTTGCTGGGGGAGCACATCTGCCCATGGGTTCTAGGAACTAGAAATAACTTTTCACTGTCCTCGGATGTAAACAAGTATCCCTTGCCTGTCACTCAGAGATATCGGACTTTCGATGATAAGGATGACTAGAATTCTTTTTGCACACTTTTATATCCATATTCTTTGTGAAAACTGCTAACAAAATATATAAATTTAAAAGCATATAACAAACATACTTGAACATAAACAGGGAGGGCGCGACCACATTCACTGTTTGCTCCCTCCCTGATAATTAGAGTAAGTTTGTGGTAAACTTTTGGATCCATAGATCTATATGTTTCTGTGCTAAACACTGCAGATGTAAGAAGGCAGGGTTGTGCCCCCCAGTGTTGAAGTAAGCCTAATTTTCCTCACCCCACAACAATACTAGTGTTTACCTCCATTAAGTACTACTGCTAACATTTTTTCCCAATTCCTCATGTGCGAAAATAGATGTCAAGTAATCTTTTATTTTTCCTTATATTTTACATTCTAAAATGTAAATAAATGTTACAACGTTAAGCTGCATTTATGATATGTAAAGTATTTATATTGTATAAACATTTACAATGAAAATAATCCAGAAAGGAAATTAACTATTGAATACATACATCACTGTTAACTGGTTAGAGATGACTAGACAACATCTAAGACAGCAGATAGTTACAGGTTCCACTTTAAACATGTCACACAAGGAGGGATCTGCCTTGGTTATGTTCCTTGGTGCAGACAATGAAGCTCACAAGTTAGACCCGGGTTTATTTAGCTTTTTCTAAAGTTGAAAATCAGTGATAACTTTATTAGCCTAATTAAACTTTCATAGTTTAACCTTTTGACCAGTTGTTAGACATAGGAAGAGGCTGTCAGCAGATCTGACTGATCCTTTGACAGAAGATATCAGGAGTAATGAGGCTGTATTTAATATGAGGATATGAGAAAAGGACCATCATATTTTTCCTGTATGCTTTCAAATCTATCTGTCTAACTATGTAGGGAAGTTCATGACAAATTTCAGAACAATGACAAAGGTGGCATACTAACTGTAAACATTTGGCTGTTAGGCCCAAATGTCATGAAAACAATCTGGGTTCAAAATGGCATGTGGTTAACCAGCATGTGGAGCTGATCTGCATTAAGTCGCACATCCACTGAATTTTTCTTTAGTTTGGCTGGTTCAGCAGCAAACCACCACACGATGCTCTACAAACCCAGAATCGAATGCTTGACTGCTGACCAGCAGGGCTGTGGTAAACCAGTAACGGTTTCCTCATGTTTCCTCACACCCAACACTTACATGGAGCTGGATCTTCTACATATTTGCATGCTGCTGTCCCAGAGTTTTCCTGCAACTCCAGGTTGGAATGTCCTTTCACAGAATGTAGCTCACCACCTTCTTGCATTATTACATTGCTGTTGATATGCTTCTTCCAAAGCAGCTTCACAGCACCACCAAATGGGTTCAGCAGGATATTTTATCAGGAGTCTCAGAACAATGTCCCAAATGAAGGAAACTCACTTGGGAAGTTGCATTTGTCCTCCCAGTTCCTCCACTACAAGTGAAGAATGTTCCTGATGGTGATCTACATCCCCATGGCTTTTTTCCTCACAATCGCAGCTATCACTGTCCTCGAAATACTGGGTGCTGTTCACATCTTCAGGACAGTTGAGGTAACTAATTAAAAATACTAGAAATAAAATCTCCATATTGCCCAGAAGGGACAGTGGACAAGTCACCCGAAACCCTGTGGATTAGGCTTCACAGGCTACACAAACAAAATAACAGCCTCTTAGAATACAGAGCTTCCTCCTTGTTCATGCGGTGATCAAACATGCATTAGATTCCGCTTTGCTCTCAATAAGTAACTGTAAGGAATAACTTTAAACAAAGATTGCTCCAAAATGGACATTCAGCATAAAAGTGATTTATTTTATCATCCTATCCAGGACCCTGCCCTGTACACCCTGCATCCAGGACAGGCTCGGGACCCCTGTGACCCAGCACTGGACAACAGTTATTGATATGAATGGATTCTTTCGTATTTTTTTCTTTTTTATTCCCACAACTGCCAATCATCTGAAAAATCTTGGACAAGCAGGCGATGTTCCAAAAAAAAAATCCACCTTTATTGTGTATCCAGCACAGAGCAGTAACTAGGCCTCAGTCCGTCTCCGTCATGGGGAAATACAGCAACTTGAACTGCAGGGGGCGTCAAATTCCAGCAATACAGTAAAGGCAATTCAGACAATCTGGTGGAGGAAGGTTCCTGTGCCAGAGTCTCCATCCAGAGAAGCAGAAGCCCAGGTCTGTGAGGCTGCGTATGTAAATGTAGAGCGTGTTATTGTTGTTGTTGTTGTTGTTGTTGTTATTGTTGTTCGTGTTGTTGTTGTTAATCAGTTAGCCATTCATACAACAGAACATTTTACTGCGTCTTTGTTACACAAAGGTGAAGGTGTAGATGAAACAGTCCTGAAGCTGTCAGATAGATGTTTCGAAAGAAAGAAGCGGAAGTGAAAGGAACTTTTCACGTATTGTCACACATGAGGTCTCACTTTTAGGCAGTGCACACAGTGGGGTCTTTCAGCTTTTTGCATCATAAGGTACCATTACTGGGAGCCACACACGCCAACTCTGTGGACTGTAAAAATAATTTGAAAAAAGACAAAAATTACCAACCCATCAACTTACCCCTTCTGCTCCAAGTGGTTGAGATTCCCCTCCAGCTCAGGAGTGTAGATACGGGTAGGCAGTGGCACAATACACTTCAGCAGTACCTATGGTATTCTCTGTGTTCCCATCCAGGGTCTTCAGGGAGATGCCAACCCTACTCCACTACAGGCATCCGTGGCAGCGGTGCTGTGAGAGTCACACTTGCAAATATGATGTAGAGGTCATTTCACCCTGCGGCCAAGTAGATGACATCCAGCAAGTTCAAGGAGATCCAGCAACGTGGCCACCTCGATCCCATTTCATCACCATCTCTCATCACCATCCAGTTCTCCAAACAAAAACCCCTTTGCGTGAACTTTTCCTTAAAATCTCCTCAGTCGTGTTTCCTCCTTCAACCCTCTTTCTATCGATGCCAACTTCAAGCTCTTATTATAACACGGCCCGTCTCGAAAATGATATGACTTCTCTGACATCTACTTTGCCAGAAGTTACATGACTATGTCTTTCAAGATGCTGTTCCATTTTGTATAAACATGTAAAAGCCAACTTGTTACACTGACAGCATCCATTGTGTTCGGTTTAAAGGGAGTCAGTGTGACACTGATTAAGTTTCTGAAAAATAAACAGGTAATTTGCCACAGAACATGGGAGGAGAATAACCACCAAAGCACTCTTTCAGCCTTTGTCTAGACTTGAAGGTTGGGTCCACAGAGTCTTAGAGGTACTAATCTGATAAAAGCATTACTGTAGAACTGCGTTTCTTTCTTCATTTTAAAATCCTTCCATCAGTTTGGATCTCTGCTGAAAGGATTCTTCTCAGGCGACATTCTTCCACCAAGAGAACCTGACGAATCAAGCATGCTTGTATTTAAAAAGTTTTGGGGCAGCATTTGAAACCTAGCAAGCACAAGGGAGAGGATTACAGAGGAAGAATGCAGGCAAACAGTAGCACACCCTTAAATGCAGCTCAAGATACTTTGGTGGCTTCTGAGATGATATTCAGTAGTGACAGACATGTTTATGCTTCAATGGAATCCCATAATTGCAACAAACGTATTACTGCGTAATGAGGTACATTCTGGAAAGCTGAGCTTCATTTTTTCAATAGATCATTCCTGTCAAGTAAATGAGATGAAACTTGAAAATTATTTCTCCACGTCTCTTTAAATGTATTGCTAACTTTTTTTATACATCTGCTTCCTGTATTTGCCTCCATCCATAATTTTACAGTTTCTTAAAACATTTTTAGATGAAGAATACATGTCAAGTATGTAAAAGCCAACCGATTACGTAGATGAAACATTTTCCAGATCTGACAAATTAAAATTACTGGACTAAGAAGTTATTTCAGTGGGAGGAAACTGTTCAAGAAGGCAACTCAAGAAGCATGGAAGAAATTATGTGTCATGAGATACAGATGTTTGTTTTTGATCTTTCTTTAAATTTTCTTGTCATTGATGGAGCGGAGTTAGCTGCCTGAGGAACATGAGGATCACTAGGAATTAGCTACCATTCCAGCAGACTGTATTACATGTGATCTCATATTCACCGCAGGCGAGGTGAAGGATAACTTTCATTGTTTATACGGGATGTCTCTCTCCTGGTCTTCTTCAAAGTCTAAGCCTGGTGTGAGATTCCCCCTTGTGTTGCTGGTCATGACTTCACTCTTCTTCAGCACACTGACGCAGCTCCTTGTGACAAATTATTGATGTTCACTGCTGTGTTCACTGAAGTTACTTGTGGAGTTCATACAGTAGATGCAAGAACAAGCTCATTCAGTCAAGCCTAATGTTCCCCTGGTATTTGTGCAACCCCTCAGTTCTTCAGTTCATGTCACTGAAAATTATTGTTTTCTTGTAATATTCAAGAACTTCCAAAATGTCCCAATGGATGGAAAACCAACAGTTTTTTTTATAGACATGTTGGTAAATAAAGTCACAGATGGCATTCTGTGTTCAACTACTGTGAAAAAAATTTGACTTTTTCACACAAGTCAAACATGTCTCTGCCACATGGTTCCAGCATGGTCCATATACCCTGAAGTTCCTGTTGCTTTCTCTTCCACGTGCGCATAAACTGGCAGCAGTTTAATGGCACTTTCAGAATACTTTATCTCACATTACGTTGTTCACATTGCAAAAAAGACAATGAAAGGTATCCTATAAACCCACTGTGCAGACAGTGAAGGCCCAGTACTACAGTGAGGAGGAGAGGAGAGTGTGAAGACATGTTGCACATGTTGCTCATTAGAACTCTTGTTTCCAATTTTAAAAAACAACATTTTCTAGTTGTCTTTAATTATTTTCATATTTAATTATAATAGTTATGTAATTATATCAATATAAAACATTTTTTAAGAGATTTTGTTCCTGAGTGTTATAAATGTTTGGAATCTATTGCTTCTCATGCAATGGCATTTTTGTATCAGAAAATTTAAAAAATTTTTTGTCCATGTTGAATTGCGTTACACGTGCCTAATGTCTGTTTTCTGGCAATGAAGAAAGATGTCAAGAATGCCATGGTCTCTTCTACACCTCCATGGTCTGAAATATTTGTATACTTTCTATAAAAATTTATTTAAGACACTCTGATATACTTGGTTTTAGCCAACTGGATCAATCAACTGCAGTACTAGATACTGGCTTGTAAAATTTTACAGGTTTAAATAAACCACAGAATAGCCTTAAGTATGAGCGGGGCTCCATTTTCTTCCTCCACTCATTCCCACCTTGCTTTTGACAGTTAGGCCTTCTGTCACTTTTTGTTGTGTTTATTGTTAGCATCGACACAGTGGTTCCTCTGTAACTTATGAACAAAAATGTTTGGAAGTTTTTTTTCATAACTCAAAAGTCACAATTAATAAATGGTTAATTATAGTGATATCGGTCAAGATGTAGTATTTATGGTTTTGTTTTGATTAAAAAAAACTTTTTTAATAACTATAACCCTTAAAAATACTTTAAGATATTTTCTCATGGGAGGCTGGAGTCTCCTACCAAAAATGAGTATCATTATGCAGAAGAAATTTGCCATTGAATTCACTCCAATTACTATTCTTTTCTGAACTTTTCAAGTAATTTCAAAGTTATGAACTTCAACTTATCAGTTACCAGTGCAGCAGGAAGACTTTCCAAACCATACTACTCACTTCAGTGGAATGCCTCTGTTTCTGGTTACAGTCACTTCTGATCACCATATCCATGAACCCCATAAACCTGTGCTACCCTCCCCATCAACATTAGCAAATACAGTACAGTGCTGTCATTTTTCTCCTTAAGACATCAAAATGACTGATTTATTAAAAGCTTTCATCCCAGAAAAAATAGAAATTCTTTTATTACTAAATTAAGTCTTCTTCTTCAGGATGTCAGCAATGCTATCCAGTAAATCCTGGAGGTTTAGGTCATATAAAAGCCTTGTACAGTGACATCATCATTACGTTAACACAGAATCCCCCGTAATCCCCAGTTCAGTCATATTTTCTAGCACTGCATGCCGTGTGTTTCTCCTGGGCAGCCCTGAGCACAAGGTTTATGTGATGGTTTTAAAATGTTCAGTTTTTTCTCCCCACCAGGTATACTTATGACTGGTGGGTAAAAAATGGTTTGTTTTTTAATACAGAAGGGATTTTATTCATTTATTTTCAGCCCTCTGCCTCAAAACTCGTGTAAAGTGTATTATTATTATTATTATTATTATTATTATTATTTCTCTGTGAAACTGTTCTAAATCTAAAACACATCCTCCTCTCTGCTCCCAAATAACATTTTTTCACTTCCTCGAGGCCACCATTCTGACATAGATTTCACCAGTCTTTTTAAGTCTTGTGTCATGATGCAATATCCATGGGATTTCTCCCAAAAGACCAGGGTTCTGCTGGCCAATAAAATGATGAACATCCAGATGAGTCAGAGTAAATAATATCCCAGAGGCCATTGACACTGAACCGTGAAATGGTCCACTGAGAGGAATTGCAGCTCAAGACAGCTACAGTTATACAGTGACAACACATTTCAGGCACGTGCTCTCTGGCTATATATAACTGCTTCACTTAATCTTATTTATAGAATCATTTTTTGCTTTATATGCAAGAGTAAGTACTTGAATAATTTTGCAATAAATTTTTTGAACTCTTTCTTTTAATTGTTCCTTTTTAAATTGTTGATTTTTGAGGCCCAGAATCAGGCTCTAGAGACTTGGCAACCAAAAAAAAAAACCAGTGGTTCTTTGTTACCAAATATGAGACTCTGTCCTGAGTAGCAAAAATGAAACAAATGACTAACTGGTTCCATCTCAAACCAGACTCTCTATAGATTAGTACAGAGTCAGCCTCATCCTGTCCAAGACTGCCTTTCATTTTAAAATTTCACAAGATTCTGGGTGTAACCAAAAACTTTGTCATATGCAACACTCTTCTAATTTGGAGAGGTTTTAGTGGATAGCTGAATATCCCAGGCCACCTTTTTGTCTCCTGTTGCTCTCACCCCAGAATTTCCTTCAAATACTGTCAAATCAGACTCCAAAAAAGGTGGTCGAATGGTTTTTTGGCCATGTCACATTTATTTTCAGACCTAAGAATGATTAACTTTGAAGATCTAACAATTAAACTTAGCCTACTCAGTACAGACTTTGTCATTTTCCTGCAACCTCACACAAGAACAGACTTTGAATAGAATCAAGAAGAGAAACAAGTCACTGCAGTGAATGATTCCAAAGGCTTGATTTCTGCATGTTATTCCATTTTGACAAGTGTTGGCAATAATTCCAACAATGCTTTGAGGGAGACATAAGAATACAACTTTGATGTGTTTTTCAGACAATGGTCAGCAATTTGTGCCAAAGTTTCTCCAGTCTGCACCTCCCTGTGCATCCAGGAGCAAAACTACAGTCTCGTTCACAGAATCTACCTTTCCCCCATGCGTCTTGATAGGATTTTCCTGGGTACATCAAAGCTATGTTTTAAATGAAATCTGTTCCTGGCACCTTGAAACATCTTTGACACATCCATGATAAGATACAAGATTACCAAAGTGGAGTTCAGCCAAACATTTGAAAGACCTTTAACAAAACGTTTGCTTTGTCGACCTCTATTTTCCTCTTAAACCACAAAACAAATTCACTTCTTGATGAAGCTTTGGAGCATAGGTTGTTTATGTTGACATATCTGGCAAGAAAATGTACTTTAATGTTGTTTTGTCTACATCTGAAGTTTCCTCTGTAAATATGCAGTGGTCTGAAGTGTTTAATTTTCTCCCTCTCAAAAAACTCAACATTTGACCTGCACGATAAGTCAGTCATGCTGGAATGTATGGACACCCTTCTGGAACCTATTAGACAGTGTCGTACGGTCATACCTGTGATGCACTGAAACCATCGGACCCTCAAGCCTGCTGCGCTGTGTAGACGGAGGGCAGTCTCTGCTTGTGTGCTGCTGTGACCTAACGCTACTCAAAAATCAATCAAACAAGCAAGCAAACCAATTTGCCCCCCCTAGAAATTTCAGTGGTGCAGAAGAATGAAAATTTCCTGAAAGAAAAGGGAGAAATTGATAGAGCAAAAATTTTTTAATATTTAATGTACATCTTGAGGCAGTTTTCTATTTTTAAGAGAAGTAATGTGTTAATAGTAAACTAAATTTTTTTCTTTTTTCTGTTTTTTTTCTTTAACATAAAAATATCCCTCTGAGAAATTTTATCATAGTCTATAGGAGTTCATGAATCTCATCACCAACTACGGCCTCTGACAACAGTCTGTCACTGAAGAATATGAAAATGATATATTTTGACATGAATCAGCATGCGGTATGCAGAGAAGCTGGATAAACTAAAATCTCAGAGTTCCTTGCACACATGTGGCAGCAGGTGAATGGTTTTCTTTCTGCACGTTGACATCTGCTGTTCACATGCCAGAAGACTGCTTTATGGATATCAATGAGGGGGTTTCACTAGTGTGCAGGTGCCTTACGTTTTTAACTCTCAGTCATACTCTCCTCACATTTAACTTAACTACAGATGTCCTAAGAGATGTCCTCCAGTGACAGGCAATGAAGTGTGCAACCTCATGATAATCTTTTTTAGCCACCATTCCCTCCAAATACATAGTTAACTTTTACCATTTGAGGGTGGACAGCCCAGCACATCTGTGAGATGACATCATGTCAGTTTAACTGTAATTAAACCACTCGTGTTTTAAGAGCAGCCCTTAATAAATGCATAAGAGGTCTGTGGCTTTGTAAAATCATTCCGGAAAATATTTTCATCTTATGATTACCTTACCTGTGGTCCGTACTTGGTTCTTATTTTGTGTGGGACACAGTGACCACACAGCAATAGATGCTGGGACTGCTTAAGCAAGCTATTACAGTTTTGATACACAGGAAATCTATCCCGATAACAGAGATTCATCAGCTTAAAGGAGTCAATTTTAAACATAAAGAAATCATATACAGTAAATACAGAGTCTGAACACTGCTGATTTTGCTTTGTATTCTGGGTACAGATGTTTACTGAAACAGAAATTTCATTTACAGTACTTAATTACAAGTATTTTAAAATGAACTTGATTTTGTAAAATATATAAAACACTTTTTTCATTTATTAGATGCTTTTCTCCAAAGTAACCAACAGCAGATGCTCAACAAGAACCTCATGTTATACACAAAGTTTGTAAGTGGTTCTTACTACTTAGTAACTGATGTGAGCAGGTCCAATGTGACATAATTGGAAAATTCATAGTGAATAAAACAAAATGTTCTGAAACTATTTTAAAAAATGGCAAAGATAATCAGTCCTACAGTATCTGAGTCATCCATAGGAAACCATTTCAAAGTTGAAACTATATGAAGCAGGATAAAGAGGAATGAAATGAAAGGCCTGATTTGTTGCCTTAATGTTCAAAGATACATATATTTTTATGTTCTTTTAGTCTTGAAGACTTTCACACCCCTAGTAAAAACAGTAAATTTACATGCAACCTGTTTGATAGTAAATGATGAAATATGTATTAAATATTCTAGAAATGACAGCTTACTACATTGATATCAGAATTTTCACATCGATACCTTGGGTAATGTAATAATTCTCAGAATGATCCAAATGCATTACAAGAAAGTATACCTGACAGCTGACAAGTAAGACATTATTTCTGTATTGAAAAAAAAATCAGGAATTCATTTATCCACATAATAACACATGTAATAATACAGATACAATTAACTACTCATAATACTTTGTGATGAAAAATGCATCTTTTAATGTTATTAGAAAGTTACAAAGTTATAAAAGAACCTTTCGTAAAGATAGCAGTTCCCAAATTTACCATTACTCCTTTTTATCATTTCAAATAAATGAAGAGAAGCATGAAAGGAATGCATCTGCATATCAAAATGAATACATTACTGCACACTGTTCAGATCAGCAACTAAAGAACTGTTGGTAAAGAAGTTTGCTTAACATTTGGTAGCATTATACCTTCAGCAGGGGCGGAAACCTGTCTGCTACAACAGCAATAGTCATGCAGGCTTGAGGAAAGCAAGAGCTCATGAGAAGTAGCATCTGAGCTTCCTTGAAATTTCCATAATCCTTGTCCATTGACACAACATCTGCCACAGTGACTATTTGGAAAGGCAGTGCATGGAAATTAAATGCTGGTAAGAACTGTAGATGATAGAGGGGTCATGGCCTTAGACTGCAGGTTCAGACAAGTTCAACTTTAGAATTGGGGTAGACAGCGACAACATCATAGCCCTCAGGTGGCTGCACACGGGCCTTGGCATGTATCTCGCAGTACAGATTCTCTTCAATGAAGAAGTAGCCTCTCTGCTTGAGATTCACACCACAGTCGTCACACCTGAAGCATTCTGGGTGGTACAGCTTGTCTCTGGCTTTCACAATCGTGCCTCTGTGGACACAGAAAGGAGCATTTTTATTTTTAATGGCAACAGATGGCATGGCGGTTAAAGAAACATGGACTGCAACCTAATGTCTGCTGTCATTTTTCCTTTGAGAAAGAACTTTAGCCTGAACGGCTTTGGTATAAATTTTCGCTTCATAAATGGATGGAAATGTGGAAACAAAAACTTCAGCTACAAAATGTAATAAAAATAAAAATATAGGCTTGTGTGCACAGCATCTGTGAAACCATAGTCTTACCCTCTGAGGACAGCAGCTGCCCTTGATGCCAGAGATGGACTGCCTATACTCACACAATGGCGGTTCCGCAGCGGGTGCACTGGGTCACATGCTGAAGACTTGGCTTGGGGCTGAGGAGGGGCAGCGAGGACCTGATGGGGGATCTCACACTCTTCGCTGCAGCCAACTTGTCTGTTGGAGAGGAACCTGCAGTAGATGGTCACTACAGTGAGTTTGGTACTTTGGGGACACCAAAGAAGCAGTATATAGCCTAGTGGTTAGCGATACTATGCAGGTTCAAATTTCACCTTTGGCTCTAGTACTCTAGAGCTTCGGGAAAAATTAGCCACAGGTAGAAATGGGTACATCGTTGAAAGTAGCTTAACACTGTAAATCGCTCTGGAGAAAATCGTTGGTAAAATAAATGTAAATGTAAGGAAGAGCAACCTATGATTAGTGGCACTCTGACACAACTGCAATTCCAAACAGCTGCTGTGGCCAAGAAGTCCGTGCATACAGCCTTCCCAAGCTCCTGCACAGCGCACGAGGTGAGGCCTCAGCTCACACAGAGTTGACAGAGACATCAGTATAATATGAGTGACTCGCTTGCTAACTTATTTTCAGATATCTCATTTGCAAATCTTTGCTTTGCCAAGTCCCAATATGCGAAACCCCCTTTTCTGTACAGCATTAAAAAAACATGAAGATCAGACAGTCAACAAAGTTGACATGCAAAAACAGTCATTCTGCCTGTAGTCTGTTTTTGTTTAAACCTGACACTGTTGCTCCAGTACAGAGAAATTCATTTCAAGCTGAGTCAGACGTTTTGTTTCGTAGGAGGCAGTAAAGACCTCAGTGATATCATACGCTTGAGCAAAGATTTATCATCTTTTGCTAAGAAAAGGAGTCATCCTGATATCGTTTGACAGCACGTTAAAACAAAAAGACTGTAGTTAGGATTTATTAGCAAATAATTATGAATTTGCATTTAATAAACCCTTTTAATACCACAGAACTGAAACAGTAACATTAACAACTGTAATATTGCTGTGATCCATTTCTCTTGTTACCAATAAAATAGTTGCATACTTAAGTTTTAGTAAGGACCTTATCCTTGCGATTCTGGAAAAAATGGACATGATAGAGCAGCTCTCATCTTACCAATTTCTACATGTCCTCTGAAAAAATCCAAAAGGATTTAATACATGGCACTACCTTAATTTTTAAAGCAAGCTCATGAAAAAAAATCTGAAAATTGAGGCAACTGACATGAATTGCTTTGAGGCTGGTATTATTATGACATGTATTTATTTCACAGTGTATAATAGAATTCATAATAAATGCTGAAGAAAAGCCCATTTGAGAACAACAACCTGGTGTTGAACATTTTAAAAACTTAGATTCAAGAAGAAAAGGCTTAAACTTCATTATGACGTGTTTGGTGTCATTCAGAGGGAAGAAAATATGTGTATTATATAAGCTTATAGAACCTCTTTGCTGGAAGAGGAAAGGAAACATCTGCTACTGCTGTTTATTTGCAGAGACTTTGTGAAAATTTTTGTCAGACCTGGGTGGATAAGAAGGGACATGAAACTCATCCTCCAACCCATAATCCTCACCTCCATCCTCTGCTTTAAGCATGTCCTGGAGGTAGCGGAATGAGCCGGACTGTTTGGGTGCTGCTGGGGGCTCATCCTGGTCCTGCAACATTCTGTAGACGTCTGACTCGCCGTGGAAACCATTGTTACAACCTGGGATGTCTGACGTCAGCTCAGGGCTGAAACAGGCATCATCGAGTTAGCTTAAATTCTGTAGGCATTTTCACACGTGCCCTGCATTGGAAATCTTTTGGTTTATCTATGTTTGCAAAATAAGTGTCACAATTACCACTTTTTCTATATTAGCTCTACTGACTTGTATCTGATCTTTCTGACCATATGTAATGTGACTGATAAGTAAACAACAGTCCTTTGCATACTTTAAGTGCAAACAAGTACTGCATTTCACAATGGGTGTGCATGAATTTACTTATCTTTGACTTGAACTGTTATGTCTTCTATTCATTTTACAAATCTGTGCTGCCTCACCTGTGGGAGCTTAGACTGAGGTTGGTCATTTGTTTTGGCAAGTTGCCGTTCCTGCTGTTGGAGTACAGCCCAGCAGGGCTGTTATACTGCGTGGGCGACTTTGTGCTGCCATTGTTGACAGGCACCTCTTGGACTGGCTGGGCCACTTTTCCATGATGGCCACTTTCAATGGGTGCAAAGACCTGAAGAAAAGCACGCAAGAACATGAGACAAAATTCAAACAATGCAGTGTTCTGAAAGCCTCAACAACACCCAAAATCTTAAGATGGAAGACTTAACCGGGTTTGACAAAGCACAAAAAGAACATCCGAGATTTATAGAAAGAATACTTGTGTGCCAAATTTTGTGGAATAATTCATCACCTTGTAACTGCATTATAAAAGAAATTATGACACTAATACTGTACAATATGGCAATGCAGAACTGCTGCAGTCTGTCAGTTATGAGGGTGAATAAGATTGTTTGGGGAAGCTGCCTTAACTCAAGGTGCGTAACGGAATAACCAGAACGGGACACAAAGCCTGTGGCATTTATTGGCAATATGAAAAGGTTCCAGTGCCCTCATGTTTGCAAGAGGTGGGGATTTGCCGGAGCACTGTGTGCTCATGGCATCTGGCCCACCACAAAAAGCCTCTCTAAATCACAGCTCTGTAGATGCGAAACTCCCTCGGCCTGGCTTTGCAAGTACACTAAGAGGCGGGGCCAGGAGGAGTCACGTTTGTTTGCTTCTCTTACTCCAGTAGTTTATTTTGTTCTCATCTCCCTTCACAGGAATCCTGACCTGTAAAAGTGTTATCTTATTGCAGCTTCTGCAACCAGTCTCTTTGTGAACTTTAGTGACCCTGTTTATCTGAGAAAACCAACAATCCGTGCACGTATTTGAAAAGCTGATGCTGGCAGATCTGCCATGAAAAATAGAGTGAATTCAGACTGTGGCAGCACTTGACAAGGCTGAAACTTGTATCGTCAATTAGAAATTGAGTCACACACTTAAAGAAATGCAAGACCATGAATTTAATTGGACTTTTTATTTTATGTTTTTGCCTTCTGAAGAGCTGGATGGCCATTTGAGGAAATGCGCTGCCATTCCTGCCATGCTTTTTCCCCATCTTTGCATGTGCAGTCTATTTCAAAAGGAAATGAACCCCACTTTTTTTAGTAAATAAGTATCACATGAACTTTCAGTCTAAACCAATTTGTAGAGTTACCCTTAATTTTCTTCCAAATTCCTGTGCTTCAAAGTCGTACACATTTCCGCCACATTAATTTGGTTACTGAGCAATAAATGTATGAAAGCGTTGGATTCTTTTTGAATGTCTTTATGTCTGGGATGAACTAGGAGACTGATTTTATTAGGGAAGTTATGTTAAGTAACATCCCTTCAGTATTAGCAAAGTCCTGCAGAAATACTATACCGCCCCGATTGTCTGTCTGCACTGTAGAATTTTCCCAAGGCAGAAGATGAACGAGATGGACAGACCATACCCCGCTGGTTAAAAGGCTGTCTACAAGGCACGCCAAGACAAATGTTCACTCAGTTGGAACAAATAAATTTGCTTTTGTTGGCCAGCTGAATGGCTTATTTGAACCATTAAAATTCACAGTTATCTTTGGGAAAAGGGTTCATTTTAACACTCTTTGCACACATTAAGCTATAATATGGTATCCCCAAAATATTAATATTTAAGTGTGTTTGTTAATTTTCATACATTTGGATATGTTTAAGGATACATTCATTCAATATGTGACCAAAATATGGTCATATCATGTCAAATTCAATCCTGGAAACCACACACAAAATACTCCACTGTTAAGAAAGTGTGTAGAAACTATGACACTGGTCTCCAGTGAGCTTCAATAGACCCAGTTGCCACTTAAAAACATAGAATAAAAAAATTAAAATTTTTTAATGAATTTACCAAAATCATGGGAAATAACTTCTAAAAAAAAGTTACACACTATTTTTCTTTATTATAAGCTTTCTTTTTGGCAAATACCTGGTGTTTCCAGCTGACCCCCCCCCCCATATTCCTTAAAAAAAAAAAAAAAAATCACGTCTTGTGTTGATTTGCTTTGTCTGCAAAGCATTGTAAATGTTTACTAGACACAAAGACACTGACAAGTAATTTTTGGTAAAAATAAAATGCAGATCTGAAGTTCACAAGACTTGGGTCAAATTTTTATTCTATTTTGAAAACTTCATGCAAATAAATATTGCAGAAAAAAGTCTGAAGTCTTGTTTTAACCTCTCTGGCAGGACTGATCAATTCAGCAGCAATAGTTCCATGTCCTCTGCCAAATTGGCAGTATGTCTTGGGAATGTGACTGCAGGGACTTGAGCTGAATTTTGTTGTCAACTTCTCAAATTCTGAATTTTCCAAGAACGCTGTGAAATAACACTGAATATTCCATCCAACATCAGTGGAGCATTTGATCCCAGCGTTCTTCCTAAATCAATCTTTAAAAAAAAAAAAACTTTAAATTTTGACAAGGATTCCTGGACAACAAGACAGTAAACATGGAAGCATGACGGTAAGAGAAATATCTCTGGAATTTCTTTATGTGAATTAACTAAACACTGAGCAGAGAACCAAATTTTATCTGTGAAAAATACAGAACATCACAATAAGAAAGTAAAGTCCAGATTAAAAAAGTCCAGACAGTATTGCTGAAATCACAGTTTTTCATATTTTATATGACTTACAGGTGAAAATGGTAAAAAAAATTACACCTGCAAGGTAGTTAAATCAAAATTAAGACGTTAAGTTCTTAAAACAATATATGGCAGACTAAGTGTTCCCAGACACGATGGCATGGTGGGTTAACCCGGTGCCTCACAGCCCCTGGGCTACTTGCCTTGTGTGGGAGTAAGTCTAGCTCTGCGTGTGTGGAGCTTGCATGTTTACACAAATCAAACATGCATGGCAAACCACTTCTGTACCTCCTTGCCTTGAAAGCCACACCAGTGGTCACTTATGACTAAGGTTCAACTGGATGGCACTTCCACATACGAGTGTTTCTAAGGGGGTATCGCATGCTAAAATAAACAAAAACAATCCCTTCTCTTATTGTGATCTTTTTTGACATCATGTTGGCAGGGCATAGCTCTGCCCTCGTTTCCCTATATACTGGTGTGGCATTTCCGAAAGTGAAATAAAATAAGGCTTCTTCTCAGTGCTGACACTGGAAAACATGCTCCCTGAGGTGGAAGGCAGCCTGTATAGGCTTTGTGGGGGCTGGGGGATATTCAAAAATACTACTCATACCTATGATTCCTGTGCTGGCCATGTTGTCACCATCTGAAATCATTTATACCCATAAACCAGATATGGAAATTATAGGACATTGACATTATGGGAAGAGCATAATTAAGAAAACGGAAACATAGAGCGACCCAGGACCGGGTTTTTCACTTATGGGTTTCTTCAGAGTACATAACATGTGGCTGAAATGAAAAGGCTGTACTTATTTTTCATGTGAAAGTGTGTGTTGCATTACAAATGTTAGTTCACCCCCTGCGCAAGCCCTAATATAAACCACATGTCCTACAGCAAAACATTTTCATCCCCTTTGTTCATATTCATTGAGATTATTGTTACATTGTTTTGAAGGCAATCAGTTTTCAAAGGCACTTCAGAATTCTGCATTTCAGAAGCATATGTAGAGCTGAAAATTACAAACATTTGTCATAATGCAAAACTTGTAGGGTGATGACAGGAATAATGTATATTTATTATACAGTACTTATAAATTAAAACTTACAAATTAAACAACTTGCACTGTTGGACTCCAAATACATAAAAATATTCTTAAAGACCAGTTGCACTTGTGAATAGCTGTTCATACCTTAGACTCACTGTCCATGTTAGCCTTGTACTGACTTGTTTTATCATCTTCTAAAACAGTTGGAGAGAGTTGTATAGTTTTTTCTGACCTGCAAAATAAGAATAACATTATTCACGCAGACGTAATGCAAACAAGCTGAATTTAGACACATTCGATCAAACTGACATGCAAATTGCCAGAATGTTTAGAAAAATATAATTGATTCTGTCATTAAGATGCATACCACAATTGAGCATTTTATTCACCGAAGTGAAGCCACTTTCGAATGCTAGTTTTGTTTTTTTTGCTGTTCTGCTCCTGCCATGTGGGACATTCCCTCTAATTTAACTTTGACAGCTTGTTTCCTGTCAGAAAACTGAGAAACTGCTATTAAGAATTGCTTATAACTGAACTCATTCCTTCTGCAAGCAAATCAGAAGAATGAACAAGAGGCGCACAACACACTTATAAAACCTGAAAAACAGGAAAATGCCAAACAAAAACAGCCATTCAGAATCTGTTATATTTATCTATAGCAACAATCTCATCATTATTGTTTCCCAGAAACTACCAATTTAAGAAACATATGTATGGTTGTAATCTTATTGTTGAGCAATTAAGATGCATCAATCATAATACCACATAAATCACTGAATCTCAGTGATGGGTTCATTTTTTTATCCTATTAATCGCATGTATTAATCCCTGTTGGTAAAGCAATTTAAGGACAATTAGTCAGTGGGTAGTGCCAGGTGTAGACATGACTAAGCTAACTCACTGAAGTGTAGAAGGAAGACACATATGTTAAAATCCAAAGGAGTTAGAAAATTTTAGAAGTGTTTAGCTTGTGCAGGAGACTAGATCAAGCATGCAATGTGTAATGAATTCTGCCCAAGATTCTGGTCCCTCACTTGTGTAAAAACATGCAGAATGTTAGTCCTCAGTGAGGTGAAGCTTACGGCCTGACAAATGCTGCTGAAATCATTTAAAGACACTGGAATAAATCTTGACATACATTTTGCAGTGATCTGGCGTGCAAATTTAACAACTAATGTTCATAATGATAACACTCAATCTAACAGGTCTGTCAAACAACCAGTTCTGTACTTAACATAAAGTCAGTGAAACCAGGCTGGCATAAAACCAGACGTTTCCAGGAAATAAAAGACTAAACTGAGGCTTAATTAAAAGTTTGTGGTGTTCAACAGCAAACCAAAAACCAAAGGCACAAAATAATAAACCACAAAATGCAAGATAATTTTTCAAGTCTTTCCTTCCTTCTTTGAAAGCTCAAACTCTAATATTTTACACAGTATGAATCTAAGCAGTGTGATAATTCCGAAACCATTCTTCCACAGGAATTCTGGACATGCCGCAACACAACACAATAAATTAATTACACATGCTGTAAAAAATGTTATTCCACGAGAGCTGTATAATGTGTAAATGTTTCAGCTGCACTCTAATAAAACCCCCGAAATGGACATCAGTCAAACTTTCTCATTTTGACAGACAGTGGAACAATTAACTAAGTTCTGGCAAAATTAGTCAGACAGCATGCTACAGTGTCAGAGCAGGCTTAAAAACTGCTCCAGATATTATCAATCCTTCATTATTTTTATCCTTTATTTAAAGACAAGGTCTGACATCACACTGTAAACAATCCTCAAAACTCCCATGTGATTTTTATTGACTGACAGCCACGTTCTCAACAATTTAACTAACATGATATGAGGTCCGAGAATCCTTCTCAAAAGTTAACAGCTGCTGTGGAAATACTTAACCAGCAGTATGTTTGCTATACAGGACCCCTGGGCAACTAGCAGGCCTTTTCATCCCTCATGATCATACAAACTGCTTGGTTTCCTTTTTTCAGAATTAGGGTCAGGCCACACCGTTGAGTCACCTCCCTCCATTCCAGACCGCGGCAGCCATGGCCATGACTCGAAGAGCTACGGCGCATGACTCACTCGGAGAGTTTATGCAAGAGGGCTATTTCCAAAACCCAGGGCAGAGGCAGTAGAAGTGCTCTGTGTCTGCCTGTGGGGTGGAGGGAAATGGCACCACCATGCATTGTTGGCATGCTGATAGTACTGAACACATCCCTCACTTCTCAAAAGGCTATGTGCATGCAGATTGGTAGCTCCTTTCTGTCATGGAACTTTTATAGTGTGCAACTCACTATAAAACTGGAAAGAATGCATGGAATGGTGTAATACTCTGTACCAAAGGGTATCAACCTGACCACACGGCAAACATTAAACAACAGACCCAGTGCCGCAGCATTCTCTCTTAATTGTCAATAAATGGAAGAAACCAGTATGACTGTTCTCTCCAGATGAATACCACACAATCCATCATACTACAAATCTAGAGAATAACTGTGAAAATAAAACATTTGTTTATTCTCTATCAATAATGATGAATTTAAGAGCCTTGTATTTGGGAACACAGTATTTACAGAACAGTTTGTACAGTGACAGACTTAAGAGAGAGACGAACTATGCTGCTTTCATACTAACGTTCTGCTCAGAATGAGTTGGGTACTCAGCAGTCTGCACTATTAGAGCACCTACGTTTTGCTATTTTGAAGTGTCAAGGCTTCTTTCAAACCAATAATGTTATTCGTAACAGTCCTCATAGCTACATTTTGATACCCAGGATGCACTAAGTTACACTGCAAGTCAGCTCACCCACTGCTTTCCTTCTGTTCATTCAAACTGTGTGTCCTATTTGTAAAAAAAATATATAGTTAACATCAGTAATATCTCCTATTATTTTTTATTCACTGCAGAAATCAAAAATTCAAATTGTAATAAAGATTCGGAAAAAAGGGAGCGTTGGTGCTTATTTTTTCCACTTCAAGCGCTGATTTAAAACAACAGAAGACATGGCTACTCATAAGTTTATCCAAAAGCAGCACCAGTAAATTACACATTCTTCTGCTCTGACTATTTTAGTCCTTCATGTTGCCTTATGTAATGATGGCTTAGCCTTGTGTTCTCCACAAAATTATTGTGCCTTTTCCTGGGCTCCGTCCTCTTCTCCAAGTGCTGTTAAGTTTTTTGCTCGACTCCTCCATTCCCGTAAACAGCATTTTCAGTCACTCACACCAACTAGCTAGTGTTAGTTAGCATGTGTGACCTGACTGTAAAAGTAAGCAAAGACTGGAAAGCCGACATGCTAAAAATGTGGCATGTATGGTTTCACTTACACTTTGAGTGTGGGATGTCAACCCAGTCTCTGCGTGAAAGTGTCTTATTGCTTCCTCCATGAAGTGACAGTTAAGTGGTGATACAGAGTTCCTTTTTTGAAACTGACTGTGAATTACTTTCATCAGTCACACACTAACACAGTGCTGCAGCAGATTTTACATATTACTGATTCATTTGCCCAAAAAAGTCAACGCTTTCTAGTCTTATTCAGGCTCGACAATGCACAACATTCCCGGACCTTTCTCTCCTTTTGCTGCAAAAGGGCATGTGAATGGTGTTTGGTCCATCGTACTGCTGAGGAATTTCTTAACGTGTTCTTGTAGTGTAACTTCTCAGCTGTTTAAACCTTGTATTTGAGATATATTTCTATTTTTGGTGTTCCAAAATTTTTCAAAAAAATTACACAGCCCATTATAATTGTCTATAAAGCAATTATAAAACATAGAATATCACCTCATGTTGTTTTATTCTTTTTAACAAGCCTCATTCCTAGTCATTATTACAAATTGTACACTTCTGTTTGTTATGGTCTATAGACCTCATTTATCTAAAATTACACCCCTTGTGTGTATTTTTAGTGCTGAATTTTGAATTTGATACTCTTTGCTCGTCATCGTAGTCTCACACATTCATGTGGAGGATATCATAAAGCCTTATGGAAATTAGAGAAAGAAATCATATTTATCACAGCTACAAGTTGTAAATTGTTCATATATGTCCACAACCCACCCCAAAGGTTAAATCAGGCAAGTGCAGTGCAATTGAAATTGCAGAGTCACGTACAGCTCATTCGAAACCGGGCTGCTAAAGCCATCTGTGTCCCCTAGTGAATCACAGACTTTGCAAAAAGGCATCTGCACACAAAGCTTTCTGCTCACCCCTACTGCCTTCTGCGGTTCCACCTCTGCGATTAAGGCTCAGGTCAGCTGAGGCAGGAAGCAACGCAAGGTTTGGCTCTACAGCACACCAGCCACAGTTGAGCAGCACTGACATTCCTCCCTCTGGACTGCCACAAATACCTCCCTTGATGCTAAAATCCCTTTTTTCTTGATTTATTGTACCAGGACAAGGCCCATTTGGCTCAAAGCACTGTGCCTTCTGGCTACTTTTTGGATGTGCCGAAGCAAGGCAACAGAATTACGGTTTACAATCAGAAGACTGACCAGAGAAAAGTCTGCTTTTGTCTTTCTGCTCACCTGCTGATAGCCAGGGTGAGGTGTTCAGGACAGGCCTTGATCCTGTTCTGGGCCTCCATATGTGTCATATTCTCAGTTCGGTCTCCGTTGATGGCTAGGATGATGTCTCCAGGGCACAGGTTGGCATGTGCTGCTTTGCTTCCAGATGTTACCTGTTAGAGAAATGCAAGGAGGAGACAAAATAAATCTTAAGCTCACTCCATGGTGTCAAATCACGAGCTGGCTATGATGGCATATTATTGCTTGTTTGCTGAAACCATTGGCAACTAACACATTAGCCAAGACACAACAATGCTTATGGCTCATCTCATTTTCACTGAGGGGAAAGAACTGTGCTGAATACCGCAATTTAGTATACACAATGCACTACAGGGGACATTAGCATGTGGTGTGAATTTGTGTCCCACACCTCAGAACAACTTCCTGCCATTACACAGTAGTCCAGTCAAGGCCCTGCTGAAAAAGACAGATGGACACACCATAAAACATCATCAAATCAAGCATGTCTTACATCCTGTCTTATTGCAGGGTATTTTAACTGGAAATCAATTTTCTTTAACCGAAAATGAACAATTAAATTAAAACTTTGGGTAGGAGGCATTATTTCCATTATGTAATCCTTCATCAGAACCTACACTGCCTACATTTTATGACTTTTCTGAAGGTTTGTGAAGTTTCAAAAAAAGTGACGAGAGATTTGTGCAATAGGTTCATGACGTGTATGATTCTTGGCCATTGTTGGTCACTGACAAATAATGTTCAAGGGTGGGTTATTATTAACACAGTACAAAGCACTGTGAAAGGTCAAGACTCAGATGAATGAACCTCCGTGACTCACTCTTTCGACTGCCCCACAGAAAAGCCTTCAATTACCTAGTAGCACATAAAGATCTGAAGGTCACTTGGCAGGAACTCAAGCCCTTAAGTAAAAAAATGTATGGATTTCAAATAGAAAGCCCATAAAAATATAAATATGTCTGCCATTTCACAAAAAAATTTTTGACTGGACAATGTTTTGTTGTTCAATTACCTTTGTGACTTGGTTTACTTAAGGCACAGTTCTGCAAAAAATTACTATACCTTGTATTAAAAAGTGCAACTCTGAATTACAGATGGAAACATGTTTTAAGTGTAGTACAGATATATGTAACACATATTACATTATTATATTGTTATTCCCATTATCCATCGGCCAGCATTTTTAGTTTGGTGCGTTTACAATCATGGAAATGTCAAGTGTTATTTCATTCCTCATAAGAAAAGAAAGTGAAATACTGTACACAACTTCAGTATACAATCAGCACATACTCAAATTATCTTATTTTTGCAATTATCTTACATTTTCATATGATTTTATGTTCTGTTTCATAGCAAGCAGGACAAACAGATTATTTTATTCAACTGAAAATAAATGTTTCCCTTAATTTCTTTTGTCTTGAACAACAAAGTTAAAATTCTTAGCACAAGGAGGGCACTAGTAAATTTTACCATATATCAAGTCATATTGCACTAGTGACATCAGAATAGGTTCTCAGATCTGAATGAGACATTAGGTAAGAGTAGCATGTGGTTTCATTCCAAAACTTTAGGAGAAACAAAGAGAAAAGCAGGTACTGAAATATTAACAGGAAGACAAAGTCAAGAGGTAACATATGGAGAGATAACAGAAGAGAAAAATATGAATGTGGGGTGTGACTACAAGCAAAATTTCATTCCTACATTTTACACCCAGATACACTAAGGAAATGTTAAACCAAGCCACAACAGTTGTCCAGAATATTAAAGAAAAGGGATATTATTTTTGATACCGGACAAAATGCACTACTGCAAAAACAAGTAACTGTATTAAGTAGTGCACTATATCAAATAAACATGAGCTCCAAAGACAGAGCAATAAAACAAATGTTAACTATCTTCTGACGTTATAAAAGATGTTACTATTAAATAAGTAAATAAAAGAACATTATATAACCACAGTCATCATAATTATAATAATAATAAAATGTAGACAGTGCGTGTGATTTCCTTTGGGATCAATTAAGCTAATAAAGTTCATTTGTCAATCTCTATCTATCTATCCAGAACAATAATAATAAAAACGCACCAGCATATAATATAGTACAAACCATACAAATAGGTGAAAAGGCAAAAAAAAAAAAAAAAAAAAAAAAAACTGGTTCTTCTCAGCCACCGGCCCATTTGAAACTATTTCTCACGACACAGCTGACAATAATTATGACAATAGTCACTTCTTCCCACAGACCTATAGCTCAAGATACTTTCATTCTCAGGTATGTTCCTACAATCATGTGAACTGCAAACAAAATATTTAAAAAATTTGTACTCGTTGACGTTTCATTGCGTTACACCTTTTTCCACTACTGCTGAAGATACTGTTATTAAACAAGTTTTAGTTTCCCTAACATACCAAGTACACCCGCATTTACAGCACGTTTATATATTCATAAAGAAACAGGGGGTTATCCTCATCCTCAATAATCCTCAATGACTCCTTAGAGACAGTCCGACAGTTGCTGAATTTAGGAATCCGACACCACTTAAAGCAGTAAAAAGTTACATACGCAGAATGGCTCGGGAAAAAATATTTTAAAGATAGCCTAACTCTGAAAGAAAATACTGTTAAAGAAAACGGAACTTTTTAAGGAATAGAAGGTGGTAACTGAGGTAAAGTGGAGGAACATACCCGGGAAACGGTGAGGGGAGCGCTGAAATCGCGACCACCCACGAGCCTGAAGCCCCACGGAGAGGGTCCCTCCAGGGTCACGATCTGTGACATGGTGCTGACGACTTACAAAAGAAATAAATAGAGACAGATACGTCCAAAGCAGCCGCTCAGAGCAGTGCTGTAGAAGAGTGTGTGTGTATGTGTGTGTAGATGCTGCTGCGGGGCTGAGCTGTCGGCGCGCCTGTCACTCCCCGTCAGACCCGGTTGGACAGTGAGTGTGGCTGCTGACGCCACGCTGGGGGCAGGTCTGTCTCGCGGAAAGCAGCGCCGCTCACACTGCGCGATCATCTCCAGCGCGGCAAGTGGGAAAAATTTTGGTCGGTCTCAAAAATCTATCAAGTATAACGTTTGTACCCTTTGAAGTGGGAAAATAAATTAGGAGAGACTGCTTATTTTCTTAATGTGCATTTCTTTAATATAGGGGACCAACTTCGAAAGAAGGGTAGGAAAGCAGCACAGACCTGCAGTGCACCTTGGGTAATGCGGTAGCTTGAGGGTTATGAATAATGGCCATGTAGTGCTGTAGTTTTCTGCTTTTTATGCATAATCGTCTGAGAGGCTCGGCAACAGGGACTGCTGAAGGTTTTCGTGAGCCTGACGTCAGAATTCACTTCTCATTCCTCGTTCCTTAGGTCCGGCGAAATGGGTGAAGGAGGGTACATTTCAGCTCTGAGGTCATCTTCTGGAACTGGAAAATTTGGGGAAGTTAGGACGAAACCTTATTTTGAGATAGCAAGAAATAGTTTCATTTTCTTTTAGTATCCAGTATCTGCTCCACCCTTGCCTTTTCTCATGGTAAATTCAACAAAACAAAAGTTGTATCAGCAACTTATCGCTAAATTTACTACGAATTTGAGTGTATGTAACCCAAGACAACCCATAAAACAGATCCTTGATGACAGGAGCAGTACTGGAAAAGCTATGGTTTCAACCGTGAACATGAATTCTGTTTTCAGATTCACACAGACTGATCAAAATAATCAAGATGATAAATGGAACTTTATACATGAAAATGGCTGACATGAAACATACAAATCATTTTCATTCTTAAACAAATCCCAATGCCTTATATAACAGTATAACAGCTACAGAGCTAAATCTTTGAAAAATAATATTTTTATCTGGCCTTACAGTCTAGCAACCTGGTAACCCCAAAAAGCCTGCTGCAGCATCCAAAATCTTCTATGGATGTTTGTAATTAAATATGACATAATCCCACACTGCCCTCTGATGTGCTGGGAAAAGCAGTGCTGTGGTATCTGCTGACATGAAACTTTTGGAAGGAGCTGCCTGTGGTCCTGGCTTCACCCCTCTGCGAGCTCCCTTCTGCCAGCAAAACCCTACAGCTGTACCCTACCAGTGTTAGAACCATCACATACATACCGATACATCCTCTCCCCCACTTCATCCATCTGTGTGTCCACTGTCCAGATTTGGTTCTGCTTGCAGAATTGTGTGCGTAAGGTCATACTAGTAGGCATTTTTTCACCTTTTGATATTCCATTATATTATAAAGGTTTCAAATATCTATTTAAGTCCATCCATCCAGTCATCCATTCATTATCCTTAACCACTTGTTCTGCTCAGGCTTGTGTTAGTTTGAAACCTGTTTTGAAATCAGTGGGCATAAACTAGGAGTTAATACCCTAGTCTGTTGCAGGGTAATGTACATAAATGGCATAATAAACTTTTACATACACAGTAATATTGGATTTTTTTGTTTTTTTTTCTCTCAAGTATCAGATTGTCCAGCTCTGGAGGTTTTCAGCACTGATATTATTTATAAGCTAGTTACAATATTTAAAAGAAGATATTCAAAGACAAGTGTTGTTAAAAACTTGTGAAGTAAAAAAAAGCTGGAACACAATTAATATTGTTGTTTAGATACATTTCTTCTTCGCCTTTTTAAAAATCTTATGTACATGAATGTAACTACATTTCTGCAAAATACTATGAAAGGATTCTAAATACTATGGAAGGAACCCCGCTCTTTACAAGGGGCTTAGGGATGGTTTTTAGATTTACAATAATAGTTGAGATAATTTCTCGATCAAATTATTTTTAGAAATACTAGGTGTGTAGTACCCCCCAAGAATATATTTTTACAAAAGTGATATGGTCAATAAGGCACATTGACTGGATTATTCTTTTGTAGCCGTAACGGGTTAAACTGTGCATTTTAAACTTCTTACTACCCTGATGAAACTGTTTTTCTGTTACGTCCTTCCGTGTTGTAGCCTGTTTATGTATTACCTCATCCTGAGTACCAGACATGTCTCAAGCAACGGCCTATTCTTCAGAGGCTGTGGAACAAGTTTATCTATACAGAAGATTTTAATCTTTTGGTCATCAAACAAGCCTAATGTGTAACGCTATGAAAACAAGCTATTTAGAAATTAATAAAATAATTTAATCTGCAAAATGCCTTCAAACTGCCACGTTTTTTTTTAAATCAGCACTCAATAAAATGGGAAGTATACTTTTAATTAGTTGTTAGGTGATATTTGTGTCCCAGTGGTGCAGCAAATAGCACCTGGGCTACTCAGGCATGGGTTTGAATACGGCTCAGTCTGTGTGGAGTTTGCATGTTCTCCTTGTATCTGTGTGGGTTTCCTCCAACAGTCCAAAGACATGTGTTTCAGGTAAATCAGTCACTTTAAATTACCAGTAGTGTTTGATTGTTTGTGGCCACCCTGTGATAAACCCGCATCCCATCCAGGCCGTAGCCTTTCATAGCCTGGCACCTAAACATTCTGGGATAGATTCTGGTCCGTTGTGACCCTAAGCAAGAAAAAGTGGTCAATGGACAGAAGAATGAATAATATTTATGCTGGCATAACAGCCAGGAAAAAAAATCTACATTTTTATTTTGTATACTGTTAGAAATACTCAGCTACAGTCTTTTACCATAATGTTCTCTTGGAGGAATCATGGAACATCTAGTAGCTCTTGTGCTAAGAGCACTCCCACGGGAGCTGCCAAGACACACCTAAAGAAAATGACTGCTTATGGGCTTTTCACTTTCCAGTCTAGACATTTAGAGAAGAAGTTGTTATTATTTATTTATTTGTCATTGCACAGGTGTCTTTTAGAGGAAGTAACTGTATTATATTGTACAGTTTATTTCTGTTTTCTCCTATTAGGCTTTAAACAATAAGGAAAGACAAGATGAAAATGCATTTGCATATAACATATAAAAGATGTAAAAATAGCTGAAGGGTGCATGATTACTAGTATAACTTGAGTTATTTATGTACAATTAAAAATTACTTGCTACACAGCTTTGCAAACATTATGCGTAAACTTCAGTGCCAGGAACTAGTACTCAGCAAATCTAATGTGAAAGTCTTTGTCGTGAATAGGTCACTGTTTAAGATCTTAAAAAAGTTTTTGTTTTTTACTCTCCTTTTTCACACAACTTTTTCAACTGTATCTCCCCTTTGAAGGGGAAAACTGCCTCTGCTGTGGAGGACAGGCACACACCCTTCCCACCATGTTTGGTGTGGGCTGCTCTCTCCTTTTCACTCTGCACCCTGGAGCTCTCAGTGGAAAACATCATATGCCTGGAAGAGGGCGCTACTGATCTGACCCCCCACTAGCAGCTTTGGGGGGCCACTGTGAGCACTGAACGGGAAAGAACCCCAGTCAGAGGCCATTGAAGTGGCACGCAATAATTAAAATTGCAATAATTACAGATATTCCAAAAGTATTAATAGAATAGCCTGTTCATACTTAGATGAGTGTTATTAATTACAAGAGTGTTGATCAAAGGTTTAAGTAACAAATTAAATATTACAGCAATTTTTATAACTGTGCAATGCCTCCTTTGGGATTTTAAAACTAACTGTTTTATGGCTGAGAACCCACGTATCCTTGACTTTTGTAATTAAAAACAGTTATAGACGAAGCTGGTAAAGACTCTGGATTCTGGAAGCGATTTCCGAAGACTGCTTACGATAAAACTCTGTTGTATCATTCCTCAACAGGGGCCTGACACTGTTTTCGTACAAAATATCTTGTCTTACTGTTGACCCACGAATGTTGGAGAACAGCTCCGACGTGAAGATGAAGCACCTTGCTGACATGTATAGTTTTAACCAGGGCACTTCATGCCTGGACCAGACGTTAATTTCATTATTTACATTAATTTTGACACGTCAGACAGAGCTCATGGTAATTTCAGGTCTTACATGCAATACAATGTCTGAATTCTACCTGAATACAGTGAAATCACCAGGTAGTGTGTAAACCTATTAGATGACAACATGCTATGTCAGCTGACGTGAGCTGCCCCAAACCAGAGCTTCCTCAGCACCATGACGGTGTAATTGTTACAAATCACTTGACAGAAAGATTCCCTGTGTAACCTTCCTTTAAGCCAAAAGGTCCCAGACTGTGCATGAAAGCACATATGTGTCTTAGTCCTTCTCACTGGGACTAAACAGCACATGATAGATCTCATTTCTGAGCTGGAGCCCTGTTTTATAACCACAGATGTTCATGGTAAATTAAAGTATGCTTTTATTTTAATTTTAATTATGTAGTCTTGTATTAATAGCAAATAATATTTCCTGGCTATTTCATAAACCATAGCAACCGTTAAAGAAATGCTCAAATAATATTAGTGGAAATATTAAAATTGATGAGGTATTCAAAAGCTTAATTTAGTCCAGAGTCCTTTAGTGAGTCAAATCATACTAGTTACCACATTGGAACAAACATAAATAGTCAAAGGAAATCTCTGGATACATCAGACATTATTTGGGTGCATGATAAAGTAAAGTTTTGACTAAAATAAGAGGCCCAGGGTTGTATTTCTGCTGAGTTGAATGATTTATTGCCAAAATTATTTCTGAAATGTAGTATAGTGTTATTGCCATGTACCAGCTTCCCTATGCCAAGCAAAACAAGAAGTGCTTTGACAATAATGAAGTATTTGAGAGGGTTTTCTAACTGAGGTCAGGGGAACAGGGGTGGAAATGACAGAGCCTGGGTGTTCTCCCTCCTGTCCGTTCCATACAATGGAACTCGTCTGACTTTTTGCCCTGTTGATGCATGACTAATACGACAAAACAGCAGAGCAGCATTAAGGCCAGTGCCAAGAACCGAGCCTGCTTCTGGAAGGGCTTGACAAAAAATAAATGACGTTCTGACCATTTCTGGCCTACTTTTCATACACAGAAATACCTACAGTGGAATGGTAGCTTACTGTTTTATACCAGAACAACAGACAACACAGTGGCAAACAATCCAAGTGTACCTAAAGGTACATGAAGGGCCATAAAACTGTAACTGCAACTGAAGATTTGTGAGTAGTATTATACATTCTGATACTCATTTAATAAAATAAAAATAATATTAACCCCACACCTTTGTCCATGGTCATTTACAAAGCTAAATCAAGACTGTTACAATGATTTACTTGTTTATACAGAAAGGTGTCCTTTAGGGGAATTTAGGGGAAACATACTGATCAAGGGTACAGGTGCTACAGTAGGAGCACAGATTCAAACCCAGGGCCTCAGACTGGAATGCTACAGACTGAACCACTTCAGTGGTTCACTTCATCTGTTGCCTAGTATCTGACTCAATAAACAGAAACAATAGGCTAAAAATTGACATATTTTTGTAACTGTATCTTTCTGTTACGTAATTATTTTTAAAATTCACAGTGGCTCACCAGGAAGCAGTGCTGCCTCCTGTGTCCGCAGCGAAAAGACTGCAGTGGACACCGACACCCCTCTGCAGAGCTCATGGCGCCGCCTACTGGCCAGTTTGCTGTACTGCGGTGTTCACGTTGAAATTTGGGGTTAATTTAACGGTCACGAAACTCGGTTCACTTATTTTATTCAATTCATCTTGCAGATTCCAATTAAACTATATTATACTACTATACTATAATATTATATTATTCACGCATCTCTAGTGTATTAATACTATTGTAACGGTGCTGTCAAGTTGGTGTAAATAGTCCTTTTGTGCGCATAGTTGAGTTACCCCAGTTGGGATGTTGATGTTTAACTGGTTGTTTCACCCACTTAGGCATAAATTTGGTAAAGTGGATTCTGGAAAATGTGGGCTGGAGGGTCCCACCGTAGGACGGGAATAAGGGGTAGTGGGGTGCCCAGCGTGAGGTTCTACACGTGTGAGAATGGAAGAAGTGTTCTGTTATCTTTGTTGCTTGTTGGTGGTAACTTTCTTATGCGGATTGGATTTATAATGGAGTTTTTAGTTGTTACATGATGGTTTTAACTATTTATTGTAGTGTTTTAATAGTTTTTTTTTAATAAAGTCGGAAATGATGAATGGCGAGATTACAACTGTCCAGATGGACAGTTTGGTGACGCTTGACAACTGTCAATGCGAGTCCATTCTGATCCAAAAAAGAAAAAAAAAATTATCTTATGTGAATCGCTTCTCGGCCTTTTGGCTAAGAGAAAGCTGTGGGTTTTAGCCTCTAGAGGGTGCTAGACTTTAGAAGGAGTGGAGGGGAACATAAGGCGTGGTCAGTAGGTAGCTTGACCACCGCTGCCACGGGGCGAACCCGGACCATTTATTTTTTAGCACCTTTTACTAGTTTTAGGGCCTTTTTAGCGTTAGGACCCCTTATAGCCTTTTTAAAGGCTACGCCGTAAGATGTCTGCTACATTCTTGAAGACCTTGGCAGGGAGGAGGACAGTGGCGACAACGACAGAGACCAGGAAGGCCTCGAAGGCGGCGACCTCGGCAGGGACGGAGACTTCTCCGGCCAAGGCAAGGACCGCGACAACGAAGAAGACGGCTGGGGGGCAGGTGGGACCACACAGGTCCCCTGCCCAGAAGACTCTTCTTCCAGAGGACCGGCGGGGGACCGAAGAGGGGATCGTCGTCAGCGGCGGCCCAGTGGCGCCGAGGCCGGTCGGCGGAGGATCAGCCGTGGAGGCGACGCGTTCGACCGTGGACATGGAGGCGGCGGGCCTGAAGACGGAACCCTCGCCGCCTTGGTTCGCGGAGCGGAAGGAGACCGAGCGACAGCGACCTCCACCAAGCTGAGGCACACCACCCGGTTTTGGTGGAGAAGGACCGAGGCGGTGGCTGACTTCCTGGATCGCTCCGCCTTCACCCGGGAAGTCATCTTTCGGGTGTTGGGCCTGGCCGCGGGACATGTGGTGTGTGTTCAGCGCATCGGCCCCCAGCGCTTCGTCGACTTGACGGTCCTCACTGAAGACACCTACCAGAAGGTTGTGGAGAGGTGTAAGTCGGAGAAGGAAAAGGCCTTATCCAAATATCAGGTTGAACAGTTATGGTGGACAGACCGCAAGATCATTACCGTCCACGTTTTTAACCCGTTTGTCCCTGCCGAGGCGGTCGAGGACTTCCTCAGGGAGCACGTCGACCTCCTCCCTGGCCGCAGTGAATTGAGGGATGAGTTTGGAATCTGGAATGGCAAACGCCAGTATCAAGTTCGTTTGCGTCCCGACCCTACGGCGTCTGACGGTCTTCATCATCCTCCGGCGTTCTTCTGTATCAGAAGTAATAAGGGGTACCTTTATTACCCGCAGCAGCCCCCCTTCTGCCGGATCTGCTAGGGCAGGGGGCATACCGGAGAGGCTTGTACTAATATGAGATGCCGTAATTGCCTCGAGACCGGCCACTTCACCAGGAATTGCAAGGGCCCCCGCCGATGTAACGTCTGCATGAGGATCACGTGGCCCACCTCTGCCCTCAGTACAGGCCCTCGTATGCCGACGCCCTGTAGGGCAACAGGGGTCTTTCGGTGGAAACAACGGAGCGGAGGGACCTGCCCGGAGAAGAGGATTCGGAGGCGGGCACAGAAGCCAAGCCGGGGGCCGAAGAGGACCCCGGTGTGGCGGGCGAAATTCAGGCCCTCGGCCTCCCCCCTGCCCTGGGTGATTTCCTGAAAAGGAAAATGGAGGATCTACAATTGGGAAAGAAAAAGAAGAAGAACGGCGGACGGGGGGCCGGACAGCCCGAAGAGGAGTCGTCGTCGGCCGACTCCGCTGACGAAGGCTGCAAGCAACGCTTCTCCCTGCAACGCATGGACGATGCCTGGGTCACAAGGATTACCCCCTCGGTGTCCCCTACTCAGGGGAACGGAGGGGGAATGCTCGTGCCGGATCTGGACCTCGACATATACATGGATGACGGCAGGCTGGCGATGGACGGCGCGGCCCAGGCCAATTTTTTCGGGGAGGACCTCTTTTAATTGCAGACTTTTATATCTTTTAGCGTTTTAATTTCTTAAACACCGTACCCCAATGGCTGATTTTATAGTTTTAACACTCAACGTCAGGGGGCTCAAAAATACACTAAAAAGAACTGCGTTGTTCAATCAGTTGTCGTCCTGTGCCTTTAACTTGTGTTTTTTGCAGGAAGTTCACCTCCGGGGCCAGCGGGACGTGACTCTCTTCTCTCGGGAATGGAGGAAGGGTGAGTCCCACTGGAGTGTAGGTGGCGTCCCCTCTACAGGCGTGGGGATTCTTTTTGGAGACCACGCCTATGATGAGGTAAGGCCTTTTATTGTTATGCCGGGCCGTGGTTTGAGGGTGGACGTCACGTGGAGAGGTTCGCGCATTCGGGGACTGTGCGTCTACGCTCCACTGGGGGTCAGGTCCCGCGTCACTCTGCTTGAGGAGCTGGTCCTGTATTGTAGGAGGTGACTTAATTTTTTTAGAAGGCAAGGGCGACGCCAGTGTTAAACATTTTAAAAACTTTCTTCCAGGAATCCGGACTCCAGACGCTTTCTTCAGTAGCGGTACCAAGAGGTACTACACTATATTGCGCGATACTGTAATGGTAGAAACTTCCTGTTACATACAGTAAGATTACAATAAGACCAGTAAATATCCATTTCCACACTTTTGCAGTACAAACAAAGTTTTCTGGGTTTTACTGACTTTATTAATGCTAGACCAAAGCTACTTCTATGTTTGTATTTTGCTAGTGCTTAGCAATATACTGAATCGTGGTCCGTGAGTTGTTGCTGGTGCTTATAATCATAGAGTGCGATAAAATTCTAGCAAAATAGTCAAAATCACTATTGGGTTACAATAAGTACAGTATTAATAAATAAATCAATCACGATCCTTTAACGGACCTTCAGTTTAATACCTATCTATGTGTGATTGATATATATCAAAAAATTTGAAGTCTTCCCCCTATATTTTCTTCATATTAGGCGACAACCCAAAGTGTCTTTATTTTTACTGTATTTATTTATTTGATATATATTCTTACGAAAACAGGCAGGCTTTGTTCTCTCATTTGCTTAGCGAGCAAGTGTATTGTATTTCTCTGGTTTACACCTGCTTTATCGGTGATATTTTTCAGCAACTGCTGCGGTGGGTCACGATGAGGCCGATAAAGACGCCGCTGTAACACAAATTCATAGAAAACGAGGCAACAAAGCAATATCGCTATTTAGGGCAAATGGAAGTAGGTCATTTTCAGCTAACAACAACAAAATAAAAACATCATAACTCCCGCTGCAATAGTACCTACACCCAGTCAAAACGGCCTGTATTACACCGATGTACACAGCTTTAAAAGGCAACTAACAGCTCCGAACCCTCTTCTCTTAGCGGCGCCGGTAATGGACGCTACGATATCGATGTCCGCACTGCTTAGTCGAACTGTATTGTGCTAAAAAGCATGATAGCGCTCTTGAATAAAACTTAGAAATTATTATTGCCATCTCTGGTCTTTGTTTTATGTATAGGGATATATTTGCAACGATATACTATTTCTATCTCTTGCTGTGACCCAGTAGTTTTAACTGTAATTGATAATTAAAAGAATATTTAATGTTAATTGCATAAATATACGGGGTTTGTGTTGGAAAAAAGAGGTTGTGGTGATTTTAACCAAAATGTGCGCAAATTGTAGAAGGGTTACGTCTGCGGTCGAACCGGGGGGGTAAGCGGGGGGTTTCGGTTTTCAGCGACCTGCCGCTGAGTTGTGAATCGAGATTGAAAAGTTAAAGAAAGCCGTCTAAAGGTACAGAAGAACAAGGTAAGGCTGATGAGCGTTTTTAACAAATGTACTGTAATGTCAAGTTGCATAAGTAATCTTTGATTTTTATAGCGTGACACAACAACCTTATACATGTTAAATGGTCATATATGTGTGTCGTAGTTGCGCGGTTTTTACAATACGAATGTTTACACATCACGCTGAAGTTTAGTAATATAAGGCTTATCTTGAGAATAGTCTGAAATGTATTTTGGTGTTCTGCAAAATGATGAACCGTACTCATGCTGTGTAGTTTTGTAACTTGTTTTTTCTCGGCTGCAATAGTTAGCTGCTTCAGAACTTCTGGAAAAGTCCTTGGTGTGAACGTGGCGCACGTCACCGAGAAGCTGCCATTAACACTCCGCAAAACCGTTTATCGTTATTTAACCGATATTTTCTCGAAGATGACCTACAGTATTGAATGTTAACTTTGCTGTGATTTACCCCGTTCATACGGCAGGGAATTCTTACTGTGTAATTCAGGGTAAGAACTGTGATGATCAGGGATTCGAACTGAGAGCCTTAAGATGTCAGTGTGGAGGGAACAGGGCACTTGGCCTGGTTCTGGTTTAAAAACAACTGAATCTAAGAACGGGTGCAGACGTGGCTGGTCCAGAAAAGGCTTCATGATGTGCCATAAAATTACAGGCTTCAGTGATGCCCTGTGGATTTTTTTTATACGATTCCTCCGCATTTTTTTAAACTTAAGGACGGAACTTAGTAATATGTACATTATTTGGACTTTGTTTCATTTTCTTTTTATAATTTCAGCTTTGTGTTATGTGCATTTTCATAAGTTAATGTTTAAACTGTTTGCATACCTCTTATAACCTGAAAATGTACAAAAAAGTTATACACCTTAAGTATACAGCTGATTCATTGTGTCCTTTTCAGTTTAGCTGTATTTTTATTTTATTTATATTTATTTAATGACTTTTGTAAGTGTCAAATCTGTTTTCCATTGTTATCGCTGTAAAAATACTCGGCCGTGTAAATGGGAAGATCATTGTAAAGGTGCATGTCTGATATTATATTCTAACAGTCCACATCAGTGGTGTTACAGACAGAGGGTTTGATAGGCAGAGTTACAGGACCGCTAACTTTATTCTTCCGCAGCATGTTTAACAACACACCCACCCACAGAACTATCGTACAACCAACCCAGCCTCAGGGTCATTGCCGAGCCCTGGGCTTCCTTCCACAGTTAGACAAATCAACTATTTACAGAGCATTGCATGATGGGAGCCACAATTCCACCAGATGTTACAATATTACATTATATTATATTATATTATATTATATCATATTATGTTATATATTAGCTGCCTTGGACAAAGGCTTCAGCTAAATAAAAACCAGTGAGGCAGAGTCCATATGACATATATTTTGCGACTCAAATACAACAGAGTCTGCCGCAAAGTTAGATATTTTTCTCACCATGAAGACAGAGTATGTTCACACGACAGTCTCTCGGGTTTTCTTAAGGAGGTTTCGTGACAGTAGGGGAGCAGAAATAATGATACATGGCAGAGGAGGAGTATCCCGAGGAAAATGGGAAATTTTGAAGGGAAGGAAATCTGAGTCTACAAATGAATTTAAATTCTCTTCTGGACATCCTCTTCCCAGAGGCACCAGTTTGTGATTTAAAATTTATTTGTAAACTGATTATAAAATGGAAAGTATTTATTGGCTGAGGTGACAAAATAATTTAAAGAACCCAGACCACACAATGTCATTCAGTTCCTTCCTTTTCAGCTTTAAGCTTAAGATTCTATTTTCTGCTTCTGACAGTATCAAAATTTGGTACAGCTACTGTAGAAAGGAAATAGCTGTGTATTAAACACTTTTTTATATTTTTGTGAATATGGTGACAAATGATTAAGTTTGGTTTTAGTGTTTTTAGTGTTGCTACCAACTAGAAGAATAGATTCTATAACAAAAATTTTAAAGTTTGGGGTTTAAATTAATGTTTTTTTTTTCCATTTTATTTGATAAACCCACTGAGGCCTTTTCTCCCCTTTAGGTTACCAGCTATGATGATGATGAAGCTGTCCATGTTCTTCATAGCCATGGCTCTGTGTGCCGTCCATCATGGCATCAGGGCAGAGATCTACACCTCCATAGGTTTGTATTAATGGCATATGTAGGAAATGATTTTCCTACTCAGGGATATTGACCAAATTAGGTCCATATGGGCGTATAACTGCAAACTTTGCGAAGTTAATTCCCCACCTTGTCCATTTTTAGTTGTCAGGCTTTTAAGAGTCAGTGGTGCAATGAGATGTTAACCAGGAGCCATGCAAACACAAAGAAATGTCCCAAATTTCTGTGTTTAGGACTAAAACGGGCACCATTCCCCTTCCCCACAACCCTATCTTGCAGGTCAAATGACAGACCTGATATTCATAGAGAGGGAGCTGGCTCAGTCCCTGAAAGAGTATATCCAAGCTGAGGAGTCCAAACTTGCTTCTGTTAAAAGGTAAAAATGACTCATATTACTAAGTTTAACCATAAAGGCCAGCAAAAAGACAATGTGAACAGACTTATGTCCTGCTTGTCTCAATGGGTGATGTGACTGATGTTCTCTATGGCTCTGTGATCACAGTAATATCTGCTGTACACCCTGTTGAACAGAACTCTTCTCCAAGCATCTTACATCATCCATTCAAAGCAGCAAATTGAAAAGAAACAGGTTGCTCACAGCTCGCACTTTGGCAATAATGTGTCCCTGTGTCCACGCCTCCTGAGTTGACTTCAGTGTCACGTTTCGAGGGGGACATGCTGTTTTTTTTTTTGTTTTTTTTTTGTTAACAATCTACCTATCCTGCTGGTCCAGAGTCTATCCTGGAAGCACAGAGTGTGAGGCAGGGACACTCTGGAAAGGACACCAATCCATTGCAGAGAGGTCACACACTCACACATGCACACACTAAGGGCAATCTGGAGTCACTGTTTCACCTGAAACACATCTCTGTGGCAATAATTAGCCAGTGCTTCATAAATAAACAGAGAAAAAGGAGTAAAAATGTTATTGTATAGCTCACATGTAGAGGTAGGGAACTTCTGCTTTATTGCATCATATATGGACCTTCATATGATTAAGTTGTGTATTGTCTTTTGTCTCTAGCTGGGCAGGTAAGCTGGATACATTGACGCACCTGTCCACTTCAGACCCTGAGGGGTACTTGGCGCACCCAGTCAACGCCTTCAAACTGGTGAAGAGGCTCAACGTGGAGTGGTCAGAGCTGGAAAACCTGGTGCGGCAGGACGTTTCCACTGGTAAGGCCAGGAAAGCTTTTGAAGCAGCGAAATGTTAACCTGTAACCATGTTTTGGCAGCAGGGAGTTTTATCGTCCATCAACACGGGAGGGTAGTATGGCAGAGCCTGTGTTTGACACCCAATCCTTTGCGTTTCCAGGGTTCCTTGCCAACATATCGTTGCACCGGCAGTTCTTTCCCAGTGACGATGACGTGATAGGAGCAGCCAAGGCACTGATGCGTCTCCAAGACACATACAAGCTAGATTCAGAGATCTTGTCAAGCGGCCACCTGCCAGGTAACCAAAGCTCCATTGTCCAGTGAGGCAGTCTGCCTCTTCTCAGGCAACTACTGACCATGCGGTTATGAGTTACATATATACAGTCTTAAGCTCCAACTTTTCAAAACCTAAAATCGAAAATATAAGAACATATAGTTGAATGACAGTCGGTACACAAGATTTGTTACCAAAATTGAAAGTCTGTAGAACATCAGTTTTGGCTGTGATGTGGTGGAATGATTTCACTGTGTCCCTCAGAACTGCTAAATCCTTTTCAACAAGGAGTCTCAAATCCCACTTCATTCAGACCGACTTCTCTCCTCATCTCCTAACATCTGCATATGTTTCAATGTTTGTCGCCATTGCCTTTGTTTTTCCTATCTAATTCAATTCTGTATGCAGATATTTGTGTAACTTGTGCCTGAAAAACAGTAATTTTTGGACAAAGCAACTGTTTTGACAGCTGTGTGTATTTTTAGCTCTTTGTGTGTGCTGGAACGTATTTTGTGTTCTCCAAGCTCTGTATCCTATTTAATTTGAGAGAAAAGCATCTGTAAAATATATGTGTAAATGTTATTTTGTCTCATGTAATGCATGATATATGTAGCAGTTACAATGTTGAAAACCAAATTAGAGCTTTTTTTGTACTTTTTTACTTTGCTTTTTTGTGATATTTGATTGGTTTCTTGATCTAACAGACCAGCACTAAAATACATAAGTTGAGCGCTGATTGTAGTTTCATAATAAACAATGAAGGGCAGTAAAAGACATGTTGCCTGTCCAGGTGTGCGACACAGTGGCTTCCTGAGAGTGGACGACTGCTATTATTTGGGGAAGACGGCCTACAATGAAGAGGACCACTACCATTCAGCCCTGTGGATGCAGGAGGTCCTTAGGCGGCTTGATGCTGGAGAAGAGGGTGATGTATCCACGTCTGAAGTACTAGATTATCTCAGCTACTCTGTTTATCAGCTGGGGGACCTTCATCGAAGTGCGGCACTGACATGGCGCTTGCATTCAATTGGTAAGTCCAGCTTATTCTCTGTTTTTGTACTGTAGTTTTAGGGCTGAAATATTAATTTGCTGTTTCTCTTATCTGATTCACAGTTTTCCAGATCACAGATCTTTTTGACCTCTGTTATCATGTAATGTTCCAAGAATAAAGTATTTTAGTCATTTTTGAGACTGATTTCACAGTGGCACATTTGTGTTGATGTTAATTACTGTGTGCAGGGTTGTTTTCTGTCATTTTGAAAGCCACACCTGAAACTGAATAAAAGTAAAATTTCTGGAATTTATATTAAACCCTCTTATGACCTTAGATCCCAGTCACAAGAGGGCACTACAAAACCTGCGCTATTTAGAGAAGATGTTGGCCAGGGCGATCGAGAATGGTCAGGAAATGCATCTGAGCCCCACAGCAGCAAGACCCATCACCCTGGAGACCTACGATCGTCCTCACAACCACTTGCCTGAGAGGGAGACCTACGAGGCTCTGTGTAGGGGAGAGCGGGTTCAAATGGTAATGCTGGAGAGGGACTGGTCATTGTGCTTCCTGGAGCCGAAGTGCAATTCACTTATAAAAATTCTCTTCTTTTGGTGTCACCTAAATCTGACATCTGTCTGTTTTTGATTAATTGGGCACTTTAAGAGAGGGAGTTTTACGTTGCCATTTCATTTGAAGCAATAACACTTTTCATCGATAATTAAAAGGTAATGTGGTTCAATACACCACCATGTGACTGCTGTGGTTGCACCCCATTGGCGTATGACTGTTAGGTGTAAGAATAATGGTTCTGTTGTAATCACAGCTGTGCCACACAGTGGGCAGTCAGTCATACAACTTATTGACTGTACTATATGAAGATAAAATACCCACTCTGCAGGAACGACACACTAAAATTTGGCTCACATTTTTGAGCCAGTTTTATGTGCTTGAGGTTGAGCTAGTATTCCTGCCCCCTTGTGGTAAAGATATGAAAAATGACCTGTGGATTTCTTTCCACTGTTTACTCAGACTGAGCAGAGACGTAGCCAGCTCTTCTGCCGCTACCAGGACAGGGGCAGGAACCCACGGCTACTGCTGGCGCCCATGAAGGAGGAGGACGAATGGGACAGCCCACACATTGTGCGGTACCTGGATGCCCTGTCCAATATGGAGATGGACAGGATCAAGGAACATGCTAAGCCTGTGGTGAGGAGCTCTGAGCATTCAGCAGCAGAGGATGCTGGCTCTGCTGCTCTTGTGGACAGGAACTTGGTTCATGACTACCTTTTGCCTCAGATTTTGTACTTTCTTATACAGAACATACTTTATGTACCAGCTGCTTAAATCTTTTGCCTGTATGGTTGTCTTTTTTTCATGTATCTGAAGCTTGCAAGGGCCACCGTAAGGGATCCCGTTTCAGGAGTTCTAACAGTAGCAAACTACAGAGTATCCAAAAGGTCAGTGATGAAAAATGGACCATTGTCTCTGTAGGACAGAGTCTATTGGTCCAGGGCTCCTGAACGGTGTTTGCATATGATTAGGAACTTTGTTGTGCTACAGACTCTAGAGATGAACTCTTATTTACTGTGCCCTCAGTGCTTGGTTAGGAGAGGAGGTGGACCCCATCATCGCTCGTGTAAATCAGAGGATAGAGGACGTAACAGGACTGTCAATGGAGACTGCCGAATCACTCCAGGTGCACGTCGCTCACAGCATCACATCACACGCATTTCTGCCGAAACTCAGCTCACCTGCACTTTGTTCTTACACCCTATGCGTTTATATTGACGTTGGTTCATTTACCAGACATTTCTCCAAAGCAACTTACCACTGTGAATAAAGTGCATTTCACAACAGATGAACGGTTTTAAATAAAGACACACAGTGATGAAGGAACAGTTTTTTTGTGTTTTGCTCACACATTAAGTAGTTGCTTGTAGATCTAAGAGTCAAAGAGGTAAAACAAGGGTGATCACAGCACATGGTATGAAGATTTATGTAGCTGTCAGGTAAGAAGTGAGTATGAAAGAAATGGCTTTATGACTGTACTTAAATATTGAAAGGGATTCAGCAGTTCTGAGAGAAAAAGGGGGACTGCTAACCCTCTTCCAATCAGACTATTGGAGGATCATAGATCATACATTTTTTATTTGTCCTAATTATGTTTCTGTGAAAGTTAACTTCTATGTGTCATCAAACAGGTTGCAAACTACGGAGTAGGAGGCCAGTACGAGCCACACTTTGATTTTTCTAGGGTAAGCTTTCCCATAAAGACTAATTTGATTCTTGTATTATTTCAACACAGCACTGTTTAACACTTCACCTTTAAGTGGTCTATACACTGGCTCCTCACCTTAAAAACACAGTTGGGTTTGTTTATATGTTCCTAAATCCAAATTTTTACCAGTGAGTTACAATCAGTAAAATCATAATGATACAGATGTCTGTCAGTTCATTTGCTGGTTAAGGTCTGTCAGAATCTCAGATAATTAGTAGTACATTTAAAAAAAACTGATTTATTCTGTTGCTTTTTTGAAAACTAAATATCCTTAAAAATATAACTCAAATAAAATTAGGTTGAAAAAAGATCTGTTTTTTCCACAACCTCCCAATCAGTCTGGAAGGTTGACCATTTCATCCCATAAGCACGTACAGTGTTCATTAGCTTTTGGCCACTTTCGGTTTTTTAATATCTACAACAGCCAAGTAACACAGATGTCTTTTGAGGTTCTGTCAAAGTCTTGGATTAAACCATAATATATAAATTTACTTTATAAACATTTTGAATGACATCAAACTACATTACAATTAAAACAGATTAAAAGTAATGAAAAATAAAATACATACTTATTTAATGCTTATTCTTTATTGATTCCTGCCATAAAATACAACATTTATCAACATGGTATTGATCAACAGCACTTAACAAACCATAAACAAGCTGCAAACTCTGTGGAAGGGATTTGAATAAAGTTGGTCCCTCATTTCTGTTGTGCTTTTTACCATCAGGTAATAGCTGGGTGTGGAAATGCAGTTTGCTTTAACCCTGCAACAAAAATTTTAGGAAACAGACAATGGAATTTATTTGAAATTTAATATTTAAAGATGATTTGAAAACTACCTTGAACCTTTGTAACATGAAGAGCCAGTTTATACAGTCAGCATGCAGTGTACTACTATAAGTCATTTTTTGCTTTTTTTCCACAGAAATCATTTCAGTTCTCAAAATGAATACTGTTATTGTGTTTTTCTATGAAACTTGTGCATCTGCTTTCAGAGATGGCGCTGAGTGCTGCTACAAGCTAAATCACTGTATCAGAGAACATTAATACTGAGGTGAAAATATGCTGCATTCTTAAAATTTGGTTACATTCTGTATCTTTTGTGTTCATGGTCATTTTAAACATTCACACTGACATTTGATCTTAATTTCACAATCTGAGGAGGACACCACCTTGAATATGAATCTGGTCTCTAAATTATTTCTCTGGTTATACCTGACAAAGTGGATACTAAACATTTTTATTTTTCATTCAGAACCAAACCTAAAAGAACACACTGCGGGACCTCGTGGACTCTTGTTATTTCATTTGCAGTAAAAATGTCTTAACTGCTTTGTTTTAGCGTCCTTTTGATGACGACCTCAAAATCAATGGAAATAGGCTTGCCACCTACCTAAACTATGTAAGTACAAGACTGTCTTCTGAGGAGTGTTCTACCTTTCCCTGGATTTACTTTCACATTTTATCTTCATAGAAAGATGAGCCTGATGCTATGAAATCATTAGGCAGTGGATATCAGAAAACTGCTTTTTAAAGTTAAGTAAGTATGGGTATTTAATTGCTGACATAGTCAAGTATGACGCACAGTTCTTTGTTTCCTTGTTGCGTAGCTGATCAGCTGTAACCAGCATTGATGTTTACAAATTTTAAAAAGGGCACAGCAGCAGTGGTTCTGGAAGAATTTTTAAAGTTGGGGTAGATTTAGTATAATCTATATGATTTCTATTGAACATGTGGACAAATGACTTCCAGGTTAATAACTGTGTCTGTGTGAAACATGACTACCAAATGAGTTATCGTGTCAATCTGGCAAAAAGGCTGATTTGACTACAAGGATACATCGTGGCTGTTTCCACATGCAATACTGCACGTAACTGGAAAACTCAAACTTGCACACACATTAAACGAAAACATGGTCCATCAGTCCAACCTGGTGTTCAGTATAACCATTGAACCCTTCTTTCTTCAACTCATTCTGATGGAAGAGAGGACAAGTATGTCACAGCAGTTATTCATTTGATATTGTTCTGTTTTCTTTTGCAAAAGCTGAGCGATGTAGAGGCAGGAGGCGCAACAGTCTTTACAGACATTGGAGCCACCATTTGGCCTAGAAAGGTGAGTCATTGCTTGAGTTTAGTCATAGTTTAGTTTTGGTTTAGGTCACGAGTGCTACAGTAATTCCTTCCTGTCTGTGCAGGGCACCGCAGTATTCTGGTACAACCTTTTGAGAAGTGGGGAGGGCGACTACAGGACCAGGCATGCTGCTTGTCCCGTGTTAGTAGGAAGTAAATGGGGTAAGTTTACAGTGCAGTGAAATATGCCTTGCCTACCTTTTGGAAAATTAATGTACAGTATTAGTGAAAAGTATAAGTACACTTGCTAGAAGCTAGTTTTTTTTTTCAATCGTTTAACATGCTTTGAACTGGAAATCAGCCAAAATTAATTCAGATGTATTAAATGATGTATTAAACTTGTGTATTGCTCTGATCTCACTCATTTGTCCAATTCATACCATACAGGTATTGCCCAGGTGTACTTAAGCTTTTGAGTGGTGATATACATAAATTCCTCTGGTGAAACATAGTTAATATTTAGAAGACAAATTGAGGATATCTCAGCTGTTTGAAGTGAGCTGTGTGTTTGAAGTCTGCAGATGGTGGTGTGTCACACACTCTGTGCCAAAAGGATGCGCAGAATGCCAAATACATATTCTGCCAAGTTTGGCTGAACTCCATTAATTCAAACTGTAAAGTTCCCTGTACAAACTGCAGTCTTATACAGGCAATGTGTATCAGCTACATGTTGGCTGTTTGTTTCTTTGTTTGACTGCGAACAGTTAGAATCAGACCAACACCGAATAATTTCTGTTGAGGAAAAGGCTTTTTGTTGCCAAAGTTTATAAGTGTCATCTAATTGCAAGTGTGCTGCTTTTGCATTATGCAGTGATTGAGAAAGACTTGTGTTACAGTGCAGCCATACTTCACAGGCTCTCTTTATGGTGAAATCACATAATTATGTATTGGAATTTTTTTGATTGTCATCCAGCTGTCAAAAGTACCATTGCTCTCATGAGCTAAGTATTTTTACAGTTGTTGCTGGAGGGAGGTTGTGCTTGGGTGTTTGGAATGCGGTATAAACCAGACAAGACCATTATGAATTTCTCTGTGCTGGTAGTGGCGAATAAGTGGATCCACGAGCGAGGCCAAGAATTTCGGAGGCAGTGCGGGGCGACAGAAGTGGACTGAGCGCAGTGAGTGGAGCTCTAACTACACACAGGCTTCTCCCTTTGGACTTGGACTAAAGAGACGACACACGCCTTACACACCGGTGCCTGAAATTGCAGTACCATGCAGAAGTTTATTTTAATACCTGTCAGGTGTTCACAGATGTCTGAATAAGTTTTACTACTTTCCTAAGACTGTCTACCAAAGAAGTTTATTGTGGATAATTCATGTTTTTTTTTTTGGATGAAATGTTCCATGACAACTGATAATTAAACAGATATAAATTAGTAATTTCTTCTTATGTACATCTGCGTGGGAGATTGTTGATTACAGTTATCAGCCTGCCTGTTCTTTATAATCAGAAGGACTCTGAAATTTCTCACACTGAAACTGTTACTCTTTTGTTGGAATAATGGGACATACATGAACTATATGTGACAGTGAACAGGCTAGTTTGTTTATGTACAACTTTGAGAGAAACCTATTAACTTATATTTGTAGTGTGCATAAATTATGAAACTTTTTGTTTAAAAAAACAAGCGATGACACATTTTAAAGTATTTAGGTTAGTTTTAACAATGCAGCAATAAAGACAAAAGTCACTATGATTAATTGGTACATGGTTATTTATTTCCATAGTTAACCAAATGAAACCAAACTGGACTTTAGCTTTAAACTACACAGTATACTGTATACAGAGTGAACATGTAAGGATAACCTTGAATGGACATTGAGGTTCTTTCAGTATCTTTCAGTCCTGCACTTGATGTTAATTATTAATTGTATTTTGACCTTGGGTGTTGGGTGGTTGTAGCTGCAGTTTTTATTTTGCTATCATAGTCCTTTTCCCCAGCCTGTCTCTCAAGGCTCTATAAATGATTGTTAATGTTAACCTTAAAAATATGAAGGCATGCTTGGGTAGATCCTGAATTATAACCTAAAAACAGAATTTTCTATTATTAACGCATAGATACATTTATTTGAGAAACTAATAGTGTCAAACTTAACTGTTTACGTGTACTGTTTCTGCAGTTACAAACAGATTGCAAACCATATATAATAAACACAAGGACAACGATCAGGGTTCCTGTTGAGATCCTGTTGTACTTTGATTCCGTTTGGCCCTTGTTTATTTGTCTTAATTATGTTTCTTAAAAGTTAACTTCTATGTGTTATGCAGTACAGCGTGGGGGGCGGGGACTGCTATTTTCGAATGAGGGGCCTTACTAAAACCGGAAGTTGAGTAGAGCAGTTCCACAGCCTCGAGCCCCAGGTTAGCCGAGCCGGGAATCACTATCGCTGAGGGACTGGTCTCGCGGGCAGCGGAAACCGGCGCGGACAGTCGCGTGCAGTACGGTAAGTGCGTCCACTGCCTTCGGCACTTTGCAGCCGTTAAAGCTGCCAGCCGAGCCGTAGTGCGTTTTGCAAACGCCTCCCGACCGCGCGTGGTCTTCGCCACGCTGCACGAGCAAGGAGGCGACAGTAGCAGACTGAGGGCGGGAATGCGGGAATGCGGGCATGCGGGTATGAAGAGACCGCGCTGAATCCCTCCGAGTGTTTGCATTCTTCAGCCCTAATTGCGTTATACTGGAATAAGCACCTCGTGTGTGTTCCCGCCCGAGAGTCTGTGTAGCGTTACATGTCACTGTCACATCTGTGCTGCTTTAATTTCTGCTCGTCTCAGAAGGCGTCTTAATGTATGAAAATGCTTAGAACAGATTTTTCCTGTGTAGCTCTGGTGGCACGTAGGGACTGGTGTGTGTGTGTGTGTGTGTGTGTGTGTGTGTGTGTGCGCACACTTTGGTTGAGGCAGCACACAGTGATAGTGTTATAGTGAACACAGCAGAGAGTTTTTTTTTTTTTTTAACTGGAGCAACTCCAGATTGAGGTAACTACAGCAGGGGTGGGATTCAAACCAGCGACCTTCATATTGCAGGTCTTTCTTAGTGCTTAACATATCTGTCTATTTCATATGTGTTTCTTGTAAATGGAAGTTAAGAGACAGCAGGAAGAGTGATGCCATCACATCTCTGGCATTTGTGGCATTTCTTTAGTGCTACTGCGGCTTACTGCGGCTTGCTGCATTTACATTCTGATTTTTGAATGTTATCAGTCCTGGATGAAATTTCCACAGTAATTTTAGAAATCTGGAGAAATATTTTCCGCTAATTTTTAGCTCTAGATTTAATACCTGTTGGGGGCAAATAATGGAAACATCTAACGTTGTTGTTGTTTATTATTATTATTATTACATCTAATTTATTAATATCAAGATCCTAATCTGGAGTAGGGCCAACCTTTGCCTTCAGGACAGCTGTAGTCTGTTTTGGAATGTTCTCATTTATGTCCTGAATTGTGAGTGTTGAAATATTGCACCTTTCTTCAAGAAGAAAAGGCTCCATTTCATTGAGGAATGAAGATGTGGTAATCTACTTTGCACTCTGTGTTCCTGAATGTCCCATAAAGTTTCAGTGACATTTATCCTTGTTGACGGGGGGTGTTAGAAGGAGTCTGACGTCTTCATGCTGATCACGAAACTACTTATGCTGGAATGAGGGAACAGTGTTTGCACAAGCGGGTCCACTTGGTCCCATAAAATATTACAGCCTCATATTCCTTGGCTGTAACGCGATGAGGCAGAGCAATCATTGGTCTACTGACTGCTGCGGGATGGATCCCATGCTATGTATAACAGTTGGCATCCTTTGATTTCCCCCCCCCCCTCCCCCCCAAATTAAAACCCTTCTGGATGTGGGAAACAGTGTGAAATCAGACCATATTTTTTACCTACTGTTTATTTTGTCTAGATTTTGTGCCCGTCACATCAGTTTATATGCCTTTGTCTGTTGGCTTAGAATACAAGCCATTTCTGAATGACAGCTGTGCCATAAATTCCAGCTTCGTGAAGCTATCTAATGTACATTTTTTGTTGTGATTGGCTCACATTCATGATTCAGTTCTTTGATCATTTCTGAAACTGTATTTTTGGGTTTTTAGCAACTATCTTGTCAAATGTGTGACTATCCCTGTTGGTCAGATAACCATGGCTTCTCTGTGCTAATGCGGTTTATCCATGTTTGCCATATGCTGTCAGGACTTTTTAGACTGTTCAACTTGACGTGTTAAATAATTGCAGTTGTTGTGACCTATGTGCCTGCAAATTAGGCACCAACTAGTTGCATCATTTTGCTTTGTAATTTTTCATATCAAAGTGCTAACTGTCATACCTCCATTATAGTGACTCTACTGCTAACTGGTGATAAGCATAATATGACCTGCATTTGTAATTGTTATTTCAAAATTAAACCTTTTTCGTATGGTCATTTTATCCACCTCCTGTATTTTCTTAGTTTTCGCTATTGTATCTGCTCTAACATTACATCATACAACACTGCAGCAAACAATAGCAGGTACGTAAATTCAAAATGCACACTGCTGAGGCTCTGGGAAGGTCAGAAGTTAAGGGAGTCAAGGCCTGACAAAAAGCGACAGTAAAGGCTTCAGAAAATGTAAGCTTCCCATATTATTGACTGGACTGGGGAAAGCTTTGAATGATAAGCGGTATGGAGGACCGGTCTGATTTAGCATTGAAAAGCCCTCCTCGTGGCTCAGCAGTTCCCATCGCAACTCCCTGCTGAGTCAGCGTTACCCTAATCCTAGGAGGTATTTCTAATGCTGTTTTTACACTTCATTGTCTTCAAAGTATCATGACAAATATATTATTGTTTACTGTCAGTTGTGTCCTTCCATGCAAAAATCGTATTTGGTCATTTGAAGAGCACCTTATGACGAAGTCTGAAGGTAAAGGTAGGGAAACATGTCACAATAACATCAATGTGGAACAATAGAATAGGGATAAAAATATGTTGTCGGACACTGCAGTAGCTTTCTAGGAAACAATTTTCCTACGGAGCCAGTTTTTTTGCTAATAGAAATATGCAATATTTGTTAACTCTAAAAATTTTCATTTAAACTTCAATCACTAGTACTTACTAGTTATAATACATTTTTCGTATGTACCTGTTTGTATGTTAATTTTTTTGTTTAATTAGTAGTTTATGATCAGCTTTTTTTCTTTCTTTCTTTAAATGTCAGTCTACCAAGGTTGGTCAATTTTTAACAAGAAGTCTCACATGATTCCAGGGTCATAAAAACAGCAGCAACTGAGAGTGAAATATAGTGTGAGAGAAAGGTAAAACATTTTTAAAAAGCATTCTACATTTAAAGTAGACTTTTAGGTCAAAAGAAATTTCCTGAGCGCAATTTATTTCTTTTAAACAAGTTTTCCAGCAAATACCCTAAATAACTGGCTCTGTTTGGAATCCATCTCTGCAGTTGTCCCCTCCAAGCAAATTAAGTATGTACTGTGGCCTACTGGAATAGCAAATACCCATTAACCCTAAAAAGTATTATGAGTGCCCTTATTTAGCTGAATTAATCCAGAGTGCTTCACAGAAGGTGAAGCGCAAACAATAGACAGACCTCCAAAAAATGTATTTATTTATAATAATGGGCATTAAAAATGAACATATTACAGGTGGACACACCACAAATTGTAAAATCTATCTTAGGAAGTGAACTCTGCCCACAGATCACCATGGCTGCAGAGCTGGCGACAAATATTAATATCAAGGAGCCACGCTGGGACCAGGGAACATTTGTGGGACGAGCCAAGCACTTCTTCACTGTCACTGACCCCCGGAACATCCTCTTAAGCAACGAGCAGCTGGAAAATGCCCGAAACATCATCCAAAACTACAAGTAGAGCTGTATTTGCGTTAAACCAGTCCTATTCCACAGTTTACTGCTTAATTTCTACTAATTGACTGAGCACTGCTTCTTATTGTGTCTTGTTGCAGTATGCATCCAACAACTTATTTCCCTGTGTATTTAGGAAAGGAATAGTGTCTCCAGGTCTTTCAGAAGATGAACTTTGGAGGGCAAAGTATATCTTTGACTCGGCATTTCACCCTGACACTGGAGAGAAGATGATCCTTATTGGACGAATGTCTGCTCAGGTCCCCATGAACATGACCATCACAGGATGCATGATGACCTTCTATAAGTGAGCACTGAGTTTCAAACTTATATACATCAGTGGTGGATAGAAGTCAGATGACAACTTCTTTTATTTCTCATGTCATAAATGTCCCTTGATTTGTTTTGTCTTTTTTTTTTTTTTTTTTNACTCACACTCCCCCATCCATTTTTTCATCTCTCAGACTTGTGATCCTATGTTGCTCTTTATTTTTTTTTTTTTTTTTTTTTTTTTTTTTATAAGCTTCCTTGGATACAGTTAATTACTGTAATTATTATTAGTCACTGCCTGAATCCATTTGTAATCCATGTGTCAAATTTGAAATAGTTTTTATTCTAACAATTTGTGCACTTTTTATTTTTTGATCTTGTTTCTTAAGGTCAACTCCAGCAGTGTTGTTCTGGCAGTGGATTAACCAGTCATTCAATGCAATAGTCAATTACACCAACAGGAGCGGTGATGCACCTATTACCCTCAGGTAGCAGCATAAGTTTGAAGGCCAACATTTTTTTTCCCATTTGTTTTGGCTTCTTTTTTTACCCCTTGTATGTGTCACAATTATTGCTTGTAAACAAGGTGGTTAACCTGTGTCTCTCATTCACAGTCAGCTAGGCACAGCCTATGTGTCTGCTACCACAGGTGCTGTGGCCACTGCATTAGGACTCAACGCACTGACTAAGGTACTCATCCATATGTTGCATCCCAGCATGCCTTAGTGAGTTCATATCTCCAGCTACCTCCGGCAATAGAACAGCACTCGGTTATCCAGCTGCATTCTAAGGGTTGTTCAGTTTATCAGCACTAAGTAAGGAGGTGAAGTCATGTGGAAAAAGATGTGGGTGTGACTGGAAAGATTCCTAGAGGTGCAGCAAGTCTCAGTTAAATTAACACTTAGTTAAATTCTTAGTTAACCCTAAGATCAGTAGCTGCTCCTAGACTTATTACTACTTTTGGAATTTAAACACACGTACTCAGGTCACCTGATTTATTCTTATCCCAAGAAGTATATTTTGTTTTTATTTAAGAACACAAACATGTAACATGCTGCTCTTCAACAGCTTGAAGATCTTGCCATGATGTTATGTGCACATCTAGTATCTAGCATATCTCACTCTGGTATGATCAGCACCAGCAAGTTTTTTTCTTTTTTTTTTTTTTAAAGTTTCACAGCACTTCCACCTGCTGGTTTCTTCTTGTCCCTGCTAGGATAGGATAAGACTTTATAGGGTAAGACTTTTAAATGCCTTTATATATTTATTTGGAAAATGTAAAAAAAACTTAATCTTGCCAGCAGAACAGATCAGGTTCCCAAAAAACTAGAGACAATCACGATCCTTATGAAAATGCAAATATAGGTAGAAAATACAATGCAGATGTGTACCATGTTTATCAGAGGTGGTCCAGTAGCAATGGTCTGGAAGCTCCAAAAAGGTGATCGGACACTCCAGAATTCATTCCAGTTATCATGCAGATCAAATATTAACTTTTTTATTGGAACAGCATTGGACCCACATATTTATGGAGAGTGTTGGGTGTAAAACATAATAAAATATACCTTACAAAATGTGTAAAATTTGTAGTTTTTACTTTTATGAAAAATAGTATGGGGTTGTGATTTAATAGTCTGAACTTCTAACTGGTAGGTTCTGGGTGTTCCTATTTCTAATATGTCATAAAAATTTGCAGTTTTAATGACTGATGAACCTTTTGAGGTTTGACTCGTACTTTGCGCTTGGCTTGCTTGCAAGGCTCAGTGTGACAAAAGTTTGAGACATCAGTGGGCACTGATCACAAGACACTAATCCATCAGAATAGTCTCACTCACCAGCACACACACCTTGGGCAATTTAGAGTCACCAGTTGACTTGAAATGCATGTCTTCAGACTGTCTGTCGGAAGGAACTAGAGCACCTGAAGCAAAGGCACACAAACAGAGAGAACATGCCAGCTCCACACAGACTGAGCCAGAATTCAGCCCACTCCCAAATTCACAAGCCCAGGAGCTTTGGGGCACCAGCACTAACTGTTGCATCTTCATGCCACTCAGAACAGAATCAGAATTTTTTTTATACGTTTTAATTTAAACGTAAACTCACAATTACTATTTTTCCAAAAATTGCATAACATGAGGCCATTTCCCTATTTTTAATATTTTGCATTTTCAGTTAAATTCAGAATTGGTGTATCCTGCATGACCCTTTTTCTCTGAATCTTTGACTAATCTAGAGACTGATTTATGGCACCTTCCTCCATGCAAAAACAATGCATTGATTCTATAAATACCAAAGTGCTTATCTGACTTTTTTCTTGTCTCTTCTTTCTCTGTCTGCAGCACGTCTCTCCACTTATAGGTCGATTTGTCCCATTTGCTGCTGTGGCTGCTGCCAACTGTATCAATATCCCACTGATGAGACAAAGGTAACATGAGCAGTAAAAATACAGAAAGAATGAAAATTACCTAGGACTTAATATTCATTTCTATTTCTTGTTGCTCTCTATTCAGCTGTAAATATATTTCCTTTAATACAAAGTAATATGTGCTTTTCATGTGTCAAATTCTAGCTTTGGTCAAATTGTGGGCATAATAAAAATGGATAATCCATAGATTTGGAGCAAGGTGAAAGTGGAAGATTACAGTATGAAAATTCTTTTTATTCTGTATGTGTTGCCAATTGTTTGCCTGGCCTGTCATTGGCAGGGAGCTGAAGCACGGTATTCCAATTATGGATGAGAATGACAACAGGCTAGGAGAATCTACCAAGGCTGCCCAGCAGGCCATCACACAAGTGGTGATCTCCAGAATCCTCATGGCATCTCCTGGGATGGGTCAGTACTCATTCATATTCCAGGCCTACAACTTTAAACCCACAAAGAAGTTTTCAGTTCCACGCTTGAAGTACAAATCACTGCCTTATCTACATTGCCTTCTTAACACTGTAATTGATACACTGAACTAATGTAAAACCGTCACTTGTTTTAAAACGCCAAAATGGAGTTAATGCCATTAGTTAAACTAGACAATTGTATGAGTTAGATTTAAAGATGTGCTTTCAGGTTTGTTTCACTTTAACAGTTATGGACAGCCTGTAGTTCAATACTAAACTATTATTTACTGTTTTTTTTTTCCCTTTTTTTTAATAGCTATCCCACCATTTATAATGAACACTTTGGAAAAGAAGGCATTCCTGAAGGTAAATGTATTTAGGAGTGAAATGTTAAAATAAAATCTTACTACTGTAAGTTGATTTCTATACATTCACGTCCAATTTCATTACTCCCCATATTTCTCAGTTTTTGTAAGTAAATTCTCATTAATCACTAGTTTTGCTGGTTTACCTATGACTGTGTTTAGCATACTAGAGCTTAACTGAAATCTTTCACCTGAATTGTTTTCTTTTTTAAACCTGTTACTCAGAGGCTTCCATGGACGAGTGCTCCCCTCCAAGTTGGGTTGGTGGGATTCTGGTGAGCAGTCATTTGAGAATGCTAACCTATGCATGAATATATTTGATTTATGTCACTGAAGTTATAATTTAGATGCAGTTTGAAGACAAGAATTTGGTTACTATGAAATAAACACCCCTTTTTCTGTTAATGTTTTCAGTTTGGTATTTGCCACTCCTCTGTGCTGTGCGCTGTTTCCACAAAAGAGGTAGCTATATTTTCAACCCCACACTTCACCTGTTCACTAAAGTGAGTGTTTGTGCTGTATGAATGGATGTATTAATTTTATTAATTTGTTTGTTTGCTCTGGTCACATTCAGCTCGATGTCTGTTAGTCGCTTGGAGCCAGAGCTCCAGGAGAAGATCCGAGCAAACCACCCTGAAGTGGAGAGAGTCTACTTCAACAAAGGCCTTTGAGAACAGCTCACCTCAGTTCACTTCCAGCAGTGTCAACATTTTTGTGTGCCAAAGTTACAGTCTCCCTTTCTCATTCAGGCAGTCTAGTTGCTTAGGAATTTTATTATGGTGAGTTTTTGTAGTTTTTTTTCCTGCGGTATTGAAAAAGAATTTAACACCTCTAATGCACGATTCGGCTATTGTTACATGTGCTTAGGCTGTCTTATTCCTACTGCAAGAATTTTTCTTTTTCCCTCCAAAACCACATTTGCCACAGTTAATAATTTATAAAAACCAAATACCTTATTTTTGTTTTTTTCCTCATTGCAGTAATTCCAAAAAAACAAGTCTACTGGGCTCCTGTTAAATAAGGGATTTTAAAACGCATATTAACGGATATTTTAAAAAAAAGGTTTTTGGGAACTGCAACCTCCAAACCTTCTGCCAAAGCTTAGTACTTTGCCTTCATTATATAACAGATGATTCTACATAATAATATTATTCTATTATGATTGTAGTAATCAATCTGAAACATTTAACACAGCCACGAATGAACACATTACACTAAAATACATAATTAAATTACATTTAATAGTGTCATCACCAAACCTAGGAAAATGGTACTTTAACTACTCAGACAACATTGTGATTTCTTGGTGCTTATTTGTTGGTGACGTTACAGACTACTGAGGTTGTTGTGGTCTTAAAATATCCAGCAGCAGCAAGGTTCAGTGGCTCAGGTTCCTTCATCAGTAACACTAAGGTTCTTATTGCTCCTTTAGGTTGTAGGCATAACTGTGGTTGGGGTGGGAGTGGGTGGGGGATCCCCAGCCAATGTTCAAGCAAGCCTAGTGTCTTTTCCTAATATTTCATAACTGCAATGTACTGGTAATACTTCTTGGTCTCTCAGTGCTTGACAAGTTGCTGCCCTACTGCTTTAAGGCTGCTAATGTGACAGTTGAATAGAGAGTAGCTCTTCAGTTATGCATAGCTGTCTTATTCTCAGTTTACTGTATATCAAGTGCACACAAACAGCGTTATGTAGCTTCCTGTATCTAAATTCTAAATTTCTAAAGAACCACTAAATCTTTCAACCTGTTCTTCAAAGATGACAGCAAACTAAGGTTTACACTGTCATGCTTCAAATACAGTGTCTCAGGCTCCTTTGTTGCCCATTAAAAACTTGCCTTTTTAGAGGCTGGAGTGCCATACTGTGCAATTTTTCTTGGTTATAAGATTTGTGAAAGAAATTAGAAAAAAATGAAAATAGTGAAAGCTAGTTAATACTGCAGTGTTTCCTGGAGGTTCTTGATTTTTTTTTTTAAAAAAAAACAACAAAAAATTTGTACTTGAATTGTAACTTGTATTGTTTTAAATAATTGCTTATGTTTATGATAAAAATCAGCTCATACAAACCATACTGTCATCTTTACTGTAAAATTTTGGGAAGATATGCAATATTCCAATGATGCATCCAAAATATGCATAAAAAAATAAAATACAATTTTATTGTGTAAACTATATTATGCATATTTCCTTGACTTTATGTCCTACAAATTGTTGGTTTGTCAAAATAAAAGTTAATATAAGGGATTTAAAACGTATGTTTGTGAGTGATGAAAACAAGCTACAGTGAGTAAATGTGTTAAAATTCGTAAAGCAGAACCACTGTGGAACGTTTCGAGGCAGCATAAAACGTACTTAGTGGTAGTTTGTGTTCTGTATGTGGTGAACTTAGCGATGCCATATCAAGTTTATAGGTTTTATAGTCAATTTATAATGTTGAACATTAGTGGTAGATTCCTATCACAAACAGCATAAACGAGCTCTGAATATTGTTTGAGTAGCAGGAATGCGCACCATGTTGTCATTAAGAGATTTCTGGACTGTTAACTTTATAAACTTTATTTCCCCATTAAATCTTTTTGCACCGTTTAAATTGAGATGAATAAGACCAAAGCGCACAACCTTCGCACGAGAATACGTGGTAAGCATTGTAACGCTATAATTCTCAGCTGGTTTGAGCAGCTGATTATAGACTGTGTTTATAAGTCTCCGGAAAGCGGAGAAAGGGACATTTGTGAGGAAAATGAGTCGCGACAGCGGGAAGCTCCGCTGTCAGCCGCCGTGTTTCCAGAGACGCGTCCCTCCTGCTCTCGCGACAGAGGGCGGGGCTGTCATCTCGCGACAGAGGGCGGGGTCTCGCGGCGCGTGACGGCCGCTGATGCTGCGCGGCGCAAGGAGGGAGCAGGCAGAAGCCATGAGCGGCTGTCCGCCCGGCCGAGGCCTCGCAGCATCCCGCACGTCAGCCCTCAGGTAGGAGTCCTCGACCTTGTTTTGCGCCTCACGTAACGGAGCGAATCACGAAAACCAAGAACGCGAGGAATGAAAAAGCGGCTGTGCTGTGAAATTTTAAACAGACTAAAAAAAAAAAAAAAATCGGTCTGTCATTCCGTCACTGCAGTCAGTTCGCGTTATTGTGCGCCTGCGTGTCTGGAATTTTTAATTACACTCGGTTCATGTTCAATTTAAGTCCGTATGTGTTTTTGCTCACCAGTCGTAACGGAATGGCCGTTAGCGGTGCTCCTCCGTCTGGAGGTGATGCTGCATCCTCGGCTCGTGCGTCACGATGCTCTCGGGCGCTCAGGGTTGTGTCGGCGGTTGCTGGTGCAGCGCATGGCCGCCGAACTGCTGCTTTACTTCGGGCATTTATGCGGGAATTTGGGCATCTCAGTTTGGTTTTCTCGGCTCTTTCATCCAGCAGTGTGGTGCGCTTGAAGCTACCCAGCTGTACGGTCAATGTATGCACGGCCATAGCGTTCTCAGGTTTTACTCATTATTATTATTATTATTATTATTATTATTATTATTATTATTATTATTTTATTGTTGTTGTTTTGTTGTTTTGTTGTTGTTGTTGTTGTTGTTGTTGTTCATGACTATATTAAGTAGAAAATGACCGTAGTAAACCTGTACTGTACAATACTACAGGTGCCTTGTAACAGTACTGTAAATTATTTTGGGCTTTAAAATGTAAACCGTCATATGAAGTTTGTCGCCGTTGCAGAAGGGATCAGACAGATAAATTCCATGACAGAGTAAACCCAGCATGGATTTGACATTTAGGATTATAGGAGCTGAATTCACATGGCTTCCCAGGCTTCTAGTTTTTTGTTCTTTTTAAATATGTCACTATTTCAACTTCCATCTAAAAACATTTCAGTGTAAATTATGATGTGCCAGTGAGTTTTACGAAGTCAGTCACAAAAGAGCTGGCTGTTGTATTACGAAGTGAACATGGTTGGTGATGGGAAGCTACACTGGTGATGGTTATGTTTGTGGGTGAGAGTATTTTAACCTTTTTACCTCCTGTCAGCAGCAGGCAGTGTCCTGTCAGGTCCTAGGTTTGAATTCCTCTTTGATCAAGATACTTAGAGTTGATAACATAAGAATATTCTTCTATAAACATGGGAAAGACTCACTTGAGTAAAATTGTGACTCATTCGCTGTTGTGCAAACCTAACATTTTAAGTTGTCTTGGAGAAAGCCTTCAGCTGAAGATTAATAATACTAAGTTTAAATGCGAATAATGTATGTATGTAAATGTTTTATATGCTGATGCCGGATATATGTCGACAGAATAAATGTACTGCAATGAAACTAATAAAGGTAGGCAGGAATGGTTTTGGGAATAAAATGGGTGTCTGCTCTCTGCCTCCTGATGCACTGACTTCTCACTTAGTGGTGATGTAACAGTTTCACGGGAAGTAATTCTTTTTTTTTGTTTAAAGTTACAGAAAGTGTTTTACAGGCATAGCCCCAGTCTTGATGCTGGTACTGAAAGACAGCCATTACATTATTTCACACTAAAAATTCAGTGGACCTGAGATTGTCAGTTGCCAAGAAATGTTAACAAATTTACATTTGTACTCTTTATAATCTAGTGTGAAAAATCAATGGAAATATAAATATTCACTCACTGTCAATAACTGCTTTTCCAGTTCAGGTGAATCCTATCCCAGAAGTACAGGCTGCTAGGCCCTTCCATCACAGGGTAGTCACACATATTACTGCAACTGTACGGTCACCAGGCCACCTGAAACACATCTTTGGACTGGAGGAAACCTATATGAACATTGAGAGAAAGTGCAAACTCCACACAGACTGAGGTTGATTTAAGCGTAAAAGCACAGCCCAGGCACCGTGCGGCATCCACATTACCCACTGCACCACCACAGCCTCCAATTGAAATATTCTGTGTAAATTTTTCTAAATGCTGATATTGTACATCTGATATGAAAAATGTGTGGTATGGGCAGTATAGACTAGGTGTCAACCCCCTTGGAATCTAGGACCTCAATTTTATTTTCTTAAGTGCATTTACAGCAGAGAATTTGAAGGTAAAATACAGTTGTATTATTATAGTTGTATACTGTATATTAAGTTCTGCCTTGTGTGTTAGTCATAAATCTTCTGCTTTCCTCACAGTTCCACTGGGGGAGACTGCAAAATTACTAAATGTCACAATATGTTCTTATTTATGTCCAATTATTAATTGTAAAGAACTGTCAGGTAACATTATTTTTTTAAAAAGGTGCCTTTTGGCAGCAGGTTAAGTAGTGATTAAGGTTGCATACTTGGATTGAGGAAGTTGTTACTTTAACCCCTGCTGGGGGTAATTCTCTGTAATTCTCTTCAAAGAGATAATTAACCTGAACAGCTCCAGTAAACAAATAATACCTAGTTAGATATTTGGGTTTTATTTTGTATCATTTAAACAAAGATACAGTAGCAAAGATTTCTGTGAATTGGTGAAATAAGGAACTGAGCAAGTTTTTTTTTCAATAAGAATCACTATAAATATTTGTCAATACTAAACACTAGGTGTCCAAATTCTGAGGCAGTTTGTTTGTTTTGCATGTCTGAATCCCAGATGTTTTTTAGGCTTTGGGATTTAGATGTTGCATTGGGATTTTTTTTTTTTTTTTTTTTTTTCTGGGTTAATACGGCATTAAATGGCATTCTTGCATCGGGTTCTGGACCCAGACATACATAGCTGTGTCCAGATGTGTAGTTAACTGTGAGATTTGTGGTAAGGGCTTAGCAAGTTTAGCCATGTGGTAAGTCGGCCCCCAATAACAGATACCTTCAAACAGCCATGCAGCACCAATACTGACTTCACTGACAATTTGACTGATGTCAGTGCAGCCTGTTATCATGCTTTGTGACTCATATCTATAATGCCTGTAAAAGAAAACAGCAAAATGGTCAACATATGTCTTGCAAGGCAGCTTCCCCTGAAAATCAAAGCATAATTACATTTTTATTTGTACAGGAAAGAAAATTCTTTCTTGTATTAACTATTAACCAAACCCATAATGCAGTGAATGGATTTGAAACAGCCATCACAATGGGAGTTGGCTGAAATAGTGAAAGGGTTCATGTAACCTGGTGTTTCAGTTGCTCCTCCAAAGGATATGTCCCTTCAAGAAAGCCACAGTGTGTGTTTAGTGTATTACACTGACAATTCAAGAAAGGTGTGAGTGACATTGAGTTGCGGATGGCTGTGTCCACCAAAACAGCTACACAAGCATCAACAGGTTTATTCCTTATCCATGTTAATAAACGTGGATTAGTGCTGCAGCTTGAAAAAGAACCTAAAGGGCTGTGAGTGATTCACTCCTTGACTGAAATCCGAGTCACACTTTTACACTAGTTTGCTGTTTTTTGGCAGAGGTGATCATTAATTGTTTTCCAGACATTGCCTGATCACCAGTTGGATGCAACTCTCCTGTCTCTCTCAACTGGTCTTTGGATGTTTAAGGGATTGAGTTGTGTTCCTGAACATGCAAGAACATATTATGGCAATATGGAAAAATACAGAACTTTACTTTCAGTAAGACAACCATACTGTTTATCTTCATTGTTGTTACTATACCGTAAGAGACAGGTGGCGTAGTGGTTAGAACCCCTGCCCTTGACTGTGGAGGACTTAGGTCTGAATTCCACTGCTGTAGTGCCCTTGATCAAGGAACTTACCCTGAATTACTCTAAGAAAAATTACCCAGCTGCATTAATCAGTAAATCACTGTTAGTCACTTTGGGGAAAAGCATTAGCTAAATGCATAAATGTAAATTTGTACCTTCAGTGTTTCTTTAGCTAAAGTTTTCAGCCATCTTGCCTTGGAAATCAAGATCTTGAAAAAGGAATTGCAGCTTTTGCAGCGAATTAATATGTTGAATTGTCTGATGCAGAGGTTATGCAAGACTACTAGCTGTCATGGCAAATTGTAGTCTGTCACATAATTAAAAGCACATATATTCTGCAGCATCTGTGTTTTACAGTTTAAATGGCAGGATATTCTCTGTGAACACAAAGAAACACCTCAGTAGCACTGTTGTTGACAGTCACACTGGATCTTCTGTACATCTTGGACAGGGCTGGAGTGTTTGCTCAAGGTGACCCTACCAAGGCGTAGAAATGACTTTAAATAAAAGGTGAAAAATGACAGTGATGTTTGCTACTGGAAGTGCTGTTATGAGGATAAAATTTTTTTACTCTTTTAGCAAAACATGATGTCCAGTCCTTTTGTATGGTTTTAGTCTTCGTGTGTATTCAGCACATGAAGGACTTGGTCCTGAATGGGTGCCAGCAAATTAAAGAGCTGTTAAAGGTTCATAGAGATGTTAACTAGTCCCTGCTGAAGATAAGACATATCTCTGCATGAAGGTAATGCGATCTACCTCTGATCAGATTGTGGTGTATTTTCATCCTCTGAAGTTGCTGACATTAAGAACACACTGCTGTCACCATACCAATGTCCATAGACCAAGCTTTTAAAAACAGCAACTGTACAGCCTATTGGTTACCTGCTCTACTGGGCCATTTATCTGCTCCATTAGGTATGTACACCACAAAAGCTAATGGAATAAGATATCAGTGCTGCAGTTAGAGATATATGTGGTGGACTTGCAAGCCCTTAGATCAAACTGCAGACCTTCTTCAATGCTCCTGCTCCAGTTTTTGTCTGTGAACTGCCTGCAAAATACAAATTTTTCACCCAAAATCCCACGAAACTATGCTGTATGCATGTAAGAGTATCTAAACCAGAGATGAAGCACTTAAAAAAAATCCTTAGTCTGGGTCTTACTAATTGGTCCGTTCTTAGTAATACTCTGTTTTCTTCCATACTGGTGCTTTTCATAAGCTTCCAGTGCTCTTTTCTGCAACTGGACAACATGAAACTCTGGCTGAGCTGCTTTCCCAGCAAAAGACTGCTGTTGTATGTGATGGTAACTTATAACAGCCCTCATGGCTACATTGCACTAAGTTATGCTGCATGTCAGCTCGCCCACTGCTTTCCTACTGTTGTTCAAAATTTGTGTCCCCTTTACTCAGGAAGTGTGTGTGTGTGTACATTGCAGAAATACAACATTTGATACTTAATAGACTGCTGATATTGCCTGATAAATGCCAATAAGGAGAGTACTTTTTTCCCCACTTTAAGCTCTGGCCTTACAGAATTGATGTGCAGTTTTGTGGATCTGTCCTTTCCACAGGTTATCGGGCCTCTAGGATAATGGGGAACCGGAGAGAAAGGAAACCAAGGAGGATTTTAGATAATATCTGTGAGCCCATGAACGTTTCCCGATGAAAGTGCCCAGAAAGCTGTAGAATCTGGTCCTATGGCTAAGAAGGGGCGTTCCAAGGGCGAGAGGCCCGAGGCTCTCATGTCTGCCTTGCAGGCAGCAAATGAAGATCTCAGGTCCAAACTCACTGACATCCAGATAGAACTGCATCAAGAGAAATGCAAGGTGGGTGGCCATTTTCCTTAAGTATTCTGGTTTGTTATTACATCACTAACACCTTTCTCTAGGATAACATTTGCAAAGCCAAATTTAACAGGGCTGCAGGTGGTGTAGTGGTTAAAACTGCTGCATTACACTTGAAGGACACCTCCTGCAGTACCCTGAGTTGCTCCAGTAAAGTTATGCAGCTTTATAAATGGGTTAATAGCTGTGAAGAGCTTAACATTGTAAATCAGGTAAATAAATCAGTATAAATAACTGTAATGGGTTAATCTTGTAAGGTGCTTTGGAGAAAATCTGTCAGCTAAATGAATTTTAGAAAACTAATGGAATTTATGAAAAGTATTCTTATATCCAGATAATATATAAAAAATCAGTCTTTTTCAGAAATAGTTGAAATATCAGGGCTTCTCCTTCTTGGTTCATAATCATATGTTGCTTGTAGATATTTGATCCAATAGCATTCAGCAGCACTTCCCTTGAAGCCACTAATTCACTCCTGGAAACAAGTCTTTAATTAAATAAGGCGAATCATTTTTGGACCATGTTTCAGAACCTATGGCTCAGCCCTTCCCTTATGGATACTGTCAGAGACCAGGAGTGATTTTGAAGGCCCACGTATATCCTCAGCGTTGAGGTGGACTGCTGTGTCTGAGCTGTTTGTGTGTGCAGGTGAGCAAGCTGGAGCGGGAGAAGGTGCAGGAGTGCAAGCGGATCCGTGAACAGGAGCAACACAGGCACACGGCGACGCTAACCGAACAGCGGGCTCGCTGGCACGAGGAGAAGCAGAAGGAGCTGCAGGCATTACGTGAGACACTGGCCCGTCAGCACGAGCAGGAGCTTGCCCGGGCTGCCAAGCTCAAGGACAGCGAGAACCAGCGGTTAAAAACAGCGCTCGATGCTCTGCGGGATGGTAGTGGGGAGAAGGTGCGCACCACCCTGACACTTGAGGCCCGAGAGGAGGCTCGCCGCTTCTTCGACCAGGAGCGTGTGCGCCTCCTCCAGGAGATCACTGAGCTCAAGGCCTCCAAGAAACAGGCTGATCAGGCACTGAGTGACATGATCCAAGCTGACAAGACTAAGGCCGGGGACCTGCGCAGCGAGCACCAGATGCACCAGGAGCAGCTCTCCAAAATCAAGTGGGATTGTGAGCGCGACATCCGTAGACTGGTGAGTGGGCTGGAGCATTTTTCCTGTGTAAGTAATGGCGATACCGCTCATATACATAAGACTTGAGACAACAGAGCTAACCACTTTGTGATTATGACACTGACAGAGCTGATGTGTTTTGCTAGTTTTGAGCGAAAAACAGAAATCTGGTTTCAGAAAATAGTTAAGTGGGTTCTGGACAAAATGTGAGCACTTGGACAAATCTGGGTGTGTCCCATGTATAAGTGCTGTAAAAGATGATTAATTATATTATGGGCTCTCTTCTTGTTTCCTCATCTTTCCTCAACTATTCTCACCAATTTCTGTATAATGTCCATGAACGCTTAAGCGCTCTGTGTTTCCTCTACGCCTCAGGTGGACGAGATCAAGGCGAAGGACCGCACCATTTTCTCCCTGGAGAGGGAGCTGGAGACGGCAATGGGTTCTGTACAGAAACTGCAGCTGCAGAAGGATGCGTTGGATGAACAGCTCTTCTTGGCCAAGGAGGCTGAATGCAACCTGGGCAGCCCCAAGCGGGAGATCCCCGGGCGGGTTGGGGATGGGGCCGAGCAGGCTGGCAGCCCGGTAGGTCACAGGCAGCGGCCGCCATAGAGTGCAGGAGTGATTCAGCAGCAGCCAGCTCTACTCTGCAAAACCACCAGAAGCACAATGAGGATATGCAAGAGTTTTGAAACTACAAAACATATCATAGCATTGTAGAGACAGAAACGCAGAGAAATTGCAATTACCTTGATTAACACTACCTCCTATTTTATTTTAGCCCTTTGAGTAATTTATCGTAATGATTTACCATTCATCACACTATCCTAGTTAGGGTTGCGGCGGTCCAAAGCCTATCGCAGAATCATCAGGAACTAGGCTATGAAACAGCACCCTGAAAGGGATGGCAAACTGTCATAGTGTGGCCACATAATACAGGCATTTTACTGTAGATTGTCAGTCTAAAACACATATCTTTGGACTGTGGGGTGAAACCAGACCACCAGGTGGAAGCCCAAATAGACACAGGGAGAACATGCACACTCCACGTAGACTTTACTGGACTTGAACCCACACCCCGGGTCCTGTGAGGCCTCAGTGTTGCGAACTGCACTGTCCTATACTCATTTACCATACTTTATACATTTCCAAAAATATTTTGAAACATTTAGGAAATTTAAAATTTGTTATCAATAATAACGTGTGTGTGTGTGTGTGTGTGTAATATAAAATTTTCATCAACTTGATAGCACTTAACAGCAGTTAATTTCTTTTATGTTGTTTCAAGCTCCCTTTATGCAATATACTCTAATGACCTCTTATAGTGCTGTTTCATTACATTTTTTTTGTCAATTGTCAAGAACGAGAGCGCTAACAGAGGTACTGTATTGTTGGACACTATCTGAGAAGCTCCAGAAGGGTGTCCAGATATTCCATAATTGTTTTCATTTATTATGCAGATTAAATGTCAGTATTTCTGGTGGATGAAAGTTGAACACTTTGGTCATTTATTTACAGAGGAAAGTGTGAGGTAGACCTTAGCAATGAAAGGTTTTATTGAAATGTAGGTGTCCTTTTATTTTTGTGGAGGCACATGACACAATTAAATACGTTTTACACAATTTGCTTGCTCTGGGTTGTAATGTGTGGTTTATTTGGCATATTGCTGTGTCCCCCAGGACATGCGCAAGAACAGAAGGCGCATGGCTGAGCTGAACTCCAGCATCCGTAAGCTGGAGGACCGCAACGCGCTGCTGGTGGACGAGCGGAACGAGTTGGTACAGCCTGATCCCGTTCGCTCTGATTCATTACTGCAGTAACCCGGTCCACGGAATTGAATCTTCCAATGTCATGAATGTGACGTGTCATGTCACTTTAGTGAAGTTCTCAGAAGTCACTCTGAACCTCAAATCGAAGTTTTTTAAATTGCACCCTTCACAGTGGACCTTTGTTCACAATGAAAAATTTATGGGACCATCAAAACAACAACTGTACAAATAAACATCAATCTTCTCATTGAATACTAATATTATATAACATTTTATTATTGATTATTTATTGTTCATAAAAATGAACATCGCTCTAGAGATTAATTGAACCGTTTAAAGTAAAATGAGTTAGTAGCTGTTAACAGCTTGCCAGAGGGACAACGATAGAGGGAACTCTAAAGCTTCACAATATAGTGAGAGAAGCCTTCTTGTGAGATGACTTTGTGTGAGCATCACTGTGTGCCTCACCCTGCAGCTGAAACGGGTGCGTGAGACCGAGAAGCAGATCAGGCCCCTGCTGGAGAAGACCAGGCTTCTGACCAGAAGGAACGACGAGCTCACACAGACCATGCAGCGTCAAGAGGAGAAGCTCAGGAGCCTCACCAAGGAGAACGTGGAGATGGTGAGATTCTCCTTGGAAAATATAGACCACACTACTTTCAAGAAATATATTTATTAGCATTAGTGTTTCACAGAAGAGGATCAAGACCACCATAATTCTGCCGCATATGAACCTTCAGTTTTTAACCACCTTATCAAGAGTAAAGTAGCTGTAGTGCTGAAGACTGAAGGCGCTGTCATGTTCACCTCTTCTTAAAATGTGTGTATTGTACAGTTGGCAGGTTTTTTGTTCCACAAACATTATGACATTTTGCTGGTGGCTGCAGGTGGTGAGGATTGTCTCATGTTTGTCCACAGAAAGAGAAGATCAGCTCCCATCCTCCTTTGAAAAAGCTCAAGTCCCTGAACGATCTGGATCAGGCACATGAGGAACAAGAGATCGAGTTCCTGAAGTTGCAGGTTCTGGAGCAACAGAACATCATAGATGATCTCACCAGGGTGAGTCCAGTTGCCCTGCATGCTCCTCAAGTAAAGTGGCTAAACGTGATATATAGGCGCAGTGCTACCATTTCACTGGAACACAAGTGTTTTTTGAGATTCTGCTTCTGCTTTGGGTCACTGGGGAAACCAATGCTAAGGTGACATTTGTAAAGAAAACTAAAATGCCAAGTTTATTTGTGACTGTATTACCTCCACTGAAACAAATTATTTATCAAAATATCAATACTTGTTATTGTTAAATAAAAAGAAGTCCTGACTTTGAGTGAACTGATTTAGGATAATGGTCACCAGAATTGATTTTTCATGTACAGAATCATAATATTTTGTAATGTATTATGGAAGCAGGTTGTGTGGTGGTTAGAGATGGTGCCTCAGGTCCTGAAGGACCCCGGGTCAATTCTCACCTGTTCTAATAGCCTTGAGCAAAGTACCGGCCCTAAAACGGTGCAGTAAAAATGACCCTGCTATGTATATGTGTACATCAGTATGTGTGGTTTTATGCTGCTGCTTGACAGAAAAGCAGCAGCTAATAGTAAAGATTTAGCTGACACTTTTGTCCAAAGTGACTTGCATTGTAAGGTTTGTGCACTAAGATAGGACAGCTGTTCACTATTACACCTGAGTAATTTTTACTGGAGAAATTCAGAATTAGGACTTTGATCAGGGTTACTAGAGGAGGAGCAAAATGAGCATTCTGATCACCACCCTACCCGCTGCGAGATTGTTTATGCAAATGTTGTGTATATTTTTCCGATATGAATAAGAACTTGCTACGTTTTTTCCAGTGTTCTGCTTCATATTCAGTTATAGTTTTGTAGAGCAGGTTGGGAATGGAATAAATGCATTATATATGTAGTCGTACAGAGTAAAATCGTTACAGTTTTCGATCGTTTCCAAAGTGTCTGACCTTGATAAACGTGTCGGTGCGAGTCAGACTGGTGCTATAAACTGTCTACTGGCTGTGTTGTCTACCATTCAGGACAGAGAAAAACTACGCAGGAAGCGGCAGAAACGAAGCTCTAGGCCAATAAAGGTAGGAATCCAACAACCAGCTTTTGTGTATATTATCAGCAATGGTGGTAATATGTGTCGGCCTGCTGTATATAACCTGAGCAGAATGCTGTGGAAAGTGTAATTCAAACACTAAATGTCTAAAACTTGTATAGTTTTCATAAAGAGAAACAACTCCTGTTACAGGAACATACTTTTTCCTTAAGTGGGCAGAGTTTACATTGATGATAATATTAAAATATGATGACCTTGGTTGGTTTTCTCTTTTTATAACTAATTCACATAATTCATGAAATTGTTAAACTTGACTTGTCCACTTTGTCTTTGCACTGCAAACAAGTGCAGCCAATGCTGCTGTAGAGTAAAAGTAGCTGTTTTCACATGGGTTGTTGTGCAGGAAGCAAATACTGTTTCCAGTTTATAAATGATTTTTTAGATATATTGGCTTAGACATTTTCAGCTGAAAACTGGTAGAAATATTTCCGAATATGTCTGGGTTGTTTGCATCTGAGATGTCCCAGGCCTCTAAGTAAATCCCATCTGTGAATATGTCATAAATAACTATATTTATTGTGAGACCAGGGCAGGGGTGTAAAACTAAGTAAGTGCTGCCCCTGCCCTGGTCTCCCTGTCCCCGTGATCTCAGGTCACCGCGAATAACTTGCTGTCCTCTGCAGAGGCACACCGTAGTGGACACCTTCTTTGGGTATGACGAGGAGTCGATGGACTCCGAGTCGTCATCGGTCGCCTCTTTCCGGACAGACAGGACACCGGCAACTCCGGATGAAGACCTGGAGGAGGTAAGGTCCATCTTTACTGTCTTGGTAAAACAAGCCTTTTTCTGACACTGCTTTTCATATGTGTTTCTTCAATGTGACCCCCATTGCCCCCTGCTGTCATTAGGTCTCTCACCAGCACTTCCTCTCAGTCCACTTCTAAAGGGTCCTTCCTGATGCCACGCTGAAAGTTGAAAAAGGTAAACACATGCGGATGTTAGTATTAGTAATAAATAACAGTCCGGTCCCATGTCACTGCGCACACAGGGTTTGTCCGTGGAAGAGTCGGAGCTGCGTTTCCGGCAGTTGACGCGGGAGTACCAGGCCCTACAGAGAGCATATGCCCTCCTGCAGGAGCAAAAGGGGGGAGTGCTGGATGCTGAGAAAGAAGCAAAGGTAGCTTCCCCAACATTTCCCTGCAACCTGGGTGACGTGGCCAGCCAGACGGTTGCTTTCACACCCGTAACAACTGTGTCCAGATCTGTGCAAGTTTATGTTTGGATACCAGTCTGACCACAGCCTTGTGCCACTCAGGCCCATGAGCAGCTCCAGACCGACCTCCAGAGGTACAAGGCCAAAGTGGAGGACCTGGAGAAAGAGCTCACTCTGAAAGGACAGGTGAGCCCAGGGGCACTTGGGTTCTTGTGCCTCTATCTAGCTCTGTAAGCCAGATTATGCTAGTATTGCTAACAGCTACTGGTCTTCATAAAAGCAAGGGAGAGAAGTTCAGTAAACCCCAGCAGCTTGTGATGGACTGTAGTTAACAGTGTGGTTTTGACTGCTGGAGAATCTATATACTATAATGAATTTTCATGCTTGGGGGGGACACATGTCATTTTCAATTAAACACCAAGCTCTTGTTCTCTAACTGTTAAGTACCTTCAAGCCACGAGTGTTCACAATGATTTAATTTTTAATTTTAAATGGAAAAAGTGTCAATATATTAAATCATGATCTTTGAATAAACGATGATAGCTGTTGAGCAGTCCTTTGAGATCTTTTTCTACTAGTTGAATATCTCTTTCAGGATTCTAAGTGGGTGGAGGAAAAACAGTTGTTCATCAGACGAAATCAGGAACTTCTAGACAAGGTCTGGCTGTTTTTGCAAAAATGGCTGGTTAAATTTGTGCTACTTTTGTCAAAGTGATGGTCCTGATTGGAAACTGGACTATTTTCTAGGTAGAAAAACTTGATGCAGACATAAGCAAACTCCAGCAGGAGCTACAGGACTCCAGAGACCAGAATGAACTGTTGGAGTTCAGAATACTAGAATTAGAGGTAAAAGTTATTATTCATGTGACGAATTCTGTTTGATTTGGAGACTGTTGAAAAAGCCAACTGCGCAAAAAAATAGAGGCCTGTATATGCGTGGAAAGCAGAACATTAATTAGTTTCTTTTCAGGAGCGGGAGAGGAGGTCCCCTCCATTTAACCTTCAGATTCAGCCTTTCTCTGAGGGGGTCAGTGCTCTGCAGATCTACTGTATGAAGGAAGGCGTGAAGGTAGGAACTCAACATGTATAACCTCTGCTTAGGCTTTACTAGTATTTCACTGAACTGTACTGGATTATCTGTAAAGTTTTTAATTCTGATCAAAATTGTCCTTGAAATTGTAGTTATGATAGTTTTATAAATTGGAAATCTGCTGTAAATTTGATTTTGAACCACTATATGTTAAGAATTGATATTTTCAGAATTGAATAGAAATAGATAACTTTTTGACACTTTGCTTTCATTACCAGGATGTCTGCATTCCTGATCTGATTAAATTGTTGGATATTCTTGGAGACAATGGGGTGAGTCTCAGATTGTGCGGTGGATACAGTCGCCCAGTAGATGTATAGAAAAACGTGACTTTTGGATAATTCATTGGATCAGTTTTTTATTAATCATCTTCTCTTAATCTCTGACTTTCAGAATTTACGAAATGAAGAGCAAGTGGCCATAATTCAAGCAAGTACAGTCCTCTCGCTGGCAGAAAAGGTAAATGGGAGGGGGAGCGGTGACTGTGGAATTTTGCTATGTAATTGTACCTATATGACTATTTTTATGGATTATCTGTTTAGTGTTCAAGATAATTTGACACTAATATCATTAAACATACTTTTCTTTGTTTGGAAAGAAGTCGTTTTGCAACTTTCAGACCACACTATTTGTTGTACACATTCTTCCTGTGGATTCTATCGCCCCCTAGTGGATCCAGCAGATTGAGGGCACAGAAGCAGCTCTCCACCAGAAGATGGTGGATCTGGAGATGGAGATGGTCAGTGTGCTCTGCTGTGTACTCTACCTCCATCCATAACTGCGCCTCAGGATATTTTGACTTCTGTAGACTGGCTGCTTAGATAATTGAGTTGCTGGTGTATAGAGAAATCTGACATTTGGTAAGACTGCCAAACTTTTGTCGACAGGAAATGTTCTGTAAGCAGAAAGGCTACCTTGAGGAGGAGCTGGACTACAGGAAACAGGCTCTAGACCAGGCCTACATGGTAAATATGTTCTACTGTGTTTATCACCTATTTAGTCGCTTCTGACATTTCAGGAGAATCTGTAGAATAAACTTTATACCATCTCGGTTCATGTCATCGTTACTTTTAACACCTTTGAAAGTCTGAAGCTGCAAAAGTGTTTTAGCGACATGAAATTTTTCTTGTTAAATGACCCGTATTTGAGATTGACAACTATATGTGGGTTTGTACAGGTGTATAAAGTGCTCATTTCTTTATGTAAAAGTGTGGATTCAGTTGGAAATTCTGGCCAGAGATGCAGCTGAGGCTGGGCGTAAACAGACTTTACACCCACACATGGGGGTCCCTCGTGCTACGCACTGAGCATTGCTGCTCCTCCCATAGCAGATCCAGGAGCTGGAAGCCACGCTGTATAATGCGCTGCAGCAGGAGCCCGTCGTGCAGCATGGCGAAGCCCTCAGCGAGCGCCAAAAGGACGAGTTGCGCACAGCCGTGGGAAAACTGCGGAGGCAGATGCTGAGGAAGAGCCGCGAGTACGACTGCCAGGTGCTGCAGGAGCGCATGGAGCTGCTCTATCAGGCTCACCAGGTACACAACTCCCCAGGGAAGGTGATCACCAAAACGTGCAGCAGTGTGTCGCTGCCAACTGCCATGTGTGGTGAATGGTGTTCAGTAATGCAGACAGGTTACCCGTCACCAAGGACTGAATTTGCAAAATCACGAGGAAGGACTGTTGCACACCATCTGGCATTTAAAATTCATTTCCTTGCAGAGAATTCGAGATCTTGAGGACAAAACCGATATTCAGAAAAGACAAATTAAGGATTTGGAGGAGAAGGTAAGCGACTTGTTATCATTAGTTTGCCAGCACCTCTCCGTCTCTGCAATATGGTATTAAGATTAGTCTGTTGTTGTGCTCTTCCATGGAATTTTCTCTGCTGGCCTGCATTGCATAAAGAAATTGCTGGAAGAGCTTCACTGAGAGGATCATAACCACACCTGCTACTACCACACTTCCTGAGCTGAAGCTCTATTGTAGATATGGCACCTATGTGGAACTGACCACTTATACAAGTACAGTTATAACCAATAAATACCAATTGGTTACCGCTACATTCCTACAGCTCTGCTTTTTGAACTCTTCCAGTAACTTATTATTCGACATTTTTAAAAAACATTTAGCAACATTTTTTGGGATTTTCTAATTGTTATTTATAAAACTGACTCTTTTCTGTGTTTACTCACTCACTATTAAAAGTATAACAGGTTTAATCTGTATTTTGCTCCTTTTGTGTAACATATTACATTAATAACCTCTTACTAGCGCTGTTACATTATGCGCTACATTTCTCTAGCTCTAGAGCGGTAAAGCAGTTTTTACTGTAGTCACTGCAGAGCTACTACACAGTTGATGGTCCAAAATACTGCCGCTGGGTGTTCATGTGAAAGAAAAACCTCAGATAAAAACAGTGATTACGAGTGCATGCTATCAGTAGCGTGTGCTTTGCCAAGGCTGTCCTCCTGGCTCTAACAGTTCTCCATTCTTAATTCTCTTTCCCTTCTCTCCTCCAAAGTTTCTGTTCCTCTTCTTATTCTTTTCACTTGCCTTTATTCTTTGGCCTTGATGTCTGTGACATCTCCTGCTGAGGTGAGTAGGGCTTCCTAAAATCATGCTGAGATCTTGGGAGGTATTTTTATTTTTATATATAATACAGTAGTGCAACTGACAACAGTAGTAACAAACAATACCTTCTAAATCTGTCATTGTTCTACAAACAAGCCTTTGCTGTACCAGTACCCCCCCACGTTCAAGCTTTGGCATCATTTATGACTATACATTGATATATGTTGTAACTGTGTGTCTTTGTTTCAGGCTCTATGGCAGTGTGAGGATACTGTACACAAGAACAGTAGTTTTCTCAGTCTTACGTTGAACCTAGCCTTGTTTACAGCTTTCCTATGTACGTAGCAAGAGCTACCTGCCGCTGGATTCTAATAAGCCATTTGCTGGATGACCACTGGAGATTCTGCACGTTTCCATGGAGACCCTTAACTTACACGTTATGCTGCATTTGGACAACTTACGGGGACTTTGTACTTTTATGGAACTAACACAAGACACAGCATAAACACAGCGAGTAGAAGTTAACCCCCATCTCCAACACACAATGCAAACCAAAGATGGGAAGACCTTATCTCTGCCGTGCAGGGGAACACAGGACTCCACGCAGTCGTCTCGAGGTCGAAAAATCACGATCACCACTTCCATACTACTGAAGACTCTCCACCTGCAAAGCTCAGTCGGACATACTGGGAAGAGGGAACACATCAGTGCGGATCTGTGTGTGTTCCCTCATAGTCTTAATGGATCTAAAGGAGACGGGGGTCACATCACACTCAAGATTCATAACTTTCATCACATAGTTCTTTTTTTAATTGCAGGGAAGCCACAGTTTTTTTGTTTTTTTGTTTTTTTTTTTAAAATAAAACACCTTTGTTAACACATTCCAAGACTGATCTAATACGGTGAATACAGTACATTGTTGATGCTGACATGGTGGTGTCTGATTATTTTGTGTGACTTTTGTTGTGAACACTCCTACACTATGCAGCTGAGTGCGTACATTCACAATCACTGCAGCAGCATCGCTGGCTGTTAACTGTGTGGACAGCTGCAGTCCCACCTTGCTCAAACAGGAGTTTAGAACTGCAAGTTATTTTTTTTTCCCTCCCCTCCTTCCGTTCTTTCTTTCACCTGAGAAATTATTCCCCAACTGCCAGACTTGGGGTCACATTCATCAACTCGAAAACGCACTTGGACACCAGTGCTCAGTGTTACATGCGTTTGCATTTTCTCTTAACTGGGAACTAAAGGATGCGTTTGGCGAAATGTCCAACATTTCAATAAGGCTGATTTTTGCAATAATTCAAACCCAGAACTGACCTGTTAACTAACACGAAGACAGAAGTTATTTTACTGTTATTTAAAATATTCTTTTAAAGTAATTAAATTGTTAGCATGCTCAGCATGTTGGATGGAAGACAAGTATGCAGGACAATCCTTTGTTATATGCATACTGTAGCCGAATCAGGTTCCAGTTAAACTGTGAGAAGCTCAGAGCTTTTCAGGTTGCAGTGTTTTTTCCAGGTGGTACAAGGGGTGAAAGCGGATTTGTCTTTTGGTGGGTGCTTCTAATAAACGGACATTTGCGGAAGGATGGGGCTCTGAGCATCTAATCATTTAAAGATCTTAAAGGATCATTTGGGTGGATGAATTAGCTATTTAAATGTATATTTAAAATGTTAAACTCATGCATTTGACTCCAAGTCTGGCGTGCTTGTTTGTAAATAATTGCTTGGTAAATTAAAAAGTGTTTGTCGATTTGAAGATAAAAGTGCATACAGTGTTTGCATTTTGTTAGATGCAGGGCATTTTGAATTATGTAATTAAATATCCATTTCCTAAATTAGTTGCCAATAATCTGTTAGACAGATGTAATATCTCGACAGGCTTGTAAGTGTTTCTTTTTATATACCAATGTGTTGCCAAAATGAACCGCTGCTCTGGGTGTACCTGTTGCAGTATTAACATACCACATAACCATTAATATGCATTGGTCTCTGAATTGTAATTCAGTAAAATCTCACCATTTGTCAAATGGGGAACGAATGATATCAAAACTTTCTCACAATATTTTAGAGATAACTGCCTTAAATTCATAACTTTACATTTGGTTTAATTATTTGGCGTGATATGCTCTGTGGAATTTTATATTTTTAATATAATTTACTGCTAGTCTTTCATCCTTTTTATTTTGTCTTCCAATTAATCATTCTTTGTAATGTTCTTTGTAATATATACAGCAAAAAATTAAATATTCATGGCCTTTATTGTTCTGCTTATTTATTTTTTATAGCAAACAGTAAACCTGACTTCTAAAATACAAAAGTCACTGTGAATATCGCCAAACTGACAATTTCCAATTAATGCCAAAGTGAACATTTGTGACACAATTAGAGAAACTATCACACCCACTTACTGTAGATACAGTTCATTCTGTTAGCAAGATTTGCTTGTCCAGTGAAAGGTCACAGTGGTCCCTGACACACACACACACACACACACACACACACACACACACACACACACACACACACACAGAGAAAAAGGCCATTGACCTGAAACTCACGCAAGCTCCAGCAGAACCAGAGTCAAGCTCACATGTGAAGGCACAGTCCAGGTGAGATGCCAGCACTTCCCACTGGGCCTTTATGCTATTGTACAACAGAATAATTGTCAGTGATGTTTTCAAAGCTGAATACACTTCCAAAGAACACCAGTAGAGTTCACAAAAACCCAACACACTTGAGTATAGGCATGATCTGTAAACTAAACAGATGCAACAGAGTTCCATATCAGTCAAAGAGTCCTGAAAGCCTTAACATGAGCGTATTCCACACTGGACCCCGGATGCAGTTTCATGTATTCCAGACAGACAACGGCAAGACCTGTGCAATGTAAAAGCTGTTTATTGAAAGTACACATCCGTATAAAAAGCACAGAATCATAACACTAAATACAAATTGAATGTTGAATGAATGCTCTACCATATGATCACACAATTTACATACCGATTTCACATTACACTTCAAAATTAAAAGAGCACGGTCGCTGAGATGTTTCCCAACATTCAGAAGGCATTAAGAAAGCAATAAATACGGGCACCTGAAAAGTGATTAATGGATGAACAAGACTCAGCTCAGCAGCTGTACTGAATGGACATGTTTTTGGGTTGCATGGCCTTTTACTCAGCCTTCATTGGCACACCCCCCCCATGCTACATTCACACAGCAAAGGGTGCAGCTACAAGTCCTCAAAGCCTGGACTGAAACGCACAGCCAGGATGACCCAAAAAATGTTCAAAGGAATAAAACTTCATACCCAACAATTGGGGTTTCACTGAGTAGCTAAGGGTCCCCTCACAGGCAAACCCACTCAACAGCGGAATTGAACGAAAACATGCATTATCAGCCAGCAGGCGTTCCCTTCCAGTTGTCACATCTCTGACTGAATAGTGCATTACATTTTAGCGATCAGGCTTAAAGCTCAAAACTTACAGTACGCTGAAGAAGAGAAGCGCAGGGTTTGTACAGAAATGCTTCTGTAACCCGACTCTGCACCCGAGACCTGCAGAGAGCAACGCTTCTGTTTGCTTGTAGTCTGGTCAGGGTCAGTGCCCTGTAAGAAACACACGGCATGTAAGCGGTCCTACATTTCCCCCGAGAAACACTGGCACAGGAAGTGTTAGTTTTGCACAAAGTAAGACAAAGGAGACACACATACTCTCCTTGCACAAAGGAAAGCCTGTCTGTTTCAGCACTTCCTTCTGGTAAAAGAATTATTACACATTCACTTCATCCTATTAGTATTATGTAACCTGTGTTAGTATTTCCATCAGAGGCAGTCACAGCAATGGACACAGTCACACCAACAACAGTAAAGTATATTTTAGCTCTTTTCCTTCCATAATAGTTGTGTACATATTTCAAGCACCTTGCTACCATGGCTTCATGACAATCCATGTGTTCAGCTTACATACCATGAAAAGCTGCAAACCTTTACACTTCAGGCACATAAACTCTGAATTCCCTCACACCTGGAAACAGCCACACAGTCATGCAAAACTGAGCATCATCAAAAGATGAGCAAGTGCAAACTGTCACAAACAGAAGTGCAGCCCCCGAAATGCTTGCATCTGTCTGCATTTTGCCTTCTTTTTAGTATTATTCAATGGAAAATATGGATATTTGCTAAATCAGAACATATGCATTGTTTCAAAGACACAACAAACAACCTTTATATTACTCTTTGTATATAAAATTTGAAGTGTTATAATTAACAAAAATAATTTTTAAAAATCTTAAAAAGCATTAATAGGGGTACAATTTGTTCAGTACATATATATTTTCTTACTTAAATGCGTTGCTTTTACAACTAGTGATTGTCCTGAATCATCATAAAACACACTTTACTATCGGTGTTTTTCCTTTCATTATTTCCCGTCTCAGCAGATATATTCTCCTGCAGGTGAGTAACACCTGATAAGAAGAGGTTTACTCTTCTCCGCAGCAGAAGGCGGATCATTTGCAGTAAACCACTGCGAGCTTCAACTCACTAAAACTGTAGGCAGAAAATTTTTCTTTCAATACCTGTCTGGCTTCCTTTGGAGTGCAGCTGGACTGACAGAAGAATGACAAACGGGAACTGGACTGACTGACCCCTTGTCGAGAGGGGTAGGACGAGCTCGACTTTCAGAACGCCCTACACAGAGACAAGGACCCAAAGAGCTTCGCGACGCAGCCTCTACACGGTCTCCTCGTCACAGTGGCTTTCCCCCACTAACAGAGAGTGTTTATCCGGCTCAGCAAGAGCCACGCTATTGAGAGAGCGCCTGTCGGAGCGCAGCGAGTTGATAGACGCCTGGCTGTAGCTGACGAGCCGGTCCAGCAGACTCAGCCTGGGTGAGGGCCGGCGTAGCTCTCCCATGCCAATATGGATGCTGATGTCTGACATGCTGCTCTGCCTCATCTGGCCCCGGAAGCGCGATTCCATTTTCTCTGCAGTGGGTTTGGAGTAACTGAGGAGAGAGAGAGAAAGCCCAGGCTGCACATCAGATGTCAGATGGGACTGGGAAGAAGCACAAACTCAAGTCCTGCATTTGAAAATACAACCATTCTCTACTGTCAGAGTATTTCAGTCATGGTCACATCATAAAACAGTTTTGGTAAAAGATGTGAACAGTATGAATTCCATCCTTTACTTAAACATTTTCAGTATAGAATACAACAACTTCACACATTTTAGAACACATTTTCTAACACAGTAGTTCCAGATAAAAATTTTTGTGCTGGGGAGAATCTCAAAGCAGCTACAGTGACCTTGGATCACTAATGCTGGTTACAGTAGTGTTTATTCCATTGCTTTGGAGAGTGGTAAAATAATGGGTCACAGAAAAGGTGACCTGCAAGAACTGACCATTTGAGCAGGAGAGATGAGAGGACCACAGAGACAGAGGAGGCCGCCATGGCAGCAGAGCCCATCCAGGGCTGAAGCACAAGGCCAATAGGCATAAAAACACCTGCAAATGGACACAGACACACAGACACATGGACATACAAACTCAAATCTGTTCTCAAACCATGCCTAGTGTCAAAAAGCTGTCTACTTCATTAAAAAGTCTCACTGGTCATGTAAGAACTACTTGTATGCATATATAAATCAAAATCAGCTTTTTATCTTTTTCAATTGCCCTTCGAGTATGTTCACTTTTCACAAGTTAAAAAAAAAAAATCAAAATGAGAAGAATAAATAAATATGTTCTGTAACACCTACCTGCAGCAATTGGGATTCCAACTAGATTATAAATTAGCGCAAACACAAAGTTGATTCGAATCCTTTTCACAGTCTTTTTGGATAAATCGATGCTCCCAACCACATCCAGAAGATCATTCTGTCAAACACAGAAGAGCATTGCTGCAACCAATAGCTTACTTAAGACAAACAGAACAGCTAACACACAACTCATTTTCACAATTGGTAATTTGTTTTTTGGTCACATTTTGTAGGTTAAGACAAAATCCTTAGTGAAACAGTAACACAGGACAATGTGTTCCTGTATCTCAAAAGATTTAACAATAGTTCAATAATGTATTTCAATTTTTCCCCCAAAATTGTTCACCATTGGGATTTAGCATCCATGTTTTCATTTATACACCTGCAGAAATTCAACCCAAAAGAAAATACCACTGAAAAGTGGGTTCTATAAATGAATTCTGTGGGTTCTTAATTTTAACACTGCAGAGGAGTTAATGAAGTCTTTCAGAAAGAATTCACAAAGTATCCAATTGTTCCATTTATTTCATTTTAAGAAATAATTAGACTGAGCTCTAAACTCAAGGAAAAATAGGAAAAAGGTGGTGAAAACAGGGGAAATAAACATGACACCCTGCCTGCACTTAGTAACACACTGGTTACACATGCCTACAACATTCAGTACTTGAATGCATCTTTTCATTACAGTTTCATATTTTATTCCATTAAGCAGTATCAGGTGAAGTTTACAGCAGTGGTTGGCAAAGATACATCAAGCTAGCTAGTGTGCCAGTACCCTCCCCAAAAGGAAAGACATAGACAATAAAGGGTTATGTCCTGCAATTTAAGTCACATGAGTGATAACTTTTGTGCGCACACAGTCTGAATGCTTTATGGCTGCAACTGTGTAATTGTGTTTCTGTCACAAAGCTGCTGAACAAGTGATTTCTTTTTGCAAAACACTGCTGATATGTAATGATTTTAAACATAAATGCACATAGATGAAAAGTTGTTGGAAAAGGTGATGAATACAATAAAACTTATTATATAGTATTATAAATGTACTTGAGGGTTTAGTGTAAAATAACTTATAGTGCCAGGTCTGTATACTAAGCTACTTAAAAAGATTTATTTTTACTGTTCACAGTTGGTGCCTTGCTCAGCAGTACTACAGCAGGAGGTTGGGTTTAAACCCAAGACCTTTTGATTGCATGGCAACAGTTCTAACCACTACATTACCTGCTGGCTACTGTTACAATGGACCAGGTGGCAGTTACAATAAACAATAAAATCCTACATTTTTTGTGAGCAATTTTTCTATGAATCAATTTCTGGGATGTTTGGACCCTCCGCAGTCCACCTGTTCCTCACCCTGATCAGCACCACATCAGCAGCCTCAATGGCCACGTCGGTGCCTGTACCAATGGCAATGCCCACGTCGGCCTTGGCCAGTGCCGGAGAGTCATTTACACCATCCCCCACCATTGCCACGCGCTTGCCAGCCTGCTGCAACTGCTCCACCTTGGCTACCTTGTGGGATGGCAGGACCTCTGCAAACACTTTCTTGATGCCCACCTGCAAGAAGTCCACATGTCCAGAAGTTGGGAAACCACTTATTCCAGCTCTACATATGAGGAGGACATATAGAAGAGCTACAAATATTTCAATTTTTTTTTTTTTTTTTTTTTTTAAAGCTAAACTGTTGTATTTTCTGATAATACAAAACATTACTTATACTGGTCTTGAGAGTAAAAACAGCAAAAGACAGAGACAGAAGTGCACAAAGGAGGTACGTTGGCCTACCTGGGCTGCAATTGCCCTTGCAGTCTTGCTGTTGTCCCCAGTCATAAGAACCACCTCAAGGCCCATGGCACTCAGCGTGTGGACGGCCAGCTCCGCTTCAGGCTTCACCGCATCGGCAATGGCCATCATGGCACAGAGGACTCCTGCATACAGGGACAGGCAAGTGACAGCACTCAGTGGGGATGCATGTAGGACAGAGGTCCAACTACGCCCCTTTCCTAGTCCCGTCCTTACCGTCCACAGCAACCAGCACAGCAGTGCGGCCCCTACGCTCATGCTCCACCATGGCCTCATCTACATCGTCTTGTACCTGCAGCCCATTCCTTTTCATCCACTCCCTGTTCCCAATCAGGACTGAGTAGGTCGCTGAGTGTACCAGGGCTGGACATGCAGAACACAGGTGAGCATCACATGCGGTGAGCTTCAGATACCTTTAACATGCATAGATTATTCATTTAATTAGGCTGATAAACCCTACAGAGACTAAAAGAGCTTCAGCACACCATGGTACAGCATCCGTCTAAAATCGCAAAATTTGCATGAGTGACATGATGGCACAGTGAGTAGTGCTAGTGCCTCACAGCTTCAGGGGTGTGGGTGTGGTCATGTGCTGGCATCAATTCCCCCATATTCTGATAGGATTCTTTCAGGTGATCTGGTTTTCTCCCATAGTCCAAAGACTTGTGTCTCATGTGCAGTGGTAACTCCAAGTTGGCTTAACCCACTACTCTACCCCATTGTCCTTACTGAGTGGTGCAGGGTCCATGATGAGGGGATGTGAGCTGGAGCTGGTCTGTCCATCGCTGATCTGTACTAACACTGAGTTGCAATGGTTGTGTTCCTCTCCATCAGAATCTCCGCGTGATAGCAACAGCTCCGTGTTGCTCACCCTGCAATGGATTCCACAGCCAGGTACTGCTTGGAAGTCTGTACAGGTGCCCAGAGAGTTGGTGCCCAGCTCCTGAACACACAAAAATGTGAGCAACAAATGTCAACAAACCACTTCAAGAAGAAGCACCAATGTCAACGTGTTTGAAAGTTAGTAGTTGCTGTAAGAAGGCTCACCTGTTTGCAATACTTGGTCACTGCAACCCCTAGTGGGTGCTCACTGTTGTTCTCTGCTGTTCCCACAATAGCCAGTAAGCGAGAACGAGGCATATGGTTCCCTTCTACCAAAATCTTCATTTGGACTACCTTTGGGGTCCCATACGTGATTGTGCCCGTTTTGTCAAACACTACTGTCTGAATCTGTGTAGAACACAAAGCAAAAACTGAGCAGAAACAAACAGAGAAAAGAAATTATATTTCAGTACCAGTATCCATATGCACATGCACTTACTTACCTTGTGGGCCATTTCGAGGGGCTCCCCACCCTTGATGAGAATCCCGTTCTGAGCACCCACGCCTGTGCCGACCATCACAGCTGTAGGAGTGGCCAGGCCCAGAGAACAGGGGCAGGCAATGCAGAGTACTGTGATTGAGGCCTGGAAGGCAAATCTGATCACAGCCTCTGCCTTGGAGATGCTGTGGCTGTAGCCCTGCGGACAGAAAAATGCAGAACACCTGCCCATAATGACATTTCTGGATAGAAGTCAACCACTGTCACAAAAGAGATAATAAAGAGTGTCAGTCTAGAAGCTGCCACTCTCCAAATTTAATTGAAAAATATCAATTGAAATTTGTCCATGTAATTTTTCCAATGTACAAACACTCCTTTCCAAAAAGGTCACAATATCAGTGCCGATGCAGCAGCATACAAACATGTAAAACATGCAAATAAAAAACGAAAATCCAAGTATCACCAGTACCATTCTACACTGTGGAGCAGAAAGGACACTCACAGGGAAGTATTTCTCAACCAGTGCAAAGTTGAGGAATCCAATAATAATCCAAGCGATCAGCGTTAGCACGGAGATGCCAACGATGAACGGAACAAAGTAGCCACTGATCTTATCTGCAAACTGCTGAATGGGAGCCTGGAGGGAGGACAGAAACAGCAGGGTCACTCTGTATTGAGGTGGGTTATTCGCTGCAAAGTTTCACTCAATGCTGCATTCATGTCTTGTCTTACATTCACAAAAAGCCTTTGTAAACTGCAAGGGGGATCAAATAGAACCACAGAAAACCTGAAACGTACACCATTTCTGTGCTTCAAATGCTTTGCATGTGAAAGGATTCCATAAAACAGCCTTGAGTTTAACATTTAACAGTACAGCAGGATCTGCACATGCAGGGTATCTACTTGTGCGCAATATTTAAAGAGTTCTACTAACACACTTGAAAAGAATAAGAGCACCTTGGATGTTTGTGCCTCCTCAACCAGCTTGACAATCTGGGAGAGGGTAGTGTCTGCTCCCACATGCGTAGCTCTGATCAGCAGCGAGCCATTCTGATTGATGGAACCCGCAATGACAGTGCTGCCAGGCTTTTTGGTCACAGGCATGGCCTCCCCTGGACACAAAAGACAGGTGGATGTCAGGTGTAGTGAGGCCGAGGGGGTCCAGTGTAACTCACAGTGAGGGCAAGGAGAACCATCCTTGTTCCTTGTGCACAGTAACTATATGTAGGTAGACAGTGAGACTCAGTAAATATTAATAATCACTTAACTATTTACTGTTTATTTAGCAGATACTTTTCTCCAAAGCATGCAAGAATTTTACACATCCTTCAAGCATAAGGTAGCAGTTCAAACCATGACACTACCTGCTGGTCCTTTAAATGTTACTGTTCAATACTGACTTACAGTATTATACTCATTTATACAATTGGGCATTTTACTGAAGCAGTACAGAGCATGTTTCTTGCTCTTGGAGGTTTTTACTATTTGGAGCAGGGTTTGAAACTTCCCCCCCCCCCCTTTGTGACTCCTGTACAACTGCTTGTATTAAATCACAGTGTATCCAGCAATGTAAACATGCTTCACAACTACCCAGTACCTGTGATGAGGGACTCATCTGCCATAGAGTGCCCCTCAACGACTCGCCCATCAACAGGGAACTTCCCCCCTGGTACCACCTTTACCACATCACCTCTCTGAACCAGTTCCACGTCCACCTGCTCCTCACTTGAAGAGGCAGAAACAGAGAGACAACACACAATCAAAACTGAGGTACCAACCAGCAGGCTAGAATTGTATACAAAGGATTTTCAAACTGACCATAGGTCCCATTTCAGTTAGACAGCAAAGGTCTAAACAAACACCTTTGAGAAAAATCTATTACAAGATCATGAGAATTAAGCTTTAGGTTGCCACAATGCATCAAAAAAGCAAATTCGAGAATACCTCTGGACAGACATGTCATTGTTAAGGGTGACAATGGTGGCCTCAGTTGCCTGCAGGGACATCAACTTCGACAAAGCCTCAGATGTTTTGCTCTGACAACAGCAAGATATAAACAGGAAAATAAGTTCCTATAACCATTTCTTCTTCCTTACAAAACATAAGTGTTTGTTTTCTACTTGTGATTCTCGCATTACCAGTTTAGTTGCATTAAGAATGAGCAGCACTGTTGCGTGTTCAACTACAGAACATTTTGGGTTCAGTTATACAAAAATTGACAAAAAGAGGAACAAAGACCTTTGCGATTTGCTCCAGCCACCTGCCCAGCGAGATGAACACGAAGAGCATGGGGGGTGTGTCAAAGAATGTTATGGGGTTGAGCCTTGCTCTCTCGATCATAGCCACCAGAAGGATCACCAGGGAGTAAGTGAACGCTATTGTGGTGGCTAGGACAATCAGCACATCCATGTTGGCTGTCTTGTGTTTCACAGCTTTGTAAGCCTGGATGTAAAAGTAGTGACCGCCGATAAACTGTCCAGGGAGAAAGAAGTATCCAAACATAAAAACTAAGATCAGATGCAATCCCCAACTCTGCAGCAAAAATTATTTTGTATATCCGTTTATCAGTACTATAGTAACATAGGAAGTCAGTTCACTAAATAGTACCTACAACACCGCAAGCAATGTTCAAGGCTGTCGAACAGATAGTGTACAAATGCTTTGATCATTGTGAGTGAATTGCTGCCAACATCAGCATAGGGCCACAGAAGGAGAGGTGATACCTGCACAGGAATACAGAAGAGGAAGGAGAGGAGATTCATGATGGAAAGCCCAGGAAGGAGCTGCCGCTCAAGGAACATGGTAGAGTGATAGTGCTCAACATCGTCTATGCTGGTGTTGAGATGATGCTCCATGTTGACATGGTGGTCCACAATAATCATGTAAATCATCATGCCCATCACAGGGACACAGAAAACAAGACTGACCAGGAAGGACTTCCTCCACCTGTGGAAGTGAAATGTCTTCTATTAGAGAGGAGATGCTGGCACTAGAGCTTTGTCAAAGAACTCTGAATATGCAACTCAGTAACTCACTGTCGTATTTCCCGACTGTGGTCCAGATGACTGGCAGAGCGATCTTTTTTCACAAGAGAAGCCTCAAATCCAAGGTCCTGCAAGAGCATTGTAAACATGTTTGCTGAAGAAAAAAGTTTTTACAGACTAGGTTTCCAAATTCATGCCCACCAGAAGCTCACCTCAATCAGTCTGATCACATCACGAGGTCCTGTTACTTCTGGTTCATACTTGATGTGGGCTTTGTTGGTTGCCAGAGCAACAGAAGCATAGACAATACCTGAGGCTTTCATCAGATTAGACTCAATTTTGTGCACGCAGGAAGCACACGTCATACCCCTGACCTGTGTGTTAAAATGCATTTGGTAAATTCTAGTGAGAAGGGAAATACAAAAGTATCTCAACTGTAATAAAAGGAATTCTCACCACAAGCTCCAAGGTGCCATCAGAACCATCATAGTTTTCCATGACTGAGGCCTTGAAGCCCAGCTCTCTGATACACTCTGCAATGCTTGCAGGATCGATAAGCTTAGGGTTGTAGCGCACTTCTGCCTTCCCAGCCATTAATGCCACCAGCACTGAATAAATGCCTACAGGCCAGGCAGATAAACAACAATACACACAACTTTGTAGATAATCTCACATCCCAACTGTAACAAAGCACGCAGCTAGATGCAGAATTAAGCATGCACTTTACAGGACACTACTCTTACCTTCTTTGATTAAAACTTACAAGTGAAATGACTTCACTCTTTATGGGAAACATACTACCACAGCAAGCCTCCTTGTACTCTCTTATCAAGATACCAATAGGTGATACACATTAATGTGTGCATCTCCCTTACAGATGAGTTTGGTACTCACCATCTTCATTTTTGAGGTTCCTTTCAATGTTTGCCACACAGGACGCACAGGTCATTCCACCGACCTGGATGAAACACTTTGATATAGCTTGTGCCCCTCCTCGTCCTCCCTGCACAGCCACTGGTTCTGCCTCCTTCTCCTTCACAGAGGCTCTTTCTGAAGATGAGGGTATGTCTAGCTGGGGTGTTGTCACCAGGGAATTGATTTCTATAGTGCACATAAAAAGGTATGTCACACTCAAACCCTCCAGAGGCTTTCTTACAAGAGCATCAAAAGGCAAAAAAGTTCCTGCAAAATGTCATTGTTTTAAGCATCCCCGGTGATAAGCCAAGATTCCCAACCACAAATTTAATTTTTGTTATGTGGGCAAAATAGTCATCATTCATTTATTTATTTTTACCTACAGACATATCACTGCTTGAGAGCCATGTAGTCCACCTTAGGTACACAAATTTATTTTCTTCTGTAATCTCTTACTTCCAGCCAATACATCAATGCATTTTGGGGATAATTTGAATGTTAATTAGTTTGCACAATCTCTAATTTGGGCTCAGTTTACCTGGGAGGAAAGCATCAAAGCCCATGTCTTCAATGGCTGTGCGGAGCTCTTCCGGTGTTGTGAGAAGAGGGTCATATTCAAACGTTCCATTGTGGCTAGTAAGTGACACTTTGGCAGACTTCACACCCTTGTGTTGGGAAAGCATCCCCTCAATAGACTGAACGCAGGAGCCACAGGTCATACCCTCAATGCAGATGACTGTCACTGCTCCAAGGGGCTGCAGAAAGCTTGGAACAGAGGCCTGTAGAGGGGGTGCCGGTAGAACATTTGACACTGAGGGACTGCCACTATCCACTTGCACTCTGAAGTTCCCTGGTGGAAGGGCCTCGATGGCCTGTTGGAGCTGTGCTATGGAGACAAGGCATGGGTCAAACTGGATGGAGGCGCTCTCCTGCTCCAGTGACACCTTCACAGACCGCACACCTGGCAGCCCGACTATATTGTCCTGGATGTTTGTCACGCATGACTGGCAGTGCATCCCAGTCACCTGGAGCAATGTGGTGGCTATTTTCTCAGTGGACATATCTGGAAGTTTCACAGCTGGGGATGTCAAGTTTGCAGAGGTTGAGCCCATTAGCCATTCCCCATTAATAGACAGACGCAGGGGTCGGGGCTTGGATTTGACCTGGGCTTTGAATCCAGCTATGCTGATCTGGTTGATGATCTCATCAACAGAGATGAGGTGAGGCTGATACAGCACTGTAGCTTCCTGAGAGTCCAAGACAACTGGGAGGGAATAAAGAAAAAAAAGAAAAAAAAAGAAAAAAGATGCCCCATTACAAGTGGCTACTATAAAACATGCAGCAAGTTTACTGCATTGTAGGCTGTCCAACGTCTTTAAAAAAGGGGGAAAGAGTAGTGCATTTTCACTTGTAATCTCATGTAAATAAGGTAAAACAACTGAGATATGGTTAGGATTCCTGAATTAACAATACTAACAGAGCACATTAAAATATCCATCTAGACTCACAATTAATTAAGATACCAGAAATGAATCCTAAATAAATGCTGCACGAAGCCCTACATTCTAACAAAAATCACCTTTAATCTTCTGAATGCCATTAAGCTTCCCAATCTTTCCTTCAATGGTCGTGGTGCATGACAGACACACCATCCCATCAATGCGCATCTTCACCAGCTCTTCACTGCTGGTACTTTGAACTTGACCCCCCAGAGTAGCAGAGTTCTCCTTTGTTGCTAAAGCTGTGTCACGTAGCACTTGGTTAAGTTGCTTGGTGTCTGTCACAGATGGGATGAAGGTGATGGACAGGCCACCCTGTGTAGGGGCATTCACAGCTTCCAGGACACCTTTGAGCTGAGACAGAGTGGTGAGTGCCTGCTGCTGGCACTTAGGAGAAAGGCCTGCTGTAGGGAATACTCTTGTTTCTGTGGGGACAGGTTCAACTGCAGCAAAGTTTGGGAGGCTGGACTCAAACCCCATGTCCTCAATGGCCTCTGCTAAGGACTCTGGACTTTGCATACTTGAGTCAAATATCACTGCAGCTTGTTTCAGCTCTAAGGACACCTACAAAAAAACATACATGGGATCACTACTATGCATAGGTCCTAACCATCATAAGAATTCCTTTTGACCATTTTACTCTAGACTGACATGCAATCATACATAAAAAATTTAAAAAAAAAAAATTAAAAAACACAAAAAAAACACTTAAAAAATCAATATTACACATAAAACAGCATTAGAATACTGTAGTAGTCCATAATGCTTCAGTGTGTTAAAGACTGGTCACACTGGGTGCTTAGGCAACAGAGCCGTGTGACAGTGTTAATATCACCTGATCTTTCAGCTGAGGGCCTGTGAGGAATCTAAGGGGCAAGGAAGTGAGAGCACCATCCTCCCAAACATGAACAGCTCCATTCACCAGGACCTAGATTTATATTACTGGGCTAGCACTATAACAATGTGTCTGTATTTCCCAAATCTCACCAAAACTCGTTTCCCCTGCATACGTGAGACAAAGAAACCCAAATACATCAGCACAATAGCTGGTGATTACAACACTGAAGCAGGAATCATTACTCTCCACAGCCCAGTTAGTGCACCAGTGACATTTATCAGATTTAAAGGCTACTAGAAGTCAGAAAAAGAAATCACTGGTTTTGGTTCTGCAAAAGGCCAGACCTCAGTCAAATGTGGGCTATTGCATTATTTCTTTATTCTGATCCTCCCTGCGGCAAAGTGGACAATTAGGAAAAGGGCAGGACAGGTCCAAATACATTTACTAAATGCCTTCCAGCAGCAAAGAATACAATTTTGTTCAATTACCTGAGATGCCTATGAGGGGAAAGACAGATAATCTGGTTATGCTTCCTAACAGAAAATCTGTTGCCTGACGCAGAAGTAAACTTTTGTTTTCTTACTTCACGATACTGTATGAATAACACCAGAAAGTCACAATGTTTATTCCTATGGGAACAAGGAATGTAAAAACTCAATATTTACCATCTTTGAAATTAATGAAAATACTTACCATCTATTAGAACAACATATTGATATAGTTCAAATGTTACAAGAACTTCTATAACAATTTATACTAGATTAAACTGTCAAAAAATAAAGCATGCAATGATCGATCATCCAAGCATACATTCTGGTTTTCTAACTACTATCAATTTGTTGCTCTAAAACATTGTTGCAATACTGAACTGATTGGTGAGGATTTTAAAATGCCCTGCTTCAAATCATAACTGCCAAACCTCATACTACACATTAGTAAAAACATCAAGTTTTCTTAAATTTACTTTTTCCTAAAGGTGGTAGAGCGTGAAAAGTGTCTACTAAATAAAAGATGAACAAAATCATAACTGAATTGCACATCCACACCAATTGCTAACTCATTCACCTGAATGTGGATGACTCCTGGCAGCTCTTTGATGCGTTGTTCAATACTCTGCACACAGGAACCACAGGTCATCCCCTCTACTGCTATCTTCACAGAGTTCATTGTTGTATGAGGCATTTTTTCACAGTCTCTCTGGAAGCTATAAGGGAGAGGACAATAAAAAATGCACAGGAAGGATTGAAAAACATTAAACAGCCAGCCTTGGTAGCTCAGTGAAACAAATTTTTACGTCTCAACTCCTGGGTTGCACATTTCAGTCTAGGATTGAGTTCAGCTAAGTCTGTGTGCAGTTTGCAATTTCTCCCCATATTAATAAAGCCCCTCATAGACTAATGTTTCAGTTGAACTGGTGACACTAAATTGCTCATAATATCTGAATGCATGAGCAAGTGAATGTGTTATGTTGGACTGTTGTATAAATCAGTGAATGACTACAGTGAGTTGAGTGTAATGTAGTACATTCTGGGCAAAGCTGAAAGCTAAATACCAGTTTATAATACATTGCTTTGGAGAAAAGCACCTGTTAAAATGAATGAATGTAAAAGAAACCCTAAATAGTAACACTTTGCTATAGAATGGAGCACCCTGATGGGTAGTACAGCATGAACTTCCTCCCACTCAATTCAACAAAGCTGCTTTGAAACACCAAACAGAACTCACAAAGCTTTCAACCTTTGTTCTTTGTTCACTGATATGAAGTAAGTGATAACATGCTAAATGTAAGAAGAATGCTGGAAAAATAAATAATTGAAAACAGTGCTGAAAGTTATACCATGTGTCCTGGGACAGCATTTCTAGAGGATGTAAAGATAAAAACAAAAAAAATTTTTTTTAAAAAGTTAAAAAAAAGGAAAAACCAAATCCTTCAGTAAAAAAACCTTAAAGTGTTTCAAAACTCAATCACTCTAGATCACTGTCCTCAATCAACAACAATTTTTTTTTTTTAAATTACGATGAATACTCATGATTTTGTGGAAAAAAAGGTTCCACATGCAATTTGTTAATATGATCATACAAACCTTCACAAATAATCAACTGTCACCTGGCTATGAAAACAAAAAGATAGAAAGTAGTAATGGGTATTCAAGAATGCTATTAATGCAAATATTAGTGGCTATTTTGTGTAGTTTTTGCCAAACTGTGCTGAAGAACAGCACCAAACTTTTGTGCCAACCACAGGGACAGAAACCCCAGAAGAGAACCAGCAACCCACCTTATAAGCTGCACATTAAAAAGCAGAACAAAGTACGACTGTGCATTTCAGTAGGTGAGAGCAATTCTAGAATTTATGGTACTGGTGGCCAAGGTGTGTAATAAACTTATAAAATATCACCATTATGTGGTTGATAACCATGGTGAAAAACGCAAAAGTGGAATTGCCAAAACGTGAGGCTCTGAGCAGGAATGCACTTACAGTATTATTCTTGGAAAAGTTGCATTGATGGTGAGGCCCAATAAAAAGTATGGGGGATCACTGAAGTGAGTCAGACATCAAATGACTGTTAAAAAGCATGGTCAGCAATAGCAACTCGCTGATATGCAAGAGGCCTGTGCTGGAAATCATGTCTTCATTGAATCTACACAAGTATAAACTACAGTAATAGGAACAACTGATTTCTTTGCAACTGATGAAGATCAGTGGTCTGCAAACCCAGCGACATTCTCACAGAATGTATCTTCAAACATCTAAATGAGTGGAAAATCAAAATTTCAGTGATAAATTTCAGTTTGCCAAGTGCAAGTTTGGATAAGGGGTATTATCTGTCAAATATGTTACAGCAAATTGTAAATCACTCAGTCTGTCTATATTCATCTTTGTATACTATTCTTACTGACTCATACAGTGTCACATTGCTCTGTTTGCCAGTGTTTACAGTAAGCAAAACAATGACCCAGGTGTTGTCATGTTTTTGTACTATTTAATTTTGCACATCCATGCCCATCTTCTCCCTGATAAAAGTTGGTTGTTTCCACCATACACTGGCTAGTAAATCTGTCTCATTTTGAAAACTTTCCTAGCAGGGAACTGTATTTTAATGCTTTGGTCTATGTGGTTGTCTGAAATGTTTAATTTTAATTTTCTTCAACGTAAAAAAAAAAAAAATAACATTTGCGCTGCATGATAATTCAAAAGAATCCTGAAAGTTCTGGACGCCCTTTTGGAACTTGTTAGAAGGTGATCTACATGATCATACCAGCACTACATAATCATCTTACCTGCAGCCTCTGTTCTATGTTAGTGAAAGTGTCTGCAGTCTTTTGGTGTGCTATCTCTGATCCATTTTTAAAAAATAAAAAAAATAAAATTCCTTACTTGTTGTAACATCTGAACATATTATTTAGGATAATAAATATATGACTATTTATGGCGCAGTGGCATAGTGGTTATGGCCTCTGCTTCTGAACTTGGAAGTCACAGGTTGGAATCCCACTTGCTTTCATAATACCCTTGACTAAGGTATCTGCCCTGAATTGCTGAAATGAAAATTAACCAGCTGTATAAATAAGTAAATTAGGGCATGTAGTTTAACATTTTAAGCCACTATGAAGAAAAGTGTAAGATAAATTAATAAATGTTAAGTATGAAATGTTGAAATTTATTGTTGGCAGTGTACTAATTTACATTCATTTTCAGCAACAATTTACCATACAAACTCCAATATTAAAGAAGGGCTTTGATCCCCACTCAGATATAATACATCTGAGGATAAGTATTATTATTATTAGTATTAACAACAAGACCAACAATAATAATAATAATAACAAAAACAACAACAACAACAACAACAACACAACAATAATAATATAGGTCCACTGGTTTAAAATAAAAAAACGGGATCTACTAAAAGTAAGATTTTCTATGTTACAAAAGACATTTTACATGTATCATAGTTACCGTTCCTGCTGTGTAAGGATTGGAGTGGGGAAACTCCATTAGATTCATCAGCCGTAAGCTATCTTTTCGCAGTTTTAAGTTACATAATTTCCTCTTCAATACATTTTCAACAAATCAGCATTCTTTTAACATTTTTGCAGTAGAAGAAAGACGCAGATGCTGTGTTATGGAGACGCACGAACAACATGTACGCATACAAATTTAGACACACATTGCTAAACACGAGAGGAGTAACAGTTCGAACTTCAGACTGAATCCATAACTCGTAACTTACGGGTGAAGGTGTTGTTGCTCTTCCTTGTTCCCTGTCCTCCACCGGGACCAAAGCGCTTCAGGTCCTCAGCCCCTACGGACATGATGAGTTGCCTGTTAACCAAGTTAGGTACCAAACTATTTCATTTAGCTGTTATTCTGTTTCAAAACGACTCCGCTTCAGAACACTATCGTTAAATCTGACACACCTAACACTAGCTACAAATGTACACTACCTTTCACAGACCAGCGCTACGAGACTCATTTGCGTTCAGGTCTCTTTATAGTTGCGCTGTGATTTGATACTCATTTCCGTCGCTGGCATTCCGTCAGCTCATATTTGTGACGAGCGATGATACAGTTCAGTAGCAATCCTTTGGGAAGATGTCACTTCGACACGTATCCGTCCGACAACCTATATGCAAACTCATTACAGCGGCTTGTCCCCTCTCTCATCTGACATGGCTTTTCCACCTTCCCAGCACGGTGTTTAAAACTGTAACGTCATTTCCTCATGTGACCGGAACCGAGTCCCCCTCCCCCCCGCTAGTTACAAGGTTCCACGTATTTCCAAGTTGTTGTGTTAAATTATTTTTAAATTGTTATTTTAAAAGTGATAATGTATTTAATAAGATGGTTAGTTATTTAAAGATTTTACATTTCTTTGAAAAGATATAGTATTTGGCGTGTTTTTAATAATGTCGAAGTCAAGCAGCGCTTTATGTTTGGAAATAAAAAATCCACTCCATTTACATGGAGTGTCATTTGCACAAAGCAACATGTAACTCGTATCAGAAAACAGACTGATTTGCCACACTGGGACTTTTAATTTAAGTACTTTGTATTTTTTTCCGAATTATTTTACCCTTTTTTATATAAATAAAATATAAATGTTTTTTTCTTTGCAACATGCCAAATTAAATATCCCAGTCAGTATAATTTAATACCAGGTTAAATAAATTACGGATACCTAGTAATATGTTTAAAATTTTTGTTTTAAAAAGGATTAGTTTAGATTTTATTTTATTGAGACCTCATCTGAGCTATATATATATATATATATATATATATATATATATTGTTTGTGTTTCCGCAAAACTTCATATACACATCCTCCTTTAAAGAGATTTATAGAGTGTTTTTTAGCACGCTTGATGAAATAGTGCAGAATCCATTAAATAGAATGGAATTTCAGTAAGAATCACGACCGTCTTACCCACTTTCACATATACAGTAATATCTTATGATTCTGCTCACATGTTTATAGGCGTATTAGTGATGGAATACTTGCAACACAAGACAGAACAGAAAAATCTGGTTTACACACAGTATCTAGCTGCTACCCTTCCTAAGCAGACCCACAGCACAGACATGCAGACGGACCACCGTAACGCGGGTCCTCCGGCGCTATTGTCCTTCTGTCAATCTCAAACGCTCTTTATGTCGATGGTAAAATCCCGGAAGTAGATACCGGAAGTAGGTATTTCTGTCTCGTCAACGAAAAAAAAAGTAATAACCAAAGTCGACTATGCATTGATAACAGGTGCGTATAAATATTCCATAAAAAATTTTAAAACACTCAAGCAGTATTTTGTGGGAAAATAATGGTTTAAGCTCTTTTAAAGGAAAGCTTTCTGTAGAAACAAATCCGTGTCAGTCTACTTTCCGTTAACGTTAGCTAGTTCATGTCCAGCGACCAAGATGCTGCTGTCATGTTTGTGCAGTTTGAGTGTTAACGATTCCTTAATTTCCAAGTCATTTGGAAAATTGGTGCGCAATATTTAGCAAACTGTCCTCTTGTTTACACCACAAACGTTGTGTTTTGCATACTGTGCTCTAGTTAACATTAGTCGTTTCCTTGTTTTCTTCTTTTATTCAGTATTGGGGTTGAAGTTCCAGATGGAAAGTAGACTACGCTACGTGATTATGCTGTAACTCATTACTGTATAACTAAGTGTTTAATAAGGATTCTTGCTGAGGACAGAAGTTATGGATATTTTATAGTATTTTGTTTGTTGTAGTACTTTGAGTTTTTGTGTTTAGTAACAGTGATTATTTAATTTTTTTTCTTCCCTTTATTCCAATGTTATGTAGGTCACAAAAGTAAGAATGGCGACAACCATCATTCACGATTCCTCTGAGGCAGTGGAGCTGTGCTGCAGCCGACGGCTCTTTTTAAAACCCATTTCTAAACTGACCATAACGGTAACATGGCCTGACTTAAAAGAGCCTAGTAAAACAGTGTCCAACTGGGAGGTCATGGCCAAGCTTAAGCAAATGGCTCATCCTCTGCAGTTCACTTCTATACGTGTCTCCAAGAGCACTCTGGATTTTGTACGCTTTGAGGCAGAACTGGAGACCAAAGCCTTGGCGAAGACGTTGTGTCAAAAGCTGAATGGATGCACACTAGATGCCATAGCTGGGGACACTGTTTTCAGGATCTTTGCTTCAGAATGTAATGTGGACTTTCCCACACGTAAGGAATGGGAGTCTTTTTTCCAGGATGAGGAAGAGTGGCCAGATACACTCCATTTGGATGGCCTCCCTTGCAAATGGTTCAGTACTCCACAATCCAGATGCCAGAAACCCAGTGAGGACATTGTCCGTGAAGTATTTGAGACATTTGGTCGCATTCGCAATATGGATATCCCAGCTCTGGATGTATACAGAGAGGAGACTGGCAGCAGGATTTCCAGTGCTTTCATTGTGACAGGGCTGCAGACTTTTGATGCTTATCTCCAGTTTCAGGAACATGAGGACTTGAGAAATGCACTGGAGACTCTGAGAGGAATGAGGCTGATGTTGAAAGAAGGAGATGGAAAGGCCCTGGTGTGCAATATCAAGGTATGTCTGCAAATATTCTTTAACAAAAAAGACTGAATAACTAAAAGATATATTACCTTATAGAAAATTAAGTGAATAATTAATTCCAATTCTGCAGTATGTAAAATTTACACTAAAAAAGTATTACTTTGTATATCTCATTTGTGTTTTCTTGTTTAGGTGAGTTTAGACCTGACAAGACACTTAAGTGAGGCAGCAGTACAGAAGAGACACCTGGAAAGAAGGCAGCTAGAAGCACTGGAAGAGAAGAGGCAGAGAGAGAAAAGATATGAGAGGGAAGAGGAGGCAGACAGGTGTAGTATATACTCACTATATTAGCAGACATTGTAAGTAAACTCTGACTAAACAAGAACAGGAAATAATCACGTTAAGAATGAAAGTATACATGTGCAGTTGATCTTTTTTTCTACCTACCCAAAAGAAAGCGAAGGGAAGACCAGCGTTTAAAAAAGCGGCAGGAAAAGTTGAGACGGCGTGCAGAAAGACAGAGGGAGGAGTCTGAGAAGAGGCTGCAGGACACAAAAGTTGAAATGCTAAAGGAAGAGAGTGAGAAGAGGCTGTTTGATAGACAAACAGAAATAGAGACCCAAGAAGACAAAGAGGAAGAACTGTGGGAGGAGAGAAAGTTTGTTCTGGTCCAGAGACGTCTACAGTCCATCAGACTTCTCACAGCGTTGCTACACCAAGCTCAGGTACAGAGTGGCTGTGTTATTAAATAAAGCAGCTTAAAACATTACTTTATTAAACCCAATTATTTTATATATGGCTAAAACAAAAATACTTGTGGCTTCCCAACTTATGAACCTAGCTGGGACTGAGAGTTTCTTATTCAGAGTTTTAGTCAAAAAATGATTTTTGGGCTCACCAAAAGCTTTTTTTTTTTTGAGTTCATAAGTAGGGGGCCCATTGTATCATTGCATTTACTAAGAGTTAAGATTTCTAAATAGAAAACTATTATTCGGTTTTTCAAAGGGTTGTTGCTTGCTGCTGAGTATTAGTAGTAAATTGTTGCGTAACTGATTGTCTTTATCTTTAGGATCGCATAATTAAAGTAAAGTATGGAAAGAAAGAGATCAAAAGAGAAGAGAAGCGATCTTGCAGAGATCCAGCATCTTCTTGTAAAAGAAGTGGAGAGTCTAAGGAGTCACCTGGACAAGACACTGCTTCCGACCTAAAAAAGCCAACAGTTTGTCCCCCTGACACAACAATCCCTGATGTCTCCACAGAGTATCTCCCCACTAATGAAATCATTCCATTTCATGACTGCTTGAAGCAGAGTTCTAGCTTTGGACCCCTGCAGATAACAATCAGTCAGAATGACGCAAACCGGGACCTCAAACAGCATGCTTGGCCGAACACAGTTCACCGCTCCAAAAGCTACTCGTCATTGTCAGAGGATGACTTTTCTAGTGGAAAACACTGGTTTAAAGTGCAGAGAAAACGTGAAAAAGTGTACGAATCTGATGAGTTTCTGAATTATATACTCAATCATTACCCCTATCCAAGCTATAATAGGGTGTATCAGAATAGCCAGCCTTTGCCATGCAAGGAGGCAGGCTGGCGGCGAATGGTGTCTGATGACGGGAAGGGTTTTCGGATCAGCCTTAGGAATTCAGATGGAGGGGTTTGCACTGAGGTTAGCATTAGTCAGAACCCAGACCAAAGAAATCCAAGTGATGAGGATAGGTACAAGTGGAAAATTACCATCAAGGAAACAGAACCTGCACAGAAGAAACATGGAACCAAGAGGAACTTATGGGATGGATACAGCAGAGAGTTTGAAGTTTCTTGGAATGAGGCCAGCTCACAGCCCAGAATGCATACCACTGACCAGAACTGTGAGCACGACCAGTTCGGTAAAGGAATGTACACCATAAAAGACTTTGATGGTGCAGCTCATGAACAGTTTTCAAAATACACCCGTAAACCTGTGAGCCCTCCAGTCTCTGTTCATCATAGAAAGGCCCAGAGCAATGCCACTTTTACAGACCCTGGTAAACACTTGGAAAATATCTCAGAGGACACCTACAACATCACAGAGGTCCTTCACCAGAAATGTACAAAAAGGATGAATGTGGAAGGTGTCTACAGTGTCAAACGTGAGAAGGACAAACTCCAAGGTTTGGAGTTCAGGCCACCAAAAACAAGAAGTGGTCCTACTGGTATGCCAGAGCCAGACTGTGAAGATTGTGAAGAAAGGAAAAAGATAAGCAGATTAAGTAAGGTTGGAAATGAAATAGATGTGAAAGATGAGATAAATAAAAAGAAAAAGAAAAAAAAGAAGTATGTAGAACTTGAAGATGAAAATGAAGACATGGTAATTGAACCAGAAGTAAACAAATGGAAAAAGAGATGCAATGCTACATCTTCGACTACTCATCAAACACATAAGACTGTCAGCCAAGAATTTTTTGACTTCTTTGAAAGCAAAGAAAATGAAAGTGTAACCCAATACAGCCACTTGAAAGGCAATCAGAAGAAATACTGTGGCAAGGAATCTGCAAACTGGTAATCTTATGATTAATTTGACTTAAGTGGTACTTAAAAGTGATGTGATCCAATGTGCTAATGGTCCTTCATATATGGATCTGTTGAATAAGGAAAATAATCAGTGAATTCAAGTCTTAAATGTTAAGTCCAAACATGTTTTTCTTTATTAAACTTATGTAAGCTGTATATAAGCATTTTGTTATGTTTCAGAGGAGCAATCAAATTATCTCTGTCTCATTCTGATAAGATTCAGGGAAATACTTTTATATGTTTGCTACTGTGTGACTTATTTAAATTTTGAAATAAATACTTTTAAAATGAATATGGCTTTGCACATTTATTGAACTCAGTATTAGATTTAAGAAACATTATGAAATTTTATATTGTTTTTGAATAGAGCACTGCTAAAAATTTGGTGTTATAAACAAAAAAGGCTGACGGCAGTTATTGCTCTAAATTTATTAATTCATAAAGATCACAACCTAATAAAACAGGCTTCTATTCTTCCTATGTTTAATGAATTGCAGCAAGACACTTTTAGTTTGAATTTGGGTGGGAATATTATACAGCTGTTCATGTTACACGCTGCAGCTGAGATACGGTTTGCAACATGGAAGGATCTGGTAATCAGTGTTGGTAGTTCCTGGAAGAGCAGTACGGGTTAAAAACAAAAATGTCTTACATACCCAGTTTATTTTTTGGTGTGCATTGTTTTAATTTTCACTTTTATAAAGTTAGTAAATTACCAAGGTGTTAAAAATTCCTTGTCATGTATATATGAACCTGAGATTGTAGTCATGAGCATTTAGGATACCTGGAGCCACAAATTCGCCCCCAAGTTTGCTCAAAAGCAAAACAAGAAAATGGAGATGAATAATTATATGGTAGCACCCACAGGTGGTACTACTGCAGACAGTTTCCAGAGTCAAGAATAGTGGAACTGCTCATTACTAATGGTGAATGTGCGCAGGGATTTGTCTTTATAAAGAGACAGAATCAATATATTACCTTTCATAAGAACATCTGCACCCCATTGGCCACCCCTTCTCTGGTGCTCAGCATTTTATTACCACTTCCAAAATTTCACAACAGGTGTTGCCAGCCTTAACCACACAACAGCATCAACTGCATCAAAAAGAGACTGCTGCTTCCCCAACAACAAAGCACAGATCACAAAATACTTGAAAATCCTTCTGAACATGAAGAATAATGTGAGAAGAAAGACATGTTGATAGAATCAGGTTTTAGGAGGTACAACAGGAACTGAAAAAGGATTTGTGGGATGGGAAGTCCGCCAATAGGGAAAAATTGAGCAAAAGCTACAACATAAAAACTTATAGGAGGTATGTAAAGGTGTGGGACAAGTCATGGAGGGAATTGGGGACTAAGAGAACGAGCTAAAGCAGTTTTTCTACAGATTTGGTTCACCAGTGTTCACTTCAAACCGCCCCCTCCTCCCATTAACCAACTACCAGCGTGAACCACACCTGCCTTCTTGCAGAGTTACAGCAAACACCTATCCACACCTTTCAACCACCATTGACCATCACCAAAATCAGGTTAGGAGAACTGAGAAGATTACACACTGACAAGGCAGCAGGTCCTAATGGAATCAGCCATGGGGTACTCAAAGCATGTGTCAGCCAGCTGTCTGGTGTCCTCACACACCTTTTCAACCTGTCACCAAGTCTGCCGAAAGTGCCATTGCAGGGGAAACATCCTGCATTATGCCGGTATCGAAGAAAGAGGGTGCATGTGAGTCAAAGGACTACAGATCAGTAGCTCTCACATCACATTATGAAGACCCTTGAGAGCCTGGTACTGGATTATATCAGACCTTTTGTAAAAGACCACCTGGGCCGCCTGCAGTTTGCCTACCAGGCCCAAATAGGATTGGATAATGCAATCACCAACATGTTCCACAAAGCTTATTCCCATATGGAGAAAGCTGGCAGTACAGTGGGGGTCATTTTTTCTACTTCTCCAGTGCCTTCAACTCCATCTAAATACTCCATCTGAAGAGCAAGCTCACCAAATGACTGTGAATGCATCAATGGTGTCCTGGATTGTAGACTAACAAATGGACAACAATTTGTCAAGTTTTGGGACTGTGTCACAGCTGCACCCCATGGAACTTACGGTCTCCATTCCTGTTTACCCTCTACACTTTTGACTTCAAACATGAGTCTAAGCAGTGTCACCAGAGGAAGTTCTCTGATGATTCTGCAGTACTGGGGTGTATAGAGAAAGGTGTCTGATTGAGGAGTTTGTTTCATAGTGTGTTAGCTCAGTACCAACAAAACAAAGGCGTTGGTGGATGGTCTTTGCTGGATTAAGGAGCCCTTGCAGCTGGTTACTACTGTGGGTGCACAGTACTTGGAGGTGGTCCAATCCAACAAGTATTTAGGGGTCCACATCAACAACAAATTAGACTGATCTCAGAGCATGGATCCCCTGTATAAGGACAGAGCAGGCTGTGCTTTCTTAGAAATATCCTCCACATGATCTACCAGACTGTAAACACACCTTCTGATGAGATGTGTAGACTTACACTTATCAAAGAATCTGACAGTGTTTAGAGGTATGTTTAGGATCATCATCCTGTTGCATCACCAAGTACTGCGCAAGAAGTCGCATACCAGAGTATGGCCTGTCACTGAACAATCCTGTGGTAGCTCCAGGGCCAGAGTTCCAGTCAGTCTAAGCAGTTCACCAAGTTCAGAGCCAGCAAATTGCCCCCAAACCATAATGATACTTCCTTCATGCATTACTGTTGCTTTTAAACAGAGTTCTCTAGGCGGGTCGATAAGGTGCATGAACCAAAAATAGATTCATTAGTCCTCAATATTTCCAGTGCAAAAGTCTAGCTCTGGTGTTTCTTACCCCAAACAAGCCTCTCTGCCCTGTTTTGTTGCCTTAACAGAGGTTTCTGAGCTGCGACAGGACCCTTCAGCCCTACTCCCCAAAGTTTTCTCTGCACTGTTAAAGTTGACATAACTGCCAGAAGGCAGTTATCACCACACTTTCTACACCCTTATCCTCTTCCTTCCAGCTAGTGTACAGTCTCTGGGTGTTAGATTTTGGATGGAAAATCTGTCTTACTCTGTGAAGATTTTTAAATGTTACTGTCTGCCTTAAATAATATTCATATAACCTTGGCCTGTGACTTCTAAAACAGCATTTTTTAGCACCAGGTTTTTGTTAATTTCCAACATCACACTAGTTGATATGACCACAATCATCAATTAATACAAAAGCACTTTTATTTAAAAGACTTAAACCTGGAGATGTGTGTGTGAGTACACCTGCTGTATTTTTTCTTTTCACCAAGAATTCTAACAAGTCTGAACAGAACATGAGCTGCTATGTCTTCTCAGTTCTTCCAGAGCAATCCCTAGGCATGCAGAACACTCTTTGGTAGCTTTCACTCTTCTCACCCGGTCATCACATACAGTTGATGTCCATCATTGCTCAAACTTGTGATTTGCATGTCAGAAATTTGCAGTACAAAAACAATGTAATAATATTGATTAGCATTCTAAATGCATTCTTATTAAATGAAACACTTGATGAAACAGCACAATAAAAGGTCACTAGTATATTAACTAGTATATTAGTATATTATATATTATAATATAGTATAGTATGGTAACTAAAATGTACTTGCAACCTGTACATGTGCAACAAAATACAAACTAGACTAGTTACACCTTTAATAATAGTGACGATGCACAGAAAACAGTACAGTTTATAACATATATAAAATTTCTAATTTATTTATTTATGTACATTTTTAGAAATACGGTAATTTATTGTGAGTTTGAATTCCTCAAATGGTTTGACTGAAAGAGCGTTACTGCCGAACAGCGCTGTAGGAAGTCGCGCTAATCGAGGTACTGAGTTAGTACTTAGTACTTAGTTATACACTAAGTATTTCTAATATGTACGTAGGCGCATACTGTCAGAATTCAAATTTATAAATAATTACTCAGCTTTTCAGTTAACATATTTAGAACATTTCTCCCTCACATGACTGAACTACGTAACTTTTTTGTCTTTTTAACAAGACTTTAACACAAGACTTTATTTCATTAACTGTTAAGGCTACTTAAAGGTTTTAGTTTCCATGTTTGTGGAATTTTGCAAAGATTTACAAACAATTATGGTACACAAAAAGGAAGGCTACTTTTGATCTGCGGTGCATTTAAGGACAGTCTTCAGACAGGTTGCAAAGCAGTTTCAGGGTTTGTACTATGCATAAGCAGGTAAGTGGTTATTGAGGAAAAATCCTCTTAACTAATCACGTGCCCCATGTTTCCCTGGGGGGCGAAGGGGGCGGGGCTGCAAGCTGCCCATCATCCTGTACAGTAGGGCACTTCCGCTGGGGGCGGTAGCCCACAGCTGACATACTGACCTACTTTCCACTGGAAATATATGCTAATCGTCTCCTGGCAGTCTCTGTCTAATTTTATACAGCAAATGGGTAGGATTTTTCTTTGCTTCCACTTAAATTCTATTTGAAAAATTATTTTACGGCATGCATAATGTTTAATAAGCCGCTCTGATCTTGGGCTTGTGCAAAAACAGCATGTGCCACAGTGTGTTACGTACGAAAGACCCACATTTGACCACTTTAGAATGATTTCAACTACTGAATTACTTTATGGCAGCAGGAATCAAAGATTATATTTCAGACATTTATAACATTCAGTACCTTCATTATCCCATACAATGATGTTCACCAAGCAGATCTGCATGAAGTTGCTGCGGGGTAAACAACCATATTTGTAACTCCTTTGTAAATACGTTTGCGTGTCCAATAGAAACACGAGGAGCAGAACGAAGCTGTCGTCATTGGTGGATTGCCTTGTCAATCCTTTTATCTTTTTTCTTAAGCAAAGCTTTGCTGTGCTTGATTCACATACCCAGTGGAATCGAGTTTATAGCAGGGTGTAAAGGTAATTTGACTGCAAATTAATGTAATTTATTCAAAATATTATGTATTCTTCAGCAATAGTATAAACGGCATACGTAGTGTATAATTTAGTGTTTATGTTATTATATTTATTAATATAGTATATATTTATTTTCCTTTAATTAATAAGTGTTTAGTGGTGGAAAATATAATTTTTGTGAATGCAAAGATTTTCCAATTTAATTAAAACGACCCCAAAAGAGGTTAAAAGTGGAAGAGGAGAAAGCATCACATGGCTGCAGGCGCCACAGTTCATTACTGTATGAATTACAGTTGCTCGGCACCCAGGTGAGTACGGCACTGTATTGTATTATAGCATTTTGTGCTCCAGTGTTCCGAGCTGTTTACTGTTAGTTAGTTTAGTTACTGTTAGTTAGTTTACTGTATAGTGCTGAAAAGTGTAGTGTTGTGCTGTACAGGAATGTACTGTGTGTGTGTGTGTGTGTGTGTGTGTGGGGAGGGGGGGGGTACCTGAGGGCGAACAGATGAACATGACGTACAGATTCATACACGCTATGTGCTGCTATCACAACTTTCGGCAAATAGACGAAATTGTTGTTTTTTGTGTGAACTAATAGTGACCCTCAGTGTACTTTATTGTTTATTTGTGTTGTGAGTCAGTTTTCATCTTTATATTGACAATATTGATTAAGTCAGCTAAATACGCATGCATAAAATAATTTTCATTCACGACAGGGACTGATTTATATCTTGTAATTATGTGCAGTGTGTGTGTGTGTGTGTGTGTGTGTGTGTGTGTGTGTGTGTGTGGGGGGGGGGGGGTCAGGAGTGTGGGTTGTTTATAGAGGACTATCCCAGAACGACCTGTTCCAAAATTACATTTTGCTTGGCGGTAATAAAAAAGGTAATTACTGTTCTACTCTTCGATTCATACAATACAAAAAGAGGAGCAAAACGAGCATTTTATGTGTGGATTTGACTGTAATTTCACCTGGAATGCAGTGCGTGTTAGCGGAGGGTCGTGAAGAATCACAGCCGCCGGCTGTCGTTAAGTCCATGTTTTCGTGCGCTCACGTGCAGCAGATCTGGCGCGCGGCGGGCACGAGGCCAGGAGGGCGGCTTTTCGCGGGACTCCGCTGGCCTACATTCACGCGCCGGAGATTAGGAATAGTCTCGAGTGCAGGTGGCGTTGCAACGAACGCGAACGCGCCATGCCTTCACGGACTTTTACCCCTTCTTTCTCCCTTCGAAAGCAGAAAAATACGTGTAAGTCAACAATCGTATATACTGCTATGTCCCATTAAAGTGCTTTGAATGATCAAAATTAATTATTAATTTTTTTAGCTGTAGTGCTGTCATAAACAGAAGAAGCGGGTGATAACATTTGGTGGGAAAAGATAAACCGAAACCATTGCAGTCTGTCGTTTTAGAAAGGTGAACTTTTTTTGCAAACTATGATGCAGGGAAAGTAATGCAAAACATGAATGTGTTTTAGAGTATAAGCGGAGCATTATGTTTTAGAAGCCACACATCTGTGGAAACGACTGAATGATCAGAAGCGGAGAGTCAAAAGTTTATTGCGGATACAAAGTACATAATAGAACGAGTAGGAATGTTGAGTTATTTCTGTTCACTAGTTTGACGTGTTCAGGCAAAAGTGAGCTGTTGCAAACCAAATCGGTAGATGAATATGAGTAAATGGCAGAATTGGAAGCTACACTAAGAAGTGTGTGTGTGTGAGAGAGAGGGAGAGAACGAAGAGTGGAAAGTGATGTAATTAGTAACAATAAACTGTTATATAGTTATATAATGACTTAATTAATAAACAAAATTCAGCAGCAAAGTAAAGCAAACAGATTGTAGTATAAATGATAGGAAAACAAATCATGGGATAACCCAGATAAAGAGATTCCCTGATAGTCTGAAGGAGATAATATCATGGTTTCGGGGCCCAGCAGGAGGAGGCGTGATCACCTGTTGAAAGTAGGTGAGCTTGAGGGACATATAAAAGACAAAAATCAAATGAACATTAACCTGATACTGTCTCCACAATCGTATGCTGCTATCCTGATGCAACCATGGATTGTGGGTATGGATGAACCCATTGTGGTTTCTGGTAGAGCCCTCTTTTTCCAGGCCCTTTGGATGTGTTTAGCTTAAATGGTCATCATATCAGTTCAAGCTTATTATTTATGTGTGCAGTGTGCAATAAACTGACTTTATTCACTTAATTCTGGATGCCTTTGGTCCTTTGCTTAAAATGTTCAAATACTGAGGGAAACCACACCAGAAGGAGCGGCCAGCTTGGTATCCAAGCTTCTCAGCGAGATAGAATTGGCCGCTCAGTTTCCATCTAAAAAAATCTTGCTGTTGTCTTGCACTCAACCGAATTGTCATGTTTCTGACAATTAAATTGCATTTATTTAATTGACAGACTATTTACAACTGATTAAACAAAAGTGCATTTCTCCAACAGACAGTGTTACAGATATGTGACTCTCGAAGTGCGCTCACTTAGTTCAATACCACAGTTTGTGCCAAAATGCATTGCTTGAGTAGCTGCATAGAGAATTGGTGAGGAGCCCCTGACTTGCTCTGTGTCATGTTTGACTAGCAGACTTTCCAAATACAAAGCCATTTCTTGGTCCCAGGGTCCCCACTGTACCAAATATACTGTAAGCCACATAATTCTTGTTTTTAGCATATCACTGCATGTTCAGTTACAGTTAGTTCAGTTTCCAAAAGACCCTAAGTCTGGGACAAACATCTGTTGTCTTAGTCCAATTTTTTTGTTTTTTACTGAAAATGGAAAAAAGTGGACATACAGTAACAGAATGGAAACTAGGCCTAAGCCATCTATTTAAGCTATGATTATGTGCAACTGATAAAGCTAGAGTGGTTAAAAGGCTAAAATAAAACACAAAAGTCCCTGTTCCTGTGTGTCTTTTTACAGAATGGATTAAGCAGACATGCAGACATGAATCACATCCTGGTTATATATTATTTTACATACTGTGCTGCTCATACTGTGTGAAAGAGCAGCATCAGATGTGCATGACTAATGAAGGACTTGGTGCTGCACAGCTTGCTGGTATGTGGGATGGTTTTACTCACTGCCGGGTCTTAGTTCAAGAGTTGGAGAACCACTCATTTGCGTGTGCCAGTACAGTACATTTTTATACTCAACAAGCCTTTAACAGGCAAACACCAGTAGTTGTTCAGTTCAGCTTGATTTTAGGTTAATATAAGTAGTTTTGTGTTGTCATTAAATTAGTGTAAATTTAAAATGCATGTTGTGGTCAAACTTTCACGGCAGTGGACCACTTTTTTAAAAAAAATTAACATATTATGATCTTTATCAAAGTGCAACATGTTAAAATGTTTATGAGCCTTTAATCTGTTATAATAATCTGTTTTTCCTTTTTAAAGGCTTGGTGGACCACAGAAGGTCCATGGGCTACACTAGGGGAACCATTACAACAAACTATCCAAACTAAAAATAAACCTAATCGTGAGGAGGCACAACATAAAATTGTTTATTCCTTGTCATTTTATGGGCTTTGAAGTTTACACTGCAGCAAGGGCTTGACATTTATTAGCCCTTGTGATAATTGCCCAAAGTAATTGGCACCAGCACAAAGCTTTAATATGTGCATCAGTTTCTGTGAAAGTTCTGGAAGAAGATTGACGTGAGTGGGTTGAAAGTGACAGTGCAAGTGGTTTCGTGTGATAATGTTAAACCATTTATACTGGTGTGCTTTCTGGCTTTGCTGGAGAACTGAGCCATTGGGCTACAGTCTGTTCAGTAAGAAGGGAAATGAAAAAGTGAGAAGTGTGCCAAGGAGGCATCTGTTACCTCTGCTTATCCACTTGGCATGGATTCTTTGGGATCTTTAAGCAGAACCTAATAGAAAACATTCCATACCTGTGTTACACCCAAGCTTTGAGAGACATCAGCCTGCAGCTACAGTATATAGTCTCTCAACACTGTTGCAAAACATGTACACATATGTTTGTGATGCACACTGCTGGACAGCTCATGCTGTTAGTACCACTGAGAAAAGAGTAAACACTGAAGAACTGCTCCAGTAAATATACATATCTAGTTGTATAATAGAGAAAAATTTTTGATTCCTTTTGGTTATTCTTACCTCTCGTATAAACTTAAGTAAAGGTATTATGACCTTTATGAATAAAAAGTAATGAAATGTTTGAATAAGATTTTTCTTTTCGACTTGCTCCTTATTTGTTTTTGGCTCCTGCATTGATGACAGATTTCAGTGATTCGTTCTTTGTATGCTATTAACAGTGTATTGTTTTTCCTTTCCTTGTTTGTGATTTTTTTATATTCTTGCTAAGAGTCTGTTAATTTTTTAAATTAATAAAAAATTAAGGAGCTTGGTGTTTATATATGAGGATTTAATCCATAATTAAGTTTAGGCCTTCTAGATATAAATTAACTGTCTATTTATTAGTTGTTTAATTGAGAGGAAATTAGTCGAGCTAAATCTGTCTCTGAGTTTAAAGGAAAGTTGCTGATGTCTTAATGGGGCACAGAGGTTGTTCTTGTGGGATTTGTGACAGTTTATCCCTCTGGTACAGTCACCCATTAATCTCTTGCTGCTTAGAAAACAATCAATATGCTGCTACTTTTTTTGATGGTTGCTATGTTTTTCCACACTCTAATCTGCACATTTCTCTTGGAAAATATAAAGCGATATGTTAAGAAGTGTCCATGTTCACTCTAACTTTTGCCATCTTAAATAAAAGCTTTGAGCTTTCATGTAAGAAAGAGATGCATGCACATAAATGTGTCAGGATGAAGATGGAATGTTGGTTGTGTAACTGTTTAATAAGAAAAGTACAAAATTAAGCTTTATGCTGAAAGAAAACAGCAGCATTAAGTCCCATATGTTGCAGACAGTGTGGGTTTACAACTGCAGTGGCGGATAAGCGAGTTCAGGTAAGTATCTTAAGGAGCATTAACACAGTTTCCCTGAGGTCACCTGCTGTCTGACCCGTATTAAGGCAGTGAATAACAAGTTTTCACTATTAATTTGACCCTTTTCCAAGAGAATTGATCAACAACACCATTTTACTACTGAACAGCAAAGCTTTGCTATAGAGCTGCAGAAATAGTATCTAAACATCAGCTGCTTGGATTTACATACAGGTTCTGTAGATAGAGATGATAAATTTGACAATCATGATTATTACTGCTTTAAAAGTAATGGCAGTATCAATAGTAAACCAAGTTGCAGTTCCTCAGTTTGCTATTTTGAATGATGTTTCAGTCTCATCATGACAATAGAGAAGATGGAAATTATGGATGTTGTCTGAGGTGGAAAACTGATGTATATATGACAGTGGACTTTCACTTTTACCTTTCTGGTGCACAGAATGAAGCGAGGCAGGTTTAACATTCAATTAAACAACCCATCCCTTTCCACCCCTGAGAGGACAGTAAAGAGACGCAAGAGTGGCACGTCTGGTTTTCTTTGGCGGGAACCCCAGGGACCGGACAGCGTAGAGGACTGGGGGAACCTGCCTCATCACGTGGTCCTGCAGATCTTCCAGTATCTATCACTAGTTGACCGCACCCGGGCTTCCTCTGTGTGCCGCCAGTGGAATGACGTCTTTCACATTCCCGACCTGTGGAGACGGTTCGAGTTCGAGCTCAACCAGCCAGCTACTTCCTACCTGAAATCCACTCACCCAGACCTCATTCAGCAGATCATCAAGAAGCATGCACAGCACCTACAATACATCAGCTTTAAGGTAATGATGTTGCACCACAGTGTATATCCCCAAGTTCCCTCCCCCATATACCTCCATCCCTCCTGTCCTTTTCCAGAGTTCCTCTTCAGAACAAAGTAAATACATGATCTTTTTAACAAGTTCTTCTTTTATTGTGTACCTTATATTTGGTGGTGAGCTTTTTACTTATTGAATTTTGTTGTAAGAACGTTTTTAGGTTCAACATACATGCATACTGTTTTATCTGAAATTTCATTTAATATTATCATTAATTATAAATTGTAGGTAGACAGCTGCACAGAGTCTGCTGAAGCAGCATGTGACATCCTGTCCCAGCTGGTGAACTGTACAATTAAGACACTGGGTCTCATCTCCACAGCAAGGCCCAGCTTCATGAATGTTTCGCAGGTACACCCATGCCATCAATCCTAACAGCTTTCTCGTACAACAGATCAGCTATGGAAAAACAGATGATGCTCATCAAAAATCTCATTTTCCATCATTGCAGTCACACTTTGTGTCGGCGCTTACAGTGGTGTTTGTGAACTCCAAGTCCCTGTCGTCCATAAAGATTGATGACACACCTGTGGATGACCCATCACTGAAAGTGCTAGTGGCAAACAACAGTGACACACTCAAGCTTCTGAAGATGAGCAGCTGTCCTCATGTGTCACCAGCAGGTGGGTCCAAATGTCCTGCTCATGAGCACTGTGGGCTCTGACACTGGGAGGGGCAAGTACTAGCAAGGAGAAAATGCTTTCTGTAGCCCTGAACTTTTGGAACTGTCTTTTGTCTTGCAACCTTGTATGGAGTGTTGTGGAACTCACAAAAGACACAGTGTTCAGCAGAGGCTTTTGCAAGGCTCATGGTCAGAACAAATCTGAAATACACCAAAGACATTTTCAAGCTGCATTATATGTACAACAGCTGAGCTCAGCTTAAATCTCTGTTCACAAGTGACCTTTTATCCCATAAATATAGACATATCTTCTAGATAGTCATTTTCTGTCAATTTTTTGCGTTCTAGGTAGAGCCATGAGACATTCATCCATCCATTATCATTAACCACTTTATTCTGGTCAGGGTCCCAGCAGTCTGGAGCCCTTTCCAAAATCATTGGGCACTAGGCTATGAAACTACACTTCGGATAAGAAGCCAATCTGTTGCAGAGTGCCTGCACACATTCACACAATATGGGCAATCTAGTGACTAATTAAAATGGTCACACCATGACTTTTCACTGTGGGAGGAATCAGAGCTCCCAGAGGCAACTTGTGTAAGACATGGGGTGAACGTGCAAACTCCACACAGCCTGAGCTGGATTTGAATGCACACCTGTGAGGCAGTTAGCACTAGTGATTTAGCACTTCCTCATGAACACAAAGCATCAGATCACTATTGTAAGGCTTAATGTACTGAATGGTTGATGACACAGAATTGTAAATTTGTCATTATGATGGGGTTTTCTGCACGAGATGTGAGACTCCTGACATGCTTCAGGGTTTCTGTCCATAGGGATCCTTTGTGTGGCAGATCAGTGCCACGGCCTGAGGGAACTGGCCCTGAACTACCACCTTTTGAGTGATGAGCTACTGCTGGCACTTTCTTCGGAGAAGCACGTGCACCTGGAGCATTTGCGCATTGATGTGGTGAGTGAGAACCCAGGTCAGACGCAGTTCCACACCATCAAGAAGAGCAGCTGGGATGCCCTGATCCGCCATTCACCCAAGGTCAACATTGTAATGTACTTCTTCCTGTATGAGGAAGAGTTTGAGCCTTTTTTCTGTGAGGAGACACCTGTCACCCACCTGTACTTTGGTCGGGCTGTCAGCAAGGAGATGCTGGGCCGCATTGGGCTCAACTGTCCCCGGTTGGTGGAGCTGGTGGTTTGTGCTAACGGGGTGGAGCCGCTGGATGAGGAGCTGATTCGCATTGCTGAGCGCTGCAAGAGCCTGACAGCCATTGGGCTTGGTGAGTGCGAGGTCACATGCACTGGGTTCATTGAGTTTGTCAAGATGTGCGGTGGCCGGCTGAGTCAGCTCTCCATCATGGAGGAAGTTCTCATCCCAGACAACAGTTACAATCTAGAACAGATACACCATGAGGTGTCAAAGTACCTGGGTCGCATGTGGTTTCCTGACATGATGCCAACTTGGTAGATAGGCATGAGCAGAATTCTAATGTCCTTGCGTGGATTTTAGGACTGTTTTGTCAATGCATAACTGTATATGGTTCATATGCATGCAGCTACAGATCTTCAGACAAAAATGTAAATGGGAAAAATGGAAAAAATACAAAGTTTCCTATAAAACATTATGTCATGCCTCATGGGACATAGGAAAATGGACAGGTTCCCTTTCATTTGTTCAAATACATGTTCTATTCATCAATGCATCTGGAAAAGTGTGTACTGAAAAAAAATGGTAAAAATGAAAATTAAAGCAGTCATATATGGAAAGAGAACTGCTCTGCATTTCGAAAAACTTAACTGATTATGCACTGTTACTTGATGCACCTATGGCAGCACTCTTAAAAGTCTAACAAGCAGCTTGGAAGAAATAAAAAAATGGAGGTGTTTTGTTAACTACTCTTGACTGTTTATTACAGAAAATTCAGTAAATTAACCTTTTTCAAGGGACTATTGTCAGATTGTTATAGTAAATCTACAAACCCCATTTCTGGAAAAGTTGGGACATTTTGTAAAATGCAAAAAAAACAAGAATCTGTCACTTGTTAATTCTCTTGAACCATTATTTAACTGACAAAAGTACAAAGAAATGATTTTCAATGTTTTCACTGATGAACTTGATTGTATTTTGTAAATATAAACAAATTTAGAATTTGTCTTAAAACTGTGCCAGGACTTTAGTGTTTGTAAATATTTGTTGTGGAACTGTCACATCACCTTTCTTGCATGCTTCTACAAAACTTAGATTAGTAAAATGTATTTACTTGAAAGTTTATTTGGGTGTACTTATATAGCATTCATGTATTTAGGGGGATTTTATATGAATATAATAAATCTTCAGCTTACAAATTTTGACACTTTGATAGTTAGGCGAACCAAAGCATATGTGCATTTTGCTATACTGAGCAATAGCTGTTAGTTTCACTGTCACCGTGGTGTAAACCAGCAGCCCTGGCAGTCACACTGTAACAACCACAGGTGAACTTATTTGGCATTACTATCAAAGTTTCCTTTGTGGAACACAGTATGTAAGTTAATACAAGAAGTTAGTACAAGAATAAAGTTGCAGAAAATTGCAGATGTCACCTCTGCACTGAAAATGAATTATATTATATAAAACTGAATAGTGCCATATTTTAGACAATATTTGTAAGCATAAAGAGTGCATTTTGACTTATGAACAAACCAATTTAAGTTATGACTAATTTTTGTAAGTCAAGGAGTATTGTATTGCTGGAATCAGATTATTATAAGAAATGGAAGAGATGGCATAATAGCTGAGCTGAAGAAACAGAAAATGTATACTACATGTGCAATGTTGTTTTCAATGTAGCTTTTACTTGACTCCCTTCCTATATATTATCAAATACAAAGGAAGAATTATGCAGTTGCTGCTTAAGTATTTATTTAAATCAACTTCTTATTCATAGTACATTTTTTGAAAAAAAATATATATATTTGTTATTATACATAGAATTTAACACTGAGGGATTGGAGTCTCATATTATTCACTGTGTAATGGAAAACATTTGTTTTAATACAGTGTAAGGTTATATTTAGGACACAATTAGGACAAATTCTTGGGTGAACTTTTAGTGCTGAATTGGACTGCAGTTTTAAAGAATTATATATGCTAAATTTACATGCTGGACTTCCTAATGTAAATTATTCCCGTGCTCTACAAACAGTTAGACAGGCTGATATAAATGTATTATTTTTTATGTCTGTTCTTTGAGATGTATGTGCAAATTAATAACTACAGATGCATAAAAGTACTTTGCATTGTGTAAATATGGACCCTTATGCTGGAAAACAAATGTAACGGACAAGTAATAAACACTCCATCTTGTCAGCTTGCTGTGTATAAATAAGACGGTATAGGTGGATCTTCCATGGGCCTACGGTGCTGAAAACTGGCTCATACAGTAAAGGTGTATTTCCTAGGCTGAGGCATCAGTCCCACACAGTTTGATCTTTTTTAAACACTTGCTGGATAATAGCTTGATTTTAGTTATTTATTTAATGCTAACACACTAAACAAAAACATACTAAATTGAGGACTTTTGGAAGGCCAGTGTGGGGAAAGCAGAAATGGCACAAGTTGACACGTTTTACTGGTTGGCAGCATGCATTTGTTTAAAAGTGCTGATGTTAGTACACTTTCCAGCTTATACTTCCTGCTACCCCTCAAGGAAGCCACCGTTGATCCTGTACTTTGTGCTGTTCTGCAGATTCGACTCATTTGTTTCACTTGCAGACAGTGAATGGATATCTAAGTACACAAGAGAATAGAGTGGCAGTAGTGGAATGAAGGACATACTGTATGCTGTTAAGGGTCCAACCATACAATTTAAGAAACAGCCACATGTTTAACATAGAGGCTACTGTTACCTCTACAGCCACACTGGAACCAAGGATGGACCATAATCTGGTCCAGTGTTGGGCGGTCTGCTGGATTTCTGCATAAACACCAACGAACCAGACGCCGACACTCTACATGGGAAATGTGGTTGATGAGAGAAGAAGGCTGTTGCAAATGGTAGTTAGTCTCAGAATATCTTATGGCATTTTGCTCATACTAACAGACCCTCAGCCTGGTATCTTACCTGTAGAGACTCTGTTAGGGAAGTACAAGTGGACTCCAATAATTGCCTCTTCAGTGCGGAAGGGCATGGAGCCACATACTATTCGAAATAGTGTCACCCCAACTGACCACACTGTGGCTGGAAGTGCCAGGTATAGCTTCTGTAGGAAGACCTCTGGGGGAAGGCACAATCTTGCCCCTGATAAAAATGGAGATAAATGAGCAAAAACAGACAATTAAGACTTTGGATGAAAACCAATTTTTCCACACTTCCTAACTATACAGGAATTCCTCAGCATCTGGATCTAATTCATCCCTGAAAACAAGTCAGATGTTGAATTTTTTCCATTATTTTAATTGAGGAAATTTAAATAAATACACTCCCAGCCAATCAGTAAACACCTATATAAATATCAACCCATGACTTCAGCACGATAAACACAGTAACCACCAGTTACCTAACCAGAAAACACTCGGTGTTGTCATTCAGTTGTGTTTATACTGTGTGGTGCAGTGTGTGCAGTACAGGACATTTCACGTTAGTGACTGCGTTACACACAGGAGATGAGAGGTTCGCAGCCCGAGTTCAGTGTTATGAGATGCCTTTTATTCCCTTTGTTCAATGTGTGTTAAATCAACCCGCTGCGTCCGCCTCTTTGTTTGACATAGCAACCTGCATTGAAATAAATAAGTTTATTTAAAAGTGGAAATGAGAAGTAAATGTGGTGATGTGGTGTGTTCGGACAACGGGAAACAGGGGGAAACAACTGGTAACACCTGTGTTCGTGCACCTTTGTTTTTGGATCAGTTCCTAACCGTACAAAATAGTTTATTACAATACATACTGTATTGTTTTATTACAGTTCATTGTATTCATGTTTTTATCTTTTAATTATGAATAGGCGTCGTGTAAAATTTCATCATGGCCAAAGTATCCATTCACATACCGATACATAAATGTTAATTTTCAAGAGCTCTTATAGCAAAAATTCACATATAGTTTACTGAGGAATTGTTGTGTTTGCTCTAATGCGGTGTTTCCCACTGACCTGCCAAGTCTTCGTACGGAGTGTCTTTCAGAAATGCACCGCAGCCAAAGTCTATTAATTTGATCTGCAGTGTGTCAGTCTGGATCAGGAGGTTACTGAGCTTCAGGTCCCTGTGCAGGACCCCCCGGTTATGACAGGTCCTCAGAGCTTCAACAACCTGCACCATCACACTACGTGCCTGGTCCTCAGTCAGTTTGCCCCCCTGGGACTCACAGAATTCTCTCAGGTCCTGACAAGGGTGGGGCCTTTCCAACACCATGGCGTACTCAATGGGTCCATCAAACCAGTCAATGAGCTGAACAATGTGGGGGCTGGCTGGGGCAGAGTTTACCCGCTTCATCAGGGCCACCTCCAGAGGAACAAGCCTCTCCTGTTCAGCCAGCAGAGAGAGGTTGTGCTGGAATGAAGTTGGATCAAATGGAGATCGTGCTACATAGCACAGGTCAAAGGTGATTTCTTTGTTCAGAATTCAGTAAAACCAGTAGTTGAAATGCCTGCATTGTAATCGCCTCATCTCCTTTATCAAACTGCTGTATATGGTGGTACTTACCATATCCATCACCGCTTTTGCTTGTTTTTTTGTAACATATTTTATTGCCACCTTGGGGAAAAAAGAAAAGCATTAAGGGGATTAACGGTTTGGACAATAGTTCTATAACCAAGAGAAGTGCAGGTCCACTGCACACACAGAAATGTACTATAAAGTGAATTTAAATACAACATGCTCATGAGATGACATTCATACATAGATCTCAGAAAGGTCGCATGGTTTCTCTGCGCTATGAACTTGTGGACTGTGAGTTAAACCAGAGAAATCTGAAACTTTACCGGCAATCCATCAGCCTTCCGGACCCCTTCAAAGACGAACCCAAAACTACCAATGCCCAGCAGTTGTCCACGGGTATACAGTTCGTCCAAAAATGCTACCACGTGAGACAGACCTATGGTATATAAGAATTGATACGACAGAAACGTGCACTTAAAAACAATACAGACACACTGGCTTGAAATATTTTCTAGATATTATGATTACACGTGTCATAACGTTCATCTTTTTAAATCAGTTCATTTTGTTACATTACAGAGCATTTCTGCTATATACAAGGAGTGAACAAAGTAGTGATACTATAACTATAACATTAAATAAAATTTCTACTTTGACAGTAGGTGCTGTTGAAGTTGTAAGGTTTTCACACAGGAAGTACTTTTCTTATCTTCCTTGTTATTTACTGATCTGATTCTTCTTTACAGAGAATTGTCCCAAATCTTTGGTAGGCTGTTTGTTACTTTTCACATTGGATGTCTGGGAGTTCCTTGGGAGTTCCGTCCCACTAGAACTGAAGTTTTTTTTTTCTCTTCTTCCTCAAGACTCAATGGCTATAGCTGGTCTTGATTTGAACCTGAACTCCAGTAGCTACCATTCTCATACTGGCCTTGGATTTCAGGTAGTAAAGTGGATGAACAGAAATTATACAATTTAAAAAATATTTTTGACTATTTTCCACATTTAATTTTCTAGTTAACAGTCTTAGAACTGATTTTAAATTTTCAGGCATTGGGTGGAATCAGACCTGATTATTTTCTTGAATGGCAAGAGTTTCTTGGATGGCATGGTGCTGCAATTGATAGTGAGTATGTGTTTGATCTCCACCTGGTCTGTGTGGAGCCTGCATGTTCAGTCTGTGTTTGTGTGGGTTTTCTCTGGGTGCTCCAGTTTCATCACAGGTAAGCAAAGACTTGTATTTCAGGAGAGCTGTCAATTCTGAATTGCCCTTTTTGCGTTCTGCTGTACTGCTGTGGTGTCCGTATGTAATAAAATATGTAAGCTAAAATCACTGAACACATACACCACAGACCTGTTTAAAAATGACGACTTTAACCATCAGTTAAACTGCAGGAGAATTGGGTCCCCCAGCCTTTGGTTAATACAAAGTATGTAAAACATAAATATGCTAAAAATGTGCTGTTACATTTTTACACATGACACATTACACAATGTTTTTATAAATATGTAAAAATAAAATTTAATTTGGCTAAATGAGATCTATTTGTGGTGCTGTGGCTGTCCTGTATGATGCACTGTGGGATCAGTTCAACGCCACTTATTTCATGTCTCTCAGTCACAGCTGTGTGCACTGGGGGCTTGACGCTACTGCACTTCAAACAGAACCACTCTTAAAGTGGTTGTGTTCAAACAGTTTTACACGGTAAGTACCATAAAATAGTGGCAGTACTGTGCAGAAAAGTCACAGATAATTTATTATATTACAAATCAGGAGGTATATTGTCTCTTTGTCCCTGTCCCTTATACCATCCTAATATTTTCAATGCCCTTTTCATAACTAGATCTTTAGATCTTTTTGAAGGACTTTCATTTTCCACCCCAAATGGATTTTGTTATCTTCACTGAGTTGCTGATTTTTAGGGAAACCCCCCATGTCACAAAAATTGTAGTTTCTAACAAATCATATGTCACACTGCACTGTGTGCTACAAATCCGGCAGGCCAGCTTTTCTAACATCAGTTAGTGTTCAGCTGAGCATTGGAATGGGCAAAACGAGCCACCTTAGTGACACTGAACGTGGCGTGAAAGTTGATGCTAGGCATGACAGTTCTAACATCTCCCAAGTAGCTGTTGTTTTTCAAGCACATTTCACAGGTTTAGCTCCGAATAGTGTGAAAAGCAAAAAGGTGCCAGTGATCAGTTATCCTGTGGACAACAAACAGTTTGTGGATCAGAAAGGGACAAAGTAAAATGGCAAAGAATCATGCAAGCAAACAGAATGGCCACAACCAGGTAAATCACATCTGAACTCAACGATGTGTGGAATGCCTTCTCAGGATGCAAAATTATCAACGCTTGTCTAGAATGGGCTAACAAAACCAAAGACCAAGTCAGGAGCTGATGGGTCTGCAGTGGGCACAGGAGCACAGTTAGATGAATCGATGTTTCCTATCCCTCATGGTGATGGAAGGGTTGCAAATTGGCACAAACAACACAAGTTCATGAAAGCCATCATGTGATGTGAACAGTACAGACTGGTGGTGGCAGTGTGATGGTGTCAGGAATGTTTTCCTGGCACATATTAGCGCCCACTGAAGAATGTGTGAAATGGACCAAAATTTTTAAACATTTTTGCTGACCAAGTACACGCTGGCTACACTTCCAGCATGAGGATGCACTGTATTACAACGTACAGATTGTCACTGAATGGTCCTAGGAACATAAAAATGAGTTTTTTTTGCTTCAGTGGTCTGCATAGTCACCAGATCTCAACCCAATCAAAACTCTTTAGGATGAGGTGGTGATATGAAGGCTGTTCATTTTAAGAGTATAACTGTGAAATTTTTTGCAATGCAATCATATCCACATGGTACAAAATTCCTGCACAACACATCCGGCATCTTGAAGAATCCATGGTCAGATGAATTCATGCTGTTCTGAAGGCCAAAGGAGACTCAGTGCACTATTAGACATTTTTACCTAATAAACTGGCGATAACACTGTAAGTTTCCGATACATGCAATCCACTTCCAGTGAGGAATGGCTACTGGTAACTATGTTTTGTGTATTTTTTGTGTAAACAGAATATTCTAATAGTGTCTGATTAAGCTCGGTATCAGTCTCTTACCTGTAGGAAAGCGTTTAGGGACATCAACCGTATCACTGTTGTTCTGCGGCAGTTGTGATTTTGCCAAAACAATTTTTCTTCTGCAACAGTCATTCACCACTGGCCCAAGGGCCTTGGATGCTCTTTTGCTCTTCTTCTGTTTTCCAGAGGGATTTATCCAGGACCTGTTTGCAGTTCCCACCTCAAGAGGCTCCAATATCTCTGGGTAAAGTAATGAATATTTATTAGTTTATTAAAAATGTGCTTTGACTCAACAGCAGAACACGCTTCAAATACAGTAACTTTATATCAGATGTATAAAAATTATTCTATCACTGCTTTATAAACAACCATTGTTCTAGTACAGCAGGAGAATAAATACGACAGAATGGCTGCAGCGTGGAACAGATCTCCCACTATTCAGAGATAACATCCACTGCACAACTGCACTGTTCCAAAGCATCACATCACAGTACAAAGACAAATGAGAAAACAAAAAAGTAATAAACACAATGCTTAAACAGACACACAAAACATTTCAGGGGAATCCATCTACAGAGGTGCAGTAATATAGTATGCATCAACATAGCAACATATATGCAATGTAACACAGTCTCCATCCAGACTACATTTAATATACTGATTCTAGTGCAGGGATTTGACGGCTTGACCTACACCCTGTGCTTGTTGATGCAAACATGCTGAGGGGGGAGCCTGGATAATTATTTTGTTTGTTTTAGTCACCCCAAAATTACAATTGTATACGTTTTTTTTTTTTAACTTTGCTTCAAATAATTATTTCTTCACAGCCCTGACACCAGGAGCAGACCTCCTGCTTAGTACGCCACTGCTTTGGGGTTATGGTGTCAGTGTAATCTGTGTTGTCAATCATTCTGTGGAAAAATAAAGTTCGTGTTCCTACAACTCTGCCTTTGGAGACCTCTGTCAGTAACCCCACCGATGCAGGCCGTTACAATAAATATTACAGAACTGACAAAAGGGTGCGATACAATTTAATTTCAACAAGCTGCAAAAGTAGAAAAAAAACAGAAAAGGGGCAAAATACTTTTCACAACACTATAGAGTATGAACAAATAGGATTGTTTTCCCCAACGCTACCAATTGTATTGTACGTATTAGCGACTGCATGCAAAGTTCAACAATTCATACCCTTAATATGTGATTAATGACTTTATGAATTTATATTTTTCACTCAAATTTAAAAATGTTTAATTTCCCTTAACAAATTAGGATGACCCACTTAAACAGGTTTTCTTTAAAACGTGAACCACATTGTTAATTTTTCTACCACCATGTATAAACCACTGTACTTAGAGTTATACCAAAGTTTTATATATCTCCCACCAACAAATACTGCTTTTTAAGTTGAAACCTTTGAAGGAAATGTCTACGGTGGTTTAATTAAATCTATGGATTAAACAGTTGCATTTTTTATTCTGTATTTTGATTTGCACCACTCCATTTCTAGTGCTCATATTTCAGGAACTCGCACTTATACGTGTGTGTAATTTGTACCCTATTTGCCACTGCTATCTGTAATGTTGGTTTTCTGCATAGTGAAATGTGTCAGCAGCATATAACAGTCCTACATTAAACTCTTACCTATACAAAAACATCTGTTGGGAACATCAGTGCCGTCTCTGTCAGTCTGAGAGACTCTGAACTCTTTCACCCTTGTTTTCCCTCTGCAGCAGGTAAACAGGTTCACCATCTGCCTGAACGCAAGGTCTGCTCTTCTGCTCCTCTTCTGTTTTTTCCAGGCCTCTTTTGTAATTCTTACTTCAGCCGACTCCAGTTCATCTGGGTAAATTAATTAAATTCTGCTTTGGTGCAACAGCAGAACAGGCTTTAAATACAATAACGTCACACTATGTGAAATGCTTCAAATAATACTGGCAATATTTTATAAACTGAGTGATGTCATTGGTGAGTTATTTGCACAGCAGTTCAAACAGTTGGGAAGGGCATGACCACTGTGCTATGATACCATCCATTGTGCTATTATGCTACCCTGTAAAACGTCACAACACAACACGCAAAATAAAGGAAATAACGAAACAAAGTTCTAGAGTTTGGTACATAAGGATACCACTGTAAGGGAAATACGTACTTTTTAAAAAATTTACACAGCTTATAATTCCGCTAAACATAACATTTAATGTAACAACTGTACCAGTACAGCAGGAGAGTCATAATGTACCAGCACAGCAGCAAAAGTGTAAGAGAAAAGTACTACTAGAGTTGTACCACAAGTAACAAGCACATACTGGAATTACTAAGAATTTCCTGGCAATATTGAAAAGCAAGGTATCATAATTTAATCATTTGGCCTGTCGACTCACACCTGATAAAAAGATGTCATCACCTGCTTTAGTGTCCATGCTGCTGTACAAAATAAAGCTGAAAAAGACATTTTTCTTAAACTACAAACAAATATCTTCTGAAGGAATTGTGCAGTTTGCTCCCCCAGACTACCATCTTTTCAGATTTGTAAAAGATTAAATGCAGGACCGCAGCTATTCAGCACTGAGGACTCTCAGCAGGTAGTGCATTAGTGATTAGAGATAAATTAGTAAGAAGGTAAAGATTAGTAAATGAGGAGAATGTGTTCGCTTACATGAATGCTAATCTTGGCATTTTTGGTGCAAACATTTGTTTACCAATCAAGATAACTTTGTCAGCATGAGAGTAAAAAGGGGCAAATGTTAGGAGCTGTAACTGCAAAGCTGCATTCAAACCTTGTTCAATCACACAAATCCAATGCAGCTCAAATGTTTTGTGCAAAACTGAGTAGAAATACCTATATGTAATTTACTCAAATTGACTGGGGAACCCCCGCAGCTTTGTTAGGGGATACATCCGCGACAGATCTGTACTCGCCAAGGATGACGCAACACATTTGTAGAAGGATCACTCCAGCACACATTAGACATGTTTGAGATCACACCTAGACAACTGTAGCACAAACTCATTTTAACTTGGGGGGATTATGCTTGACATATCTCGATTTGTGATGAGATGATTCTCTGATCTGGTTGAAGACAAGGCAGGGAGTTTGTGGGAGCCTGGTTCTCTGGATACTAGTTTCAGTCAAGTGCAATGTAAGTTTGAGTGTTATGAGGCCATGAGAAGCAAAGAGCTCACACAGCAGAACTTCATATGGAGAGGTTGGGTACAAACATGCCCTAAGAAAAGACATTTTTGACCGAATGAGCAGAATGGAAGCAATGCTCAAAAAACTGGATGAGTTGGATGCAGTTCATGCCACATTAAAGAAACTATGATCTCCTACACTGCAGCTGTGGAAATAGCTTTCACTAACACTGCAGTGTTGGGACTCTACACTCAATCTCTGCTTTTAGATGCACTGGCTGAATCACAAGATGAACCAACAGCCTTAGAGAAGAAAGCTGACCTGTACCAAGCAAAACTGGACAAAATGGAATATAAAACTGCCACAATAACCAGAGAATTGTGGGCTTACCTGAGAATGCTGGAGGAAATACTTCTCCTCCTATTGAGACTGATTTTGCCTACTGACTCCCAGCCACAATGCTGACCCAAATGTGCGTCTGAGGAACATTCTTGTTTGATTTCTGCGACTCTGACAAAGAAGACATCAAAAAATGCTGCAGCGAAGAGATGTGACATCAGTTTCAAAGATTTATGCTCGTGATTCTTCCACGATCTGCCATCTGAAACTAATGAGACTAAATTTCTCAGAAATTCAAAATCTATTATGGTTTTGCTTTCCCCATTTGACTCAGATGTCTGCACCGCGAGAAAATCCACTAATCTGACTGCCCGGTGTGGCACTGCTTTTCTGAAAATTCTGAAAGGCTGAGACTGGTTCATGTAAGTATTTCATAAAGCAGCATTTCTTTCTGTTCCATTTCAATTTCTGCCTGCTGCTACTCAGGGTTTCCTTTTTTTGGATTTTACTTTTTGTTCATGAGCTTTTTATTGATTTGGGGGTTCACTATTTCTAATCAACGTATGGTGGGTCCTGGAGTGACTGATGCAGGTCAGGATGTTTGTTTGGGAATTTAAAAACTACATGCCCCCCAGTTCTCCTCTTTTCCATTTTATGTGCTGACAATGTTACCTTGATTGGTAACGAAATGTTCACACAAAAAATGTCAAATGCAGCATTCACTTAAGAATTAAAGCTGATTATTAGTGGGTGGACTAGAATTCTCCTGCAAATGGAAACTTTTGAACAGTGGCAAATATACAGTGACTAGAGACAGATTATTGAGAAGAAATCGACAAACCTGGGTAGTTCTGAGTGACATTGTCTGCTATTAAGTATTTACTGACCTGAAGTAAAATGCTCATTACTTTGGTACAACTTATGTAGATCTGTGTAGATTCGGTGACTTTTAAAAAAAGCCCTAAAACATCTTTTACCTGAGCATCCGTTTTGTCCAGTAATCTGGCATTCTTTGTCAGGCTGAGGTGTTATGAAACTCTCCTGGATTTTTCTTCTGGAGTAGGACTTCAGCAAGGGTTGACTTGAAGTCTGACCCATTAGGCTACTTTTTTATATTTAATCATTTCCTGGCCCGTTAAATGATAAACGCATGTTTAAACCTATATGTAAGTCTTGTATTTATAAAGCCGCGAAAGTGCTTAACCACACAGAACAAATCGGGTGAATTAAACTCCCCCTCCGCGTTGCTATAGTTACCGAAATGTGGCGTCAGTTACGTAAGCAAACTTAGCAACGTAAACACAGCGACGCAAAGAAATTTCCCCTGAATACATTTTATTTACACTCATCCCCGGCAAAGCTGTATCGAAGTGTCACGATCCCGCACAGCTGACCTCGCTCCTTTCCCACGCCGAGTCTCTACGCGATCCGCTGCTTTTATGTTCGTGAACAGAAAGGGCAGCGCAATGGAACTGCTAAAGCAGAAAGGGCTGTTTCACCCATCCCACACCTGGGATTCACTCTGCACACTTCTACAGTCAATAGTCTCGTACCTCTTGATGCCATATTTTACATGATGTACGTGCTGGAAGCGAAGAGTAAACGCGCGCGATTTTTCGCAGTCGCTGGATGACGCCGCTACAAACTGTTCGGTCCGCGTTACGTCTCCTTATAAATAACGCCGCACTGTACAGAACAAAATAAAACCGCTTTCTGGCTGTATAAACGTGCTCTCCCCACATTTTAAACACGTCTCGATCGGCCATTCTCCACCGTTACAGTTTTTAACAATACTTGAGCTGTAAATGATCCTTTAACCACTTAAAACTATGACCAACATTGCTACACACCCGTTTTTGGTATTTGGCCCAGAAATGGTTATTTCTGTCTCTCCTGCTTCATTTATCTTTCAGTCACCTTTTAAGTAAAAGAAAGAAAGAAAGAAAAAACAATCGGGAATCTGCAGTCAAACTATTGGATTCTGGTACATCTTTGCCCCATGGTGATGACTGCTGTCTGGTAGTAAGACATGAAGGTCCAGAATTCCAGGTTTTATTAAACTGTACCTTTTGGTTGTAGCCTTAACTTTTCACTGTGTGGAAGGGAGTACTCAGCGAGTAGCACTGTTGCCTCAATTCAAATCCGGCTCAGTCTGTGTGGCATTTGCATGATCTCCCCATGTCTGCTTGGGTTTCCTCCCACAGTCCAAAGACATGCATTTTAGGTTAATTGGTCACTCTAAAATGCACGTGGTATGTGACTGTGTGTGGTCACCCTGCGATGGACTGGTGTCCAATCCAGTTGCAGTTTCATAGTGAAGTGGCCTTTGCTTGTGGGATAGGCTCTGGACCACCACAGCCCTCCTCTGGATAACTGCTTACCAAAAATGGCTGGATGGATGGATGGGCAAAAAATGAGCACATATCAGTATAAATGAAGTCAGACACAAATATTGCAATTGTTTGTGATGAAAAGAATGTAACTTTCTTCTTTTTCTTATAATTGCTATGAACTGTTTGGGAAATTTACAGGAATAATTTCAGTTGCAAGTTTTGCTAAATGCACATTAAGTTCACGAGCAACGCTATTACACAATATGAGCAGAACATTATGTGTATCTTATAGCCGGTTGTAATGCTTGCTCATATTTGCTTGTTCATATTACAAACTCTTGTTTGATGGGTCTCAGACCCAGAACAAAAGAATTTCACAGTTACAGAACTTTTCATTAGTCATTTAGTTCATCTGAAAGCAAAATAAATTACATTAATATTAATGATTAGTTTCTTTTTTGGATTTTTGCAGACTATTTACATAAGACACAGTTACATTGTTGTCATGTGTTCATGTTTTCATTTGTATTCCCAACAAAGAAAGGTCAATGAAACCTTGCTGATTGTGTGTGACTGGTGACAAGCTTGTCACATTTGAACAAAAGGAGTGCTAGTTTGCAGTCGTTGTGCATCACATTTCGATGGACAAAAAAGTGGGATGACGTTTTTATGGACTGCAACTTGCGCAACAGTTCCTTGAAAAACATCAAAGGACTAATTTTTTTTTAGCACAATCTTGGTCCATCCATACATCCATCCATCCACCATCAGTGACCACTGTGTCATGTGCAGCTGCGATGGTCGGGTGGCTAATGCTAACCCATTATGCTAACCCATTTCACTCTGGTGAAAAAGGCATTGTAGTGTCTCTACTTCCTGAGGAGACTGAAAAGAGTTACACTTCCACATTCCATCCTCACCAGCTTCTACAGATCCGCCAAAAAGAGCACCCTGACCTCCTGCATCTCGGTCTGGTACGGGAACTGTGCTGCCTCTGCCTGTGGAGCTCTGCAGTGGGTAGTGAGGACTAACCAATCCTTCATGAGGACCTCACTACCCACCATAAAGACCACTTACAACAAGCGATGCATCAGGAGAGCTCAAAACATCACCATGGACCTCTCCATAATTTGGGGGATGCTTTTGCACCCGTATCGCAAAAACCACCAACCTCAGGAACAGGTTCCTACCACAGGCTGTCAAGCTGCTCAACTCCATCATCTCAGGCTCCTCCACCAGTGACCCCCTCCTCTGCACATAACTACTGCTATCCAGCACGTGTGCCACTGTATGTTTTGTCATGCTTGTGTGTGTCTGTGTGTGTGTGTGTCTGCATATGCAGACATACCTGTATGTCCATTTTGTATTTATTTTTCCATTATTTATTATTTATCTCTTTATTTATACTTGCTTATCCATACTCATGCATTTTTACTTTAATTTATCAGTATTGTATTAAGTCTTTATTGTCATTCTATTGACTTCTTCTCACTGTTCCGTGGTCCCAAGGCTCTTCATTTAGTGCTCCCTTGTACCCTTGTTGATTCTTAATTCTTGATTCTTGATCCTGGTTAGAGTCGCAGCAACTCCAAAGCCCATCTTTGGTTGTAGGGTGTGAAAGTATAGTCTGGATGGATTGCCAGTCCATCGTACTGTTAGACAAGTTGAGATGCATGCAAACATAGTGCCGTGATTTGTTGGTCATGGTAAACGTGACACACGATGACAAATGACTACAAACTGTTGCTTGACAGAATGTTATATATGACAAATTTCTGACAGGTCACACAAATCAGCAAAGATTCATTAACCTTCCACCACCACAACAAAGTACAAAGTACAATGTCCTCTCGTGGCAATGTTATCAGTCAGGACACTTAGAACAGATTTCATAAGTTAAGAAATAAAATCTCCTTCAGTTTTCAGTTTAAAATGAATATGCATGAGGGTGAAACAGCGTAAAACTAATGCTTTTATGGTTTTAAGGAACAGTACAAGGAAATATTTTTAGTGAAAACAAATCAAATCTGATTAGGAAATATTTTTCATTATGTGACATTACTAATAGCCTGAGTTTTCTCTGTTTTTCTCAAATATATCAGATATTAAAGCTTGGTTTATTCAGCTCTTTGCTAAAATCAGCGTTACTGATGTTGGATGCTTTTGGTTGGCAGTATCCACTTGTATAAGACTGCTGATGTCAGTACACTGTTCAGATTACATGTTTTCCTGCCCCCTTGGGGTGCCACTTCCTGCAGTACTGTAGCACTGGTGGTGCGAGTGATTTGGATCCCCTGCAGACAGACAGTGGATTGATCAGGGCACATATGACACCAGGTTTATCCACACTGACCATAACTGGGCCAAAGATGTACACTTTATTAACAAACTGTACTCCATCAGACCACACCGCTAATCCGAACATTAACAGTGTAAGATCATGACAAAGACTGAGCAAACTTGCCTCAAAATCTGGGAATGTTAATTTGGGGAAGCCAGCAGCTTTACAGCCTTAATGGAACCAAGGATGAAGCACGATCTCTTCCAACATTGGCCGATCTTCTGGTTTTAGGGAGAGACACCAGCCAACTAGATGGCAAAAGTCTGACAGAAAACACGATTAGCCAGTCAGGAAAGACATCTCAATGTAGACAGTTCTGTTAATTTTAGAATGATGGGGTTTTTTTGCAGCAATGTGCCCTCTGATCTAATCAACGTACCTGCAGAGACTCTGTTTGGGAAATACAGATGGACTCCAATAACTGCTTCTTCAGTGTAGAAGGGTACAGAGCCACACACGAGACGGAAGAACGTCACTCCAACTGACCAGACTACAGCTGGACCTGCTAGGTACTGTTTCTGCAGAAACCACTCAGGAGGGCTGTACGACATTGTTTCTGAAAGAGAAGGAAACATGTGAGTCCATGTTCTGGAAGGACAATTGTGAGCAGAGAGTGAATATGGAGGTTTCAGAGAGGTTTTGTGTAGTTGGAAGAGAAGAACGTGGAGTGGTTAAAGTTTAGATTTTGTGATGATAATTATGTTTTACTCTGATAACTCTTGCGAGTTTTGCGCTTTCCTTACTTATCCATGAAAGGCAAATTCCAATTTATTTTTGAGCTTTGGATTGGGTTCATTACAACAAAAGTGCAGTACAACATTCAAACTTCACCTGCACCACCTCATGCTTTTTCATAGCCTGGATCAGACATGTCCTGACATATCACAAGGGCTGGTGGCAGGAGAAAAAAACCCTTTATTTTAAGGGCTTTTGCAGTCTTTCTCACTGACCTGCAAAGTCTTCATATGGAGTTTCCTTCAGAAATGCGCCAGAGCCAAAGTCTATTAATTTGACTTGTAGGGTGTCAGTGTGTATCAGCACATTACTGGGTTTGAAGTCCCTGAACAGGAAGCCACAGTTTTGGCAAGTCCTCAATGCCTCAGTAACCTGTAGCATGACACCGCGTGCCTGGTCCTCCCTCAGAGAACCCCCTTGGAATTTGCAGAAGTTCATCAGATTCTGGCAGGGGTAGGGTCTTTCCAGCACCATGGCGTACTCAGTAGGCAATGTGAACCACTCGATAAGCTGTACGATGTGAGGGCTGGCTGGCACCCTGTTTATCTGCTTCATCAGAGACACCTCCAGTGGAACTGGCCCCTCCTGCACAGGTGGTAGAAAGCAGTGGTTTTGGGATGAAGCTGGATAAAACACAAGTTGTGCTATACACCATGGTGCAAAGGCAATGGCTCTGTTCTAACTCTAGCACGGCCCTGCTGAAATCCATTTTAACTGTTGATGCTGCCCAGATGAATGCGCTACTTTGTATCCCTGCTCAGACACATACAAAGAGCCCTGACTTGGAGATACTTACAGCATCCATCACCTCTTTTGCATGTGTTTTTGAGACGTACTTGATGGCCACCTTCAAGAAAAGAAGAGCATTGTGAAGATTAACAGGCTGCAGAACACTTCCATAGCAAACTGAGTTTACTTTCATCATTAATACACACTTTTCACCAACGTGGTTTAAAACTCAGTACACAAAAGTGCACAGCAGACAGAATTAGACACCCAATTATTAAACCACAATTTGCTTGTGATGGCGCTGTTTTTGCCAGGACACGTTACACATCACGGTACATGCTGCAGCACATAGATCCATTACAGAAAATGCACTGGAAACTGAATTTAAATGCAGCATGCATATCTCACTAGGTCTCTAATGGTCTGTATGGATGCATTGCAGTAAGAACTTGAGAACAGCAAGCTAAAAAGGATCGGTCTGATATTTTACCGGGAGTCCATCTGCCTTTCGCAGACCTTCGTAGACTAACCCTTCATAGATGAACCCAAAACCGCCGAAGCCAAGCAGTGGGCCCTTGGTATACAGCTCGTCTAAGTGGGCTACCACATAGGATAGATGGATTGTAAATACAGCTAAAAACAGTTAACAAATCAGTTAGCAACAGTTAGCAGGTCGTACACTTTCAAGGAAAACCAGAAATCTCTCTGGAGTAATTGTTTTTGCTATGCAAAGTTGTATTATATACTGTATAATTAATTGTGTGAAAGGTACTTTGTAAACTCATAGTTACAATAAACTGAAATATTTACTGCTGGATCAAGTGACCCACCGGCTTGTTGCATATAAACAGTACACGGAGCCAGAGGTATCCGCTAAACCACAGCATTCATCAGGGAAAGGAAATACCACAATATAAAATACAGCTCCCACTTTGACTGTGGATCTATGAGCGCCACTGACATTGAAAAGTATTTACTGTGTGTGCAAACCATCTGCACGTTTAGCTATTGCTTTGATAAGTTATAATGCTGTCATCCAAACCTTTGCTAGACTGTTTTTTATCTTTGGCTTTGGATTCTTGATTATTCTCTGGGGTTTTTTCACCAAAAGCACTGGGGTTTTTTGTTGTCTTCTCTTCAGATAAAAAGCTCACAGGTTGTAGTTGACCCTGTTTTGAGCCTGAACTCTCGCTGTTCTCACACTGGCCTTGGGTTCCAGGTGCTAAAGGGAACACGTACATGTGATATTTCCCAGTCATGTGAAATGTGCTGGCAGTATTTAACAAAACCATTACCTACCTGTAGAAATTTGGTTGGCATCATCATTAATCTCAGTGTTAACAGCACTCTGGAGGTAGATGAAGTTCTTAACTTGGGTTTCTCTTCTGCAACAGCTGCACAGTTTTAGCCACTGCCTGAAGACTTTCATGCTCCTCTCGTTTTCAGATGTATCTGGCCAGGCCTTGTTAGCAGTTCTCACCCTATATGACTCCAATTCTTCTGGGCAAAGAAATAAGTAATCAAACAGATCTTTGTGAAGAACAGTTACAAAAAGTGTGACTATAGTGTATGGATACTGTTGTGGATGACCCAATGGAACAAAGTCCTACGTCAATCTCCTACCTGCACAACAGGATCTGTTATGGGCATGAATCTCATCACTGTCATTCTGAGGAGGATTGAAATTTTTCACCCTGGTTTTTCTTGTGCAGCAGGAATTCAGCCTGAAGACCCGAGCTAATCTTCTGCTCCTCCTCTGTTTTCCAGAGGCATCTATCCAGGCTTTTTTCATAGGTCTCACCTCAAGTGATTCCAGTTCCTCTGGATAAGTGAGTGAATGACTAAATAAATATGCTTTGGCACAGCAGCAGATCAGATTTTAAATGGAACAGTTTTACATGATGTTGAAGGCATAAAACAATTTTATCACTGTTTTACATATTAGGTGAAATACGTCAGTGTTCTATTAACGGCATAATGGCTCCTGTGACTGAAATACTATTCGCTGTGTGGTTAAGTTGTCCTGTTAAAAAATCACAGACACAAGACACAAAACACAAGGATAATACACACTTTAGCATTTCTAATAGACCAAAAAATCCCATCACAGCTATAATAGTTCAGTAGCAAGTGGTGTCTTTGGTTAGAGCCATTGTTTTACAGCTGAAGGACCAGGATTGGATGCTGTAATAACCTTGAAGAAGTTTGTAACCCCGATATGCTCCAGGATACCTTACCCAGCAATCTAAGTAGCTACAGTGGTGCTTGAAAGTTTGTGAACCCTTCAGAACTTTCTATATTTCTGCATAAATTTGACCTAAAACTACATCAGATTTTCACACAAGTCCTAGTAGGACTACAGTAGATAAAGAGAACCAAACCAAACAAATGAGTCAAAAAAATTCGACATGGACATTGATTTATTGAGGAAAACGATCCAATAATGTGAACCTTTGCTTTCAGTATCTTGAGTGACCCCCTTGTGCAGCAATAACTGCAACTAAACGTTTCCGGTAATTGTTGATCAGTCCTGCACAGCGACTTGGAGGAATTTTAGACCATTCCTCCTTACAAAACAGCTTTTTCCAAATGTTTGTGGAAGTGTATCATGGCACGAACAAAGGAGATTTCTGAGGACCTCAGAAGAAGAGTTGTTGATGCACATCAGGCTGGAAAAGGTTACAAACCCATCTCTAAAACCTTTGGACTCCACCAATCCACAGTCAGACAGATTGCATGCAAATACTGCACTGTATTTGTTAATAGCTTAGTAGTGTATCTAACTTTGCAAGTCAGCAAGGTAATAACAGAACAGTACTGGTATTGTGCAGGAATCAGTATAGTGAGCAGCTTATTTTTGACGGGTATTTACTTACTAATCTATAAAATCAGCTGTTCATTCATTCATTCATTCATTTAAATCCTCACTCAGTTAAAAGTAGCAGACACCCCTACATCCATCTGTTACCTGAAGAAGAACATCTGTTAAGTCCAGTAACGTCACAATCATGGTCAGTTTGAGAAGGTATGACGCTCACATGGGTTTTTCCTCCCCGGCAGGACTTCAACAAGGGTTGACTTGAAGTCTGACCCATCAGACAGTTTTTTTTTCTTTTCGATCCTTTCAAATAACAACTGATCACACAAGGTTCTAGATAATAAAGATTAAATAAAGCAAAGCAATTTCACACAGCTATCTACGAATGAAAGACGCCAAATCCTGGCGTTAATGAACCACATACAAGAAATGAACTGGCCAAACTCCAGCTGACCGTTGCCATCGTTACGGAACGTATGACGTCACTATCACCGTAAACAATGAACAGCGATACACACACCGCAACATCGAGGACATTTTATTATAAGGTATTACTGTGATAAAATACAATAAAAGAGTGCCACTAAGTAAGAGTGCTTTGGACAGGAAAGAAGGATCAGGAAGCTCCATATGTGCGGCAAGATAATTTTCATCAATTTTTCATGAATTTTTCATAGTTGGAAATGAAAACCCCGGATTCTTGCGGACCATTACACCATCTAGTGGCCATTTTAACTTCCGTCGGGTTAAAAAGGCTGGAGGCACAAAAGTGAGCTATAGAGCGGATTTGTAGGTGCTTGTAGGTGAACTCGTTATTACAGCTCATTTACTCTGAGAAAAAGAAAATCGCAGTGCACATTATAGCAAAATAAGTACGACTTTGCACATAGAAAAATCTTCCTGTCTAATGCCGGCGGTTATGCGAAGCCTGTGAACAGATGCTGAAGGTCACATTTAAATTAGCTTTATTGGCAAATGTGACATTTATATGACAAACGTACACTTTTGCTGCCAAAGCAATTTGACAATAGAACTGCAAGACAAACAACAGCTGCAAAGATCAACAAGTAAGCAGTAATAATAATAATAATAATAATAATAATAATAATAATAATCACCCCTCAAAAATTATCACAGGGTCCAATGTCTCCCTCTTGGACAATAATCTTAGGCCTTTCTCCCAGGTCTGAAACGAAACCTGCACACAGCTCTACAACGGGAATAGCCACATTAACATTTGTTCTTGTTTTTCAGGGATAGAACAGGACTGGCTCACAATAATATAGTGATATAATCAGTAAGCTGTACACACCAGTCCATGACACAACTCAAAGGAAAAGCATTACTGAAGTTATCAAAGGTCATTTAAATTATCCCACAGACCTAGAACTGGATGTGTAACCTGCCATGCTGAGATATTCATAAATTAATATAGTGTCATTTGTGAGAAAAGGAGTAGTACATTAAATGACGTAAAATCATTCACAGCGATGTTTTCTATCAAGACAGTTCTGTGCTCTGTATTAAGTCAAATTTCAGGTATTGGCTTTCTTTGGTCTTCAGCTTATAGCACTTTCTTTAACACATTTTTTGCTTCAGAGCTCATTATTATAAAAGATGATCATAATAAGACAATGACAAAGACAGGTACACCACTTCATTTTAAATGTTTCAAAGTGGAGACACTCCTCATGTGAAACGACAGCAGAGGCCGCTTTGAATGTTCCTTCTTCCCCATCTTGCAAAGGTACAGTGTTCCAGAAAGATCAATGCTCATGTTTATGTTTTAATTAAAACTTAAATACAAAAAAACAATAGTGCAGATGCAAATGAATCTATCATCTTCAAACAGAGGTCGATCAGCTGCTGAGAGGTATGCAACATCCAAATTCATCCTTGTAAACACTAAGAAATGCTTTTTATGACCTGAAGTATTGGTAATAAAAACTCCTTGTAAAGTTAAATTCTTTTCGCTTGAATCAGTGTATTTTGGGGTATTACTGTATCATTAAATATTTTCTAATAAACTGTAATCAGATGCTAATGAAATGGGTAAGACCTTTACTTTGACAACCCTATTTCCATCTGTTTGTACCCTTAACTGCTTTTTCCTGTTCAGGGTCGCAGCAGTACATAGTCCAACCCGGAATCACTGGGTCCTAGGCAAGGAACCTACACCCAAGGAACCTACACCACACAGGCAACATAGAATCTCTCTCTTAGACAGATACAGTGGGCAATTTAGAGTGACCAAGTATGCAGAAACGTGTCTTTGGACAGTGGAAGGAAACCCACACAGACATGGGAAGAACATGCAAACTCAACACAGACTAAGTTGAGTTCAAACCCAAAAAGCTGAGGAGCTGTGAATAGGCAGTGCTAGTTGCTAAGCCACCATGCTACCAAACCCTACTTCCATGCTTTTAAATTAAAAATTTAATTTACCCAAAACACATCCTCTTTTTTTTAAACATTATTTTAGCAGGAGTGGGTATCTGAACACAGGCTTTGTAGGATGATGACTGTGCTTTCTGCCCCCAGTGATTTGTTACCAGTAGTTCATTTCATATTCCATGAGATAAGTATATATATAATAATAATAATATAATCCCAACTGATTATGCCTAGATGTTAAGGGTAACTTGAGTGGAACCTCGCCGTACCAGCAATTGTTTGGGGGCAGAAAGCAGAAGGTTATAGTCAAGTCAGCGGTGCATGTAGAGGTCAGTGGCCACGGGAGATGAATGACAGTCTAAAGATCGGTGGTGTTGCAGCGCAATTTCTGTTGCGATTCTACTGCAGATGAACG
>UFQX01000357.1:658005-683305 GCA_900497675.1 Arapaima gigas | reverse complement strand
GGGGGGGGGGGGGGGGGGGGGGGGGGGGGGGGGGGGGGGGGGGGGGGGGGGTGAACGTGTTTCCTCTGATGCTGGTTCTTTAACCGCTGGTAAGTGACGACGACTGTTTGAGTGAAAAAGGTGTTTATTCAAGTGGCGGTACAAATGAGGGGAAGGAAGAGATACTTATACAATATTGACAAATGTACTGTACTCTTCCACGAGGGGGATGGAGAACAGCCTCTTACCAAAGAGCCTTTAAACAGCCCCCCTCCTGCCTTTAGGAGGCACTGAACCTCTTTACACGCTGGGGGGGGGTGGCGATAATACACACCTGCACCCAGTGACCATGGACCTCAGTAGAACATATGAAGCTCACCGCGGGTAAACGGTGCCAATGGGGGGGTAACATGCAGGCGCCACGCGTCGCAGAGAACAGAGGGGCAGTTGAGCGTTTGCTGCGTTTGCGTGTGACGCGGAAATGCGGCCGGTTGAGGGCGCGACCCCCGCTGGGGCAGCTCGGCCGTGGGGGAGGAACGAACGTTCCCTGCAGACGCTTCGCTCCGTCACCCGGATGCCGAGGGCAAACAAAGGTGTCGATTTCTGCATCGTACGGCTAGAACGTTTCGCTGCCGTTTGATAAATCCGTTTGAACCTCACCTTGATTCAATAGTGAAAACGGTGTTTTCACTGACTGAGGGACGCGGAAGCGTCCGGAGGCGCCGGGACACAGGAGGGCGTCCGGGGCGCGGCGGCGGCGGGTTCACGGGCTCCCCGGTTGGCGGCGGATCCCTTCAGAGGAGCTCGTGAATTTCAACGGCGGCCTCGGCCGCCCGCCGGAGCGCAGGGAGGAAATGTCGGCGTGGGCGCTTGACACGGTCGAGTGTGTTTGAGCGCGTAGGTGTGTTAGCAAAAGGTTTGCGCGTCACACCCTCGCTTAGTTTATGTGCACCTGCCCACAGTCTCTTTGTTTATTACATCGTGCTGTTAGCTTCCTCACATCCTCTCATTCGTCGTTGCCTTCCTCGGGAGGGGGAGAGCAAGACCCCCCGGGACACCTCAGCCACCGAGTACCTGCTCCCCCGGCAACGCCAGTTTCTCCCGGAACAGAAATGTCAGCAAATCCCGAAGACGCCGTCTAATTATATTTTCGCCCGACTTTAAGCGCCAAACGTGAACGACAACAGCAGGCGTCGGTTAAACTTCGGCGAAGTGGGCGACTTCCGTGCGGCGTGCGTTCCCTTCCCGCCGAAGGCCGTAATCTTTCGGCGCAGTCTTCGGAAAGACGCGCGCGTTTCGTTTGCGTGCGAAAAGAGTCATTGTTTCGAAAAGGTGCGCCCGATACCGCAGTTCACCCCTCGACTAATCTGAGAACGCGCTGCGTCGACTGGCATCTGTATGAAAAAGCAGCGATTTTACAGCGGACGCTTTGGCACCATCTTGTTTTGTGTTTGGGCTCCACGTTACGGGGGGGGGTTTTTCCCACCCCCCCCCCTTTTTTTTGGTTCGCACAATGATTAAATGCTTAATAAAAAATTCCTTTTGGCTGCCAACATCTGTATTGTAGGACTAACGGCTCACTGGAGCGCGCCAGCCTTGTAAAGTTTCCAAGCGCGTGGTTGAGAACCCTGGAAAGTTCACAGAAGAGTTTGCCTTCCTCATTACCAAGCTACTTCTGCGCCTGCGATTAGACAGAGAACATCTTTAATTGCTTTAAAATCTGAATGCATGATAAGAATGGATTAATTTGATTTTTCTGTTTCTACAAGTAGCAGATGGTTTATGTCTTAGGGACGCTCGTGTTGTAAAATGAGACGCGCAGCTCGCCGCCGATTGGTCACCGTTAATGAAGCGCGCTGCGCTGATTATTGGTTTAGAAAATGAGGATGACATGAGTATTGTGTGCGTTGCTGTAATAAATTAAAGAGGAGGTGTTTTTTTTTTTTTTTTTTTTTTTTTGCTTTTTAATAGCCAGCAGGAAAACAACTTAAATAACAAAATATTTGAATTCCCGCTCAGGTGGTCTCTGGCCCCTGAAAGCAATTTTATTGTTTATTGCGAAGACGCACTTTCTGCGGTCGCCGCTAACAAGCAGATGGTCGACTCGACTTATTTGCGCGTCGCGCGTCTGACTGACCGATCGGACGCGCGATGGGAAATTCAATGAGCTGCTTATCGGATCAGAAACGACGCAATTCATCGGGGGGAACCCGGGCCCCCCCACCCGCACCCGCGGTTTTTTTTTTAAGGTTAGTGGTTTTTATAGGCTGATGCAGGAGCAACAGTCCCCGAGTCCCTCTCCTTCACAATTAATATCTTCACACCGACAAGCTGCTGATGATGTGCACGCGATTTGCATAGAGAAATTCGTTTCTGCCATGAAAATAACGCGTCGGCGCCACGAGGGTCCGGGGTACCTGGAAGCCCTAACCTGCGACCACCCGGAGACAGCGGCGGTGACCCGAGGTGACCCGAGGCCCTGGTCGCTCGCCCAGGTCACCTCATCTCCCTGCAGGTGGACCAAAGAGGCCAGGACCACGAGAGCGCAGAGGCCTGAGCCCCCGGCCGTTTCTGGGCTCCGCTTTAAAACCGAACCCAGGGTGACTCTCACCGTACAGGTGAATGTGCTTGAAACCTGTGCCATAAACTACATTAAAATGTATTTTTAGCCGTAATGTCGAAAGTCAGCTTACCTTTGCTGACCGAGCAGTAAAGTCCTCGTGTCGCCGCGAGGTGCGGCCGAAGGTCTAAACAGGTGAAGGCCGGTCCGCTCCTGCAGCTCAGCTGCCCCCCACTGTGTTTCACATTAGCATTTAATGTTAACATTTAATCCCCCGGTGACGCCGATTCCAGTCTCTGGGTTTATTACTTCTCCTCTGTGGCCATTTTGCGATGTAGCGCCACACATTTTACACTAAATAAAATGTACTTTCTACAATAACGCAAACGTGAGGGGTCACCGTGTCCACACATCAGGCGCGATAATTTCCGGAAAACTCTTCTGTGGGTTTAAAAACTGATTTTAAATCTGGGCGATTCAAATAAATGCGCGGTTATAGAGGGTAATGCTGGAGTCTCCCAGTTCCAGGGCTCACGTGAGGCTCACACGCGGTGTGTGTGTGTGTGTGTGTGTGTGTGTGTGTGTGCGCGATTAAACAATTTATGAGTTGCCACTTCGTGTTATTTACACTGGACTGATGGCACCGCTACTCAGAGCTGGCGGAGTCCCACTCCGAGGGGTAAACAAGCGCAGCGTGTTTAAATATTGCACATACACACCACCTGCACGTGGGCAAGTGGGGTAAATAAAACAGCAGGGTGAGGAAACACACGGCGCCTCAAATGTGGGTCTGAGCAACCTGGAGGAAAAGAGGGCAAACGCTCGTATCGGCCGCGCTGGAAAACGGTATCTGTCTAAGCAGTCGGGCGGAAAAAACACACACACACACACACACACACACACGAAGTCGCAGCCACAAGGAATCTTTGATGACCTGGTTTATGCGTGAAGAAAAGAACGAAGCGGAACGCGGAGTCTCAGTGTGTCACTGCTGAGGAAATGTGGGTTACTGTGTAGCCTATAAATAGAAGTCTAAGAATTTTCCATTTTTCAAGCTGTTGTCTGCAGGTGAAAAAGCGTCTGTTCTGCCGTTGGCGTCCGCAGGCGGATCTGCGTGTTTTCGAACGTGGCGAGGCGCGTAGCTGAAAGCGACTCGGTTTGTAAGCGCGCCGCGTTAACCGACGCGAACGGCGTAGCTGTGGAAACGGCTCCGACACACCGGTGCCGCGGGAGGAGATAAACCACGTGGTGCTGTGAGACTCGCTGGCCGGTAATTCGCCGCGATGGAAGTTTGTAGGAAACGTCGACAAACGCGGCGTTTTTTTTCGGCTCGGCGAAGCGAGTAAAGCTGAGCGTTTTCGACGGGCCCACTTATGTTTAAATTCACACGAATCAGGCGTCGCTTTGACTGCGAAGTGGCCTTGAGGGGGGTTTGAACGAGTGCGTGTGAGCGAACGGCCGCTGTCGCCCCCACCTTCGCTTCCGCTAGCGACAGGAACAGATACACCCCCAGCAAAGAGCCCGCGTAATCGCGTTGTTCTCACCTGTTTGGTCACCACAAAATTACACTTTGTTTTTAAATTCCCCGCAAAGTCATTTCTGCTGCCGCCGTACAGGCCCGGCACCCCCTTTGCGCCCCCCACCAGTACGGTGGTGCCAGATGGACGGAGGGATGGAACGAAAAGCACCTTTCCACCGGTGGTTCGGTGGCGTTCAGGTGTAACGGCGAGTCTCGCTTTGTTCTCGATCTACGTGAACTTTGCAAACCGCCGGAGCGACGTCCAACAGCAAAGCGGAGCGCAGGGCCCCGACGCTCACCTGGGCAGCTGGAGCAGAAGCGGCAGCGCGGCAGCCCCCCGCTGGGAGGGCACACTGAACCCACCTGGGGCTCCTCCAACACACTTCCAGCTGTACAAATTGGCAGCCATCGCCAGGCAAATGACTCTGCAAAACTAATATTTTGAAAACACCCCCCCCCCCCCCCCCCCCCCCCCCCCCCCCCCTTCCAAAACACTTCAGCCTAAGCACTNTTTTTAAAAACCCCCCCCCCCCCCCCCCGTGCTTTGCGTGACCCGGGTTGGTCTGGAGAGACAATTCAGTGCCGCGTGCGATGAGTCGAACTCAGCCAGGATTTCCCGTTTCAAGTGTCCTTTTTTACACCAAAATTAGTTTCTGTTTCACATCCAAAATTGTCGTGAACTCAAGCCTCTTTTAGAATTGTTCGTTTCACTCGTTCAGCGTCTCGTTTTTTTACCGGATGAGGTAAAGCAGGCGTGGGTGGGGGGACGGGCCCCGTCGCGGTTCGGCCCGACGGCCGTTTGGCGTGTCCGCGAGGAGATTTGTTTGTACGTGAAATCACCGTCGAGGAAGATTCACTGTAGACCTGACGTTCCGCAGAAGTTGGGGTCCTCCGTCTCAGTCCTCATCGCGTGATATCTACCCATTTGTAGCTCCAGGTGACGGTCAAACCGCGGACCGCGGTAAAATCGGGGCCGCTTCACTGTACGACGGGCCCACAGTCCTCAGCTGCGCTGGCTGCAGCTGAAGGTCGGATCTCGGTTTTCGACTCATCACACACTCATCCCCGGCCTCCTTCTCTCCTGTGTTTGGTGGGTCAGTCAGTGGGTCGGTGGGTTGGTCGGTGAGTTTCAGTCAGTGCGTCGGTGAGTTTCAGTCAGTGGGTCGGTGGGCCGGTCGGTGAGTTTCAGTCAGTGGGTCGGTGGGTCTGTCGGTGAGTTTCAGTCAGTGCATCGGTGAGTTTCAGTCAGTGGGTCGATGGGTCGGTCGGTGAGTTTCGGTCGGTGGGTCGATCGGTGAGTTTCAGTCGGTGCATCGGTGGGTCGATCAGTGAGTTTCAGTCGGTGCATCGGTGGGTTTCAGTCAGTGCATCGGTGAGTTTCAGTCAGTGGGTCGATGGGTCGGTCGGTGAGTTTCAGTCAGTGCATCGGTGAGTTTCAGTCAGTGGGTCGATGGGTCGGTCGGTGAGTTTCAGTCAGTGGGTCGGTGGGTCTGTCGGTGAGTTTCAGTCAGTGCATCGGTGAGTTTCAGTCAGTGGGTCGATGGGTCGGTCGGTGAGTTTCAGTCAGTGGGTCGGTGGGTCTGTCGGTGAGTTTCAGTCAGTGCATCGGTGAGTTTCAGTCAGTGGGTCGATGGGTCGGTCGGTGAGTTTCAGTCAGTGGGTCGGTGGGTCTGTCGGTGGGTTTCAGTCAGTGCATCGGTGAGTTTCAGTCAGTGGGTCGATGGGTCGGTCGGTGAGTTTCAGTCAGTGGGTCGATGGGTCGGTCGGTGAGTTTCAGTCAGTGGGTCGGTGGGTCGGTCGGTGAGTTTCGGTCAGTGCGTCGGTGGGTTTCAGTCAGTGGGTCGATGGGTCGGTCGGTGAGTTTCGGTCAGTGCGTCGGTGGGTTTCAGTCAGTGCGTCGGTGGGTTTCAGTCAGTGGGTCGATGGGTCGGTCGGTGAGTTTCGGTCAGTGCGTCGGTGGGTGTGTGGAGCAGCTGCCGTGTAAGCGGCTCAGCGTCTGCGAAAAGGAACCGATTTTGAGCGGCAGTTTTGGACGAGACTGTTTTCTTCTTCCTGCCTTTGAACTTGGGGCTAGTTTTTATGATGCGAGCGCCGAGTCTTCGGCGACAGCCGCCGACGCTGCGAGGAGCCGCTGTGACAGACCAGGCCCAGGAGCTCAAATGAACTTCTCCCGGAAGCACCGCAACCATCGTGAGCCAGAAATTATCGGGAAACGTTTGCTTTGGCGAATTTATTCCGAAAACCGCCGCCTACTTTCGTAGAGACCGTGTGGAGCCCCGCAGTCACTGTTTCTGCTGAGGAACGCAGGCGCCTTTCTGGTCTCACCCTGCAGGTTCATTCAAGTCGACATCTAAGCTCAGACTTCTTGCTCCCTCACTCAGTGTCTAGAAGACCCCCAGGTTTTAAAGGATGTATAAAACGTCCAATAACATCCAAAGTTTATAGAGCGATTTTCAAATGATTTTCACGCGCGGTCCAAGAGCGTCGTGTTCTGAGTTCTTGTGTGTGTGAGGTGCGAGCCGGACCCCCCGCGTGGGGGTCAGCGCCGGTTTGCGCAGGTCCCTTTCGGAAACACGTGCCGGGGATTTGATCCGAGGCGACGCGTCTCAGACAGCACGATTATTAAGAGTTATTATTTTACAAGCAGACATGACGACGGGGGTGGGGGGGGGGGGGTCCCGTAAGCCGCGTCTGCTCAGGTCCCGCGGAAATTACCTTCTGTTCGGGTCGCAATTTGGGAAGATGGGGCGGCGGATACGGCGCTAATCTGGCGAGGCCTTTGTCATTCCAGCTTTCGTTTTCCGGAGATGAAGAATCGGAAATCCTTTTATCGACGATACACATCGGGGGCCGTTCACAGACTCGCGCGCTAATCCCTTTATACGCCTCATTAATGGTATTTTTTAGCGCTCCAAATATTCTATATTTATGCTGTAAACGATTGTCTTCGGGAAATTCTGGCGCCGCTCAGATCCCGCCGAGCGATTACAGCGCGACACAAGTTCTGTGCCTCAACTTTGCTCGCGCGTCACGCCGAAACGCTCTCCTGGCGGCCGAATGACCCGCGGTGCCAGTCAGGCGATGACTAGCAGGACTCGGAACTCATATTTTTATCACCGTGGAACAGACGGGCATCCCCCGTCCAGGCCCCCGAGATGGGATCCGGGCCTCCGTCAGGCCGACCAGGATAGAGCGGTTGAGGAAAACGGATGGATGGATGGATTATAAATCCACACTCATCTACGTCTTTGCCAACGTCCTGCAAAACAGTCATTAATAACCTTAAAAGGTTATTAAAAGTAGCCCCCCCCCCCCCTTTACGCATATCTTCATATAGTCTTTCAACCGACTGGCTGAAACTTCAAAACGGTTTTGAGCGACATCCTTGTTGTTCAATAATTTAATGCACGTCATAAACGGACTCGTGTGCTGACTGGAGCACCTGGTGTCTGCGGGGCGGCGCGGGGGGGCGCGGGGGAGGACGCCTCTGGGTAAATAAATAACGCAGCTCCTTTAGGCTCTACTTTGACGCCATTAAACGTTCAGCTAGTCGGAAGATTGAATTTACTGCTAAATTAGAGCCAAGGTGCCGGCGCCGTGCGAGCAGCCGCTCCCGGGGCCCCCCGGCCCCCCGCAAATGTTCAGCCAGCTCTTCCGGGGTGAGGTCAGACCCCCGCCTGAGAGAGTTAAACAGTTAAGTTCGCCGCACGACGGCGAACCAAAACACCGAGTGTGTTAACCACAGGGGCTTCCTGCTGCTTTACAGTTTCCCTTCTGGAACAAACGTGCACTTTTGCACCCCCCCCAGTAAGTAAAGGCAGCTGCGCTGCGGATGAAGGACGCAAACGAAACGGCGGGGCCAAAGGGCGCAGGAGTGCTGGGGAATTCCTCCCACAGGTAGGGCGGCGACCCTTTGGCGTCCAACCCGGTTCGGGCGCCTCCAGCCGCAGTGAGATACGGAGCACCGAGACGGGTCCGTGCGCGTTCCTCAGCGCCCATTAGCTTCCCGTGACACGGCGGGCCGGCGACCGATGAGGAGCGTTGGCCGCGTTCGGGCAATTAGGAAAATTAGCGGCGCCGGATCTGGCGCGGGTTCCGGGCCGCGTGGCCGGAGAGATACCCGCTCGCCGCCGCTCCTGTCATTTGTAACTGGTGAAATAATGGGTTTGAAAAATCACGCCGCGCACACGTGTCAACCCCTATTATGGAGGGGAGCGATGGCCGGCGGCGGGGAGCGGGGTGCGTTTAGACAACCTGCCGGACCCCGGCGGCCCGCGGCAGGCCTGCTGCGAGCCAGGGACGATTAGGGAAAGACGCTCGGTCCATCACTCACCGCCCGGCATCTCATCTGGCAGCTTCGCCCTCACCCGTGGCACAATCCAGACCGCTGACTTCGCTCGCCGTCTGGAAGCGCAGGGGGCCGGGCGGTCCGACGCAGCTTACACTGATTTACCCATGTGTACAGCAGGGTCGGCTCAGAGCGAAGCACCTTCCCCGGCAGCACTACAGCACGACTCACACTTGTCCAACTCCAGCTCCCGCTGCGGCGCCCGCCTCCAAATACACTAATAAAAACAGTAATAATAATAATAACAGGGGGACGAAGAAGGAGTAACAAACAGAAGGAGATATCTAATCTCTCGGGAGCTCCGTTCTGTACTGCTTTTTTTCTAGATCTTTATGAACTTATCTGTTACTCGCTTTGGGTCAAAGCGGTGGAGAAGGTTACCCTCTGTCGACGTCGAAGGATGTGAACAGAAACCTTTCGGTAAGAAAAAGGGGCCGAGGATCAACAAAATAACTCGGGTCTCCCGCCAGAGGGTTTCCTGCCCCCAGGTGTGTGATCTGTGCGTAAAGAAAGCGACCAGCTTGGCGGTCCTGCTGTCTGCATCTTCTCCCCCGGTGTTCACGTCTGTAGGTGGACGCCTGAACGTGTGTGAGCCGCCCCCCGGAGGCGCGTGGGCCACAGTCACCTATCGAGTGCGTTCTTTCTTTTGGTTCTGGTTTCCTTTCTTCTTTTTGCTTGTCCTTCCAAAAATAAACCGATTTCACTCGATCTGTAAAACAGCAACGCTTTCCCCGACGCGTTCGGTTTTCTGCAAAGCGGCCAGTTTAGAGTTAGCGTCAGGGCTCGGAACCCCGCGTCACTTTAGCGACCTTCACCTCAGCGGGGACCCTGGCACGGAAATGTCGGCCACTGGACAGGCGGCGACCGCCGTGCGCCCGCCGTGACCCCGGCCGACCCCAACAGGCGCCGCGGCCGTCATCGAGCAACCGGCGCTTTATGGGAGGAGCGCAGCGGACGTCCGGCATCTCCCAGTTTAATACGGAACAAATAAACAACAACAAGAAAAAGCACAAACACACAAAACAAGTTACCAGGTGCTGCGTCTTTCGAAAAAGCGAAAGTTAATGTGTTCCAGAATAGAAAGGCGTAATTACACTGTGCTGGATTATGGAAAAACCAAAGCGTTTTGCATTTTAATGAAGCCAGGTATGTTTATTGATTTTCAGCTATAATACTTTAATCCATCATTAATAATTCATCTTCCTTGCCAGCGATCCATTTTTCACACACCTGCATTATTGTTGGTTTTTTATTTAACCGCTTCTCGTGCTTCTTTAGCGGTGTCATCGCAGGTGACCTGTACGCGCGATTATATCGCATCGCTTGCGATGACACCTTTTAAGAACAAGGCGAAGTCGCGCTCAAATTTCGCTTAAATAAATCCTCGATTTTGTCGGAAACCGGGCGGCAGAAATAAAAAAAAAAAAAACTCGTTTTGCTCAAATGCGAAATTAATCCATAAAAACAGGACGTGATGTGTGACTGTTTCGGGGCCTTTTTTTTAAAAAAACAAACATTCTCGTTCTGTGTGGATCCTGAAATTCACCTCCGCCGTGAAACGGCCTTCTGATGCCTCTTCTCAAATGGTCTCCCAAGGTCTGAGCGCCGGTGCTGGGCTTCGCTTGGTTCCGGCACCTTCTCCTCCTCCCGGGAGCCCAGCGACACGCCCCGGAACGCGCCGCCGCTCCCAACGCGCCGCTCCGCTCCTCTTTCAGCCGCTGGAACCGCGTCCCCAGCTGGCGGCGAACAGGGGGCCGGAACCTCGCACCTGCAGCACTCGCGCTTATTACAAACCACAAAGACGTGACACCAAACGTCTGAGCGTGTGAGATACGTGACTTTTCCGTCCATCATCATTCGCCGGGTTTTTCCGAACCCGAACCTCAACGTGGCGACGGATTACAGTGCAGTAAAACCAGCAAAACCTTTTTCAGCCACTTTCTTCAAAGCTACCATCTCAAGACGGAACTCGTAACGTCCAACTCCAGCTCCCACTCAAAATACGCTAAAAGTAGCAGTAATAATAACAGGGGGACGAAGAAGGAGTAACAAACAGAAGGAGATACCTAATCTCTCAGGCGCTCCGTTCTGTACTGCTTTTTTTTTGTTCTAGATCTCTACGACCGTATCTGTTACTCGCTTTGGGCCAAAGCGGTGCAGAAGCTCACCCTTGTCGAGGATGTGAGCAGAAGCCTTTCGGTAGGAAAAAAGGGCCGAGGATCAACAAAACAGCCTTCGCGAGAACGCTGCCGTCCCGGGCCGCCCGGCGAGACGGACCCGGCTACAGAAGCGCTTATTAGGAGACAGATCGGTGGGAGGCGGCGGAGGAGATTAGCGGCGAACGGTCGCTAACTGAACTGTAAATCTGGACCGAAAGTGCGGGTCATCATGCCTCATTGACTTTGGGCCACAAAACCAAATGATGTCTTAGTTGGGGGGAATATATCAAAGGATATCAACAATTATAAGTCATAAACACGCCTCGCAACGTGCCTGGCGGGCGTAAAGCAGCGGGAATTAGCATGTTGAGCTGATAAATATGCATGTAAAGACTCTCCCAGAGGAATAACACGCGTGTGATTGATAGCTTCGAAATTGAAGGATGTGTAAATTCCTTTTTATTCTGGGCTCTGCTGTCGTAGCGCCGAGATACATCTCACTTGTTAAAAGTTTTACCAACTTTATAATCCTTAATGCCACATCTGTTTTCTGTCTTTATAGCGCCTGTAAAACTTCATTAAATTATTGCCACCAGCTGGCCCCCGTTGCACAGTAACCTCACTTATCTGTTTTTCTCAAAGAATACTTTTGATTTATAGACCCTATTAGAATAAATGATATTTTATATGTACGTATATAAATAAACAAAGGGGAAAAAATGTGCTCTTTTCAATTATTCATAAGCCAGAGCTGGAATTTGTTAGCTGCTGTAAGTTAGTGTTTGTGTGGGTGACGCTCAGAAAGAAGCTCATCTTCCCCACTTTGCCAGGAGTCTCAAGCTCAGCACTGAGACGTTCACGTCGGCCAGGTGTAAAAACGCCCGGGTGTCTTTCCAGCGGGGCAAAGGTGTCTGCGCCCGGCCGGGTCCTGCTGCCGTCCGGGCCGCCCTTCTTCGCCGGGTCCCGTTGGCGTCTTCAACTTTTGCAGGCTGGAAAGCTTCCGGTAAAAAAAAAAAAAAAAAAAAAAAAAAANGGCCGGGTCCTGCTGCCGCCCGGGCCGCCCTTCTTCGCCGGGTCCCGTTGGCGTCTTCAAATTTTGCAGGCTGGAAAGCTTCCGGGAAAAAAAAAAAAAAAAAAAAAAAAAAACCCAGCCACCGGGAGCGGCCCCCCCCGCAGGGCCGCGCAGATAAAAGTAATTCCCTGTTTTTACACACTCGTGGCGGAATAATCGCCGTAAGTCAGTCCGCATGTTATTGTTCGGCACGAGTCCGTAAATAAATGTCGTCCTTCTGCTCGCATTTAATAATCGTGTGAGAAACTTGGTTGGGGGGGGGGGGGGCGCGTGCGCCAACGCGCCACTTCCCTCCGTATCAGGCTTCTGCACGTTTGTGTGCCACATTTACATAAACTTTGATCCATTTTGCTCAATTTTAAGCCCTGTTTCTGAATGTCCGTCTTTGTTCCCCATCCAGTGCGGCGATCGAGCCGTTTAAGCCCCCAAAACCGGCCCGGATGCAAACTTGTCGATTCTCTGCTCCAGTTTCCCCGCAGAAGCGTGGCCGCCGGAGCCGCCGGGTACAGTAGAGTACAGTACACACAGATACAGCGCCACCTAATGTCGCGAGGATGTTACTGAAGCGCCGCTCTGGGGGGAAGCTCCCGCGCAGCAGGAGACGTGCATCACACCGCCTCTCGGGGGGGGGCCCTTATTCCTGCGGAGAGACGTGTGGCTTTTGGGCGGAGGACGGGATTTTTTTCCCCTAATAAACGTGTATTAATGAGTAAAATTTGACCCCCGCTGTCAAAAAGATGCTTTTTCTTCACGTAGATCAATAAATCCGAGCAAAACCCTCTTCGTAAGGATCGGTCACCCCTCCGCGGTGCAGTTCTACGACGGGCCTGTGTTCCGTCGTAAACGGGCAGGGTTCGGGGCGCAGCTGCGCCCCTGCGGGCGCCGCCCTCACAGCCGCGTCCCAACTGCCGCCCCCCGAGGTGAACGCGAGGCTGGCGTTGTAGGTCGGGGGGAAGAAGCAGAGCGGCCGCACCTGCAGCTTCGAGACGCTTCGCCGGGAGAAAAGACCGAGCCGACAGGTGCGGAAAATAGGCCGTAAACAGGAAGCCGGCGACCCCCTGCGCCCCCCGCGTTCGGCTAAATCGATTTCCGCCGCGCTAGTCCTTGTATTGCTGTTACACGCCATGTCTGCTTTAATATTCGGCACAAATTTTAATTTTGTCTCCGTGTCGGAGGAACATGTATCCTTTCAGCGGAGGGATTTCTTTTCCCCGAACGCGGGCGCCCGGCAATCGCGGCGCAGCCTGATTTCCCCTGTGTTTCGCACATTACCTGTAAGCGCACCTGAGCTCCAGGAGCCCGCGATTCGGGGCCCATTATCAGAGGAGCTGAGACTGCGGGAAATGCCGCACAGGTGCCCGCGGCGTCGATACGCCTTTGCTCCGACGGGAAAGCGGGCCTTTCCGCAGGACCAGCCGCACCCCGGCGGTTCGTGGCGCCTTTTTAGACAAACTCCGGGCTTCCGGGAAAAGGGGGTGTTTAAGGAGGGTCGGACAGGAGAGGACTTGACTGCTGAAAAATCCAGCCGCCCGTCGACCGCTTTCTCCTGCTTGGGGGCAGAGTCTCTGCCCCGCTGGGCTAACAGACCGGAGCAACAAACCCAAAAGCGAAACGTTTGCTCGTGCAGAAGAGCCGTAGCAAAGCGCCTCCAGGGACGTCTTCCAGGCGGCCGGCGGAACGGTGGGGATTCGAAGCCCATCCCTGACCGAGAAGGTCTCCGAGAAAACGTTGCTCAGAAAGTTCTGCGGAAGCAGCAGCAGAAGAGCGCCTGTTGCTTTTGTCGCGCGGGGGCAACGGGGTAACGTTTGCGGCTGAATGTCAGGCTGCGCTTCTCTGAACGTTTGATCTTTTGTCGCGTCTCCGGCCCCCGCTTGTCAGCGTGTTGTTTATAGTGGGCGGAGCGGGAAGGTGCGAGACGCCGCAGCACGGCCCCAGGCCTCCCCACGCCAACTGCTCCCGCTTTCATCCTCAGCCGGCGTGGAAAACCTCGCGCCTGTTTCAGGGTCACCCCTGGCGGAAAATCGAAAGGCGATATTTCCGCTGCGGTGCTGTGCTGTACGACAGTAACACTTTTACACCCTGATGTGACGGGCATCGGGCGTGTAGCGCAGCCGAGACACGCGCCGGACCGCGGCTCGTACAGAGGAAGCGGCGACCGAGGCGCCGCTGCGGGGGGCCGAGGTGACAGTGACACGGCAGGGGTGGGACGGGTCATTTATCCATTAACGGAGCGATTTTCCCCGAAACGACTGAAAACGGGTTCTGTTTTATGCTGTGGTCGGCCTTTTTGGGCCAAGAAGTAGTTTGGTGACGTTTCAGCGCAAACGGCGTCGCTTTCGCAGGAAAAGTCCGAACGCCGGCGCTGAGATTGGGTCCCAGCAGAGTAAAGTCACACCAGCCACGGCGGGGGGCCTGCAGACCGACTTTGCTTCCACGCGTGGGATCCGCAGGCCTCTGCAGCCGCATCCGGGCAACAGATATTACTTGTGTGGATGTGACTCCAGCCTCCATTCACAGCAGCTTCTCACACGGACGTCTTGTTAGGGGTGGATCTTCCTGAAAGTTCTGATCAGAAAAAATAACTCAGATATATAGAGTGCAGTGCAGAGGTGGAAATGTAAAGACTGACTTGCTCAGACTCAGACCGGCTGCTATTTTATGGGCCCCGTTTGGGCGGAAAGCGGTTTGAGGGAGTTTATCAGGACGTAACAGCACGTGAGCCGCCTTCGACAAGCTGTAAAACTGTTAACTTTATCAGGCACAATAGAGAAGCGAGACGTCGGGCGACTTAGCGCTGTTCCCCGGGAAAAGTTACGATCGCAAACGCGGAAGACGATTCTCCACAAGGGATCCGGGCCCAGCGCGGAGTGGAAAGTAGAGCGTGACCAGGGCCATTTGAATATGAAACGGCTGCAGACTTTGTTTCAGCCGCCTTGTACCGAGCGGCACACAAAGCCACCGGTGCCCAGGAAAAAGATGGGGGGGGATTTAAAGCGGCCGCTTTTTGTCGTTGTTTGTCACTGTTGTCTTTGTTCCCTTTCTCTTCCCCGAAAAGAATGGGATGAATTATTTTTAAACTGTAATTACCTGGCCGGGATCCGACAGTCAGGGATTAATGGATGACTGAGGAGCCGCGTGTTTCTGGGTCTGTGAGGGGAGGTACGGACGGAGGGGGGGGGGGGGGGCCACACAATCCGGGGAGCAGCACTCTTCCCGTGGCTCCCCCCCCATTTCCNGGGTCTGGGGGGGGGGGGACGGGGGGGGGGGGGGGGGGGGTGCCACACAATCCGGGGAGCAGCACTCTTCCCGTGGCTCCTCCCCCATTTCCAACCACAAGCAACCGCTCTGCCCAAGGAGAGAGCCGGACCCACTGAGCCGCCGACACCGAACCGCCGACACTGAACCACTGACACCAAAATCCTGACACTGAACTGCCGACACTGAACCACTGACACCTGAACCACCGACACCGAACCACTGACACCGAACCACTGACACCTGAACCGCCAGCACTGAACCACTGACACCGAACCGCCGACACTGAACCACTGACACTAAAATCCTGACACTGAATCACCGACACTGAACCACTGACACCGAACCACTGACACCAAAATCCTGACACTGAATCACTGACACCTGAATCACCGACACTAAACCGCCGATACTGAACCACTGACACCAAAATCCTGACACTGAACCGCCGACACTGAACCACTGACACCAAAATCCTGACACTGAACCACCAACACCGAACCACTGACACCGAACCACTGACACCTGAACCGCCAACACTGAACCACTGACACCGAACCGCCGACACCTGAATCACCGACACTGAACCGCCGACACTGAACCACTGACACCAAAATCCTGACACTGAACTGCCGACACTGAACCACTGACACCTGAACCACCGACACCGAACCACTGACACCGAACCACTGACACCTGAACCGCCAACACTGAACCACTGACACCGAACCGCCGACACTGAACCACTGACACTAAAATCCTGACACTGAATCACCGACACTGAACCACTGACACCGAACCACTGACACCAAAATCCTGACACTGAATCACTGACACCTGAATCACCGACACTAAACCGCCGATACTGAACCACTGACACCAAAATCCTGACACTGAATCACCGACACTGAACCACTGACACCGAACCACTGACACCAAAATCCTGACACTGAACTGCCGACACTGAACCACTGACACCTGAACCACCGACACCGAACCACTGACACCGAACCACTGACACCTGAACCGCCAACACTGAACCACTGACACCGAACCGCCGACACTGAACCACTGACACTAAAATCCTGACACTGAATCACCGACACTGAACCACTGACACCGAACCACTGACACCAAAATCCTGACACTGAATTGCCGACACTGAACCACTGACACCTGAACCGCCAACACTGAACCACTGACACTGAACCACTGACATCGAACCACTGACACCTGAACCGCCGACACTGAACCGCCGACACTGAACCACTGACACCTGAACAACCGACACCGAACCACTGACACCAAACCGCCGACACTGAACCACTGACACCGAAATCCTGACACTGAATCACCGACACTGAACCACTGACACCGAACCACTGACAACCGGAATCACCGACACTGAACTGCCGACACTGAACCACTGACACCAAAATCCTGACACTGAATCACAGACACTGAACCACTGACACCGAAATCCTGACACTGAACCGCCGACACCGAACTGGCTTCACTCACTGAAGCATCAGGTCACATCTCCTTTGTTTCTCCACTTTATGTTCAGAACATTTGGACCCTGTGATGTGCTGGTGTCCTGTAGAGGTGGTTTCACAGCCCGGCGTCCTGATTTCAACATCCAGACCGTCGCAGTCCTGACCAGGACACAGCGGTTAATGACAGTGGAGGACGGGCGACGGATGGACAGAGGGACGGAGGGGCTGATGGGGGGCAGGACAGATGGACATGTTGTTTGGGCTGTTTATTGCAAGAGTCACCGAGAGGAACATCTGCGATTGCTGGATTACCGGAGAAGCTACAGAAATAGACGTTTCTTCAGTTCACAAACCCTGGGTCACGCCGGGGGGGGGGTCACCTGTGGGCACCGCGACCTGCAGCTCCCCAGCTCCTCTCCCGTGTCTGTCTGCGTTGAGCGTGAGGAGGACGTGAGATGGGAGGAGAGGAGGCTCCCTTGCAGATGGCGTGTGAATGGGACGGTAATTAAAGTGATCTGCCGCGGCGGCGGAACCCGGGTCTCTGCGGGGGGGCCCACATCACAGCGCCTGGGCGGTTTGGCTGTGCTGTCAAACCAGCTCAGCCTGCGTGGCGTTTGTTTCCTCACGATGCTCTGGTTTCCTCCCACCGTCCACCCTGCGACGAACTCCCACCCCACGCGGGACTTCGAACCTTCGCCTGTCAGGCGCGGAGCAGCCGTCCTCTCCCGCGAAGGAGCTCGCCGCACGCAGGACCTCGTACCGCACCGGTCCCACCGTCAGCAGCTCCGATCCGCTGACAAGCGGCGCCGAAACGGAGGAAATTCCCGGTCCAACCAGAACGTGGACGACGTCCAGGCAAAACCATCTGCGTGTTATCGCACCGGAGGCACCAAACCGCCCCCCCCCAGAACGGACTTTGCGCGGGAGACGGTTCGGCACAAAGTAAATCGGCGTCTCCTCCGCACCGCCTTTCCTTTTCATAGGTGGGATTATCCTTCGGCAGAAGAATTAAACACCTCTGTCTGCTTTGAAACCCTCTCACTGTAACCAATTAAAAATATGCAGGAAAAGTGCATGTGTCTGGGGGGGGGGGGGGCGACCCGCAGGAAAAAGGNTTTGAAACCCCCTCCCTGTAACCAATTAAAAAAATGCAGGAAAAGGGCATGTGTCTGGGGGGGGGGGGGGCGATCCGCAGGAGATAGGCCCCCGGCGGCCTCCGGGGCACACGTCTGCCTCGCGGCGAGGGCCTTCTCCAGACCTGCTCCTCGCGGGTCCGGACCCCGTGTGACAGTGACCCCCGGAGCAGGCGTCCCTCCTTGTTTTTCAACCCCGAGGAGCGGGGAGGGGGCGGGAAGCGAGACCCGCAACAGTGACCCCGTTGCTACGACGATCCTGCGCCCGTTTTTATCTCGTGCTGCTCAAACCCGGACGTCTCAGACGCGTCTCCTGTCCCGAAAACCTGCCACTCGTTTTCTGGCTCCTATCTGTCACTTTGTCACAATGACGTTCACTTTTTCACTATTCGCACACCTGTCTTCGTACCGGGGGGGCCAAAAACATGCTGCAAATATTGTGGTGGGAATTGTTTAAGTGGGGGGGGTATCAGTTAAAAACAGTCACCTTTTTTTGATGCCGTGGCGAAGGGGGGAGGGAGTTGGTGCTACTGCAGTGTTGCTCAATCCTTTTCTAAGTAAGTTGCGTCTCACCCCCCGCGAGGGTGTTTTTCACCTGTCCTCGCTGCTCCGCTTGCAGGTGCTGCCAGAGCTCGAGTGGGACGGGGGGGAGGGGGGGAGGGGGTCTGTGAAGAGCCGCTGCCCTTTTCACCAAGTTTCCACAGCCGCTTTCATTCGAGGGCCTGCAGACACCTTCGCCGCCCGGAAGTTCTGTCAGAGATCACACCGCGGGGGGCGGCGCGTCGCCGGCGTCTCGCTTGGGGGGCCGAGTGGAAACATGAAATGTCTCTCCGGAGCAAAGTGCAGGACACGTTCGAGCAGAAGGAAAGGCGAGACTGAGGACCAGAGGCGCCGCTTTGGAAAAACTCTCCTGCATTCATCGAGCTTCTGGAAGAAAAACGCCATCTTCTCCTCATGCAGCCCATGTTTACACACCGTCTGCGTTTGCAGCTGTTGTTCTGATGACCCCCCTGGGTGTGAGCGGGAGGCCCAGGGGACAGAAGCCATGTGACAAAGATCTCCGTTGTTCTTCAAACTTGATCACCTTCAAACGTTTCACATGTATTACATCACCACAGTGGTGTGTGTGTGTGTGTGTGTGTGTGTGTATACACTCTCCAACTACGTGCTCATTCCCAAGCCTTATTTCAAACACCAAAGTAGCTACCAGACACTATGTGGCCTTTTTGGAGTGGAATGGACTTGACTGTGCGACGTCCTCACTAAAGGTGAGAAGTTCCTGTGTGTGAGAAGTTTCCACCGTGTGGCTTGAGGAACAGACAGACAGACAGACACTCAGACAGACGGACGGGGGAGGAGCTTTACAGACACAGAGACGGAGAGAATCGCCGTGTGAAATGAATCGTTCGGGTTCGAGCTTCTCGGGTCCGGCCGCCATCTTCTCAGCCACCATCGCGGTGCGTTTCTTGCGCGGCGTCGGGGGTCCCGGGCACCGCGTGAAGAAGGAGCTCGGAGCAGGACGGACTGGTGCGGCGGGAGCAAGGCGAGCGGCTCTGACAGACATAAGTAGATGCTAATGGCCAAATGGTGGGAGAGAAGAGTCCCACCACCATATGGCTTATTGCCACAACTGTATCTTCTCTGATGTTGATCAACTTCTCCAAAAGCGCCGTGATAACTGGAATAGTTACAACCTGACGCTCCGTCCCCGCCTCTCACCTGCTCCGGGGTACCTGCCGGGTGTCGGGCGCCGGACCCGGCGCGTCCCGCAGCGAAGCTTCGCCGGGACCCCCCAGGTGGCCAAACACCGCGTCACTTTTACGACGACGTCGGGACAAAACTGCGCTGCGTTTTCTACGACGCGCAGCATTTCCTAAACCTTTTTTCCAGAACTAAGCTCCTGTAAACGTCTCAGTCACAGCGTCGCTTCCAGCGTCCCACCGCCATGACGCACCTCCCTGCACGTCACACACGGGGACCAGCAGCCGGGACACCAGACCCCGCTTCCGAGCACAGGCTCAGGCGCCAACGTACACTGGTGTAACAGCATAAAGGTGCAAAAGTGAAACGGTGTAAAGGTGTAACAGCGTAAAGTTGTAAAGGTGTATAGTGTAAAGGTGTAACAGCGTGGAAGTGTAAAGGTGTAACAGTGTAAAGCTGTAAAGGTGAAACAATGTAAAGGTGTAAAGGTGTGACAGTGTAAAGTTGTAAAGGTGTAACAGTGTAAAGCTGTAAAGGTGAAAAAATGTAAAGATGTAAAGGTGTAACAGTGTAAAGGTGTGACAGTGTAAAGTTGTAAAGGTGTAACAGTGTAAAGGTGAAACAGTGTAAAGCTGTAAAGGTGTAACAGTGTAAAGTTGTAAAGGTGTAACAGTGTAAAGCTGTAAAGGTGTAACAGTGTAAAGTTGTAAAGGTGTAACAGTGTAAAGCTGTAAAGGTGAAACAGTGTAAAGGTGTAACAGTGTAAAGTTGTAAAGGTGTAACAGTGTAAAGCTGTAAAGGTGTAACAGTGTAAAGTTGTAAAGGTGTAACAGTGTAAAGCTGTAAAGGTGTAACAGTGTAAAGTTGTAAAGGTGTAACAGCGTAAAGGTGTAAATGCGTTTCTCTACTCAACTAGCGCCAGGCCGTCTGTCTGTTCCGCAAAACGCGGTAAAACGCAGTGAAACAGGTGTCGGTCTGAGCCCAGGAACGAATCCTCACTCCTTCATCCTTTCCAGGCCTGATTCTCGCTGCGGCTCGACTGTCGGAGGTGAAGGTTCCGCCTGCTCCTCCTCAGGTGTCTCTGTGTTTATGTTTATTCATTTTCCACGCAGACGTCGCTTCTGCTCCCCTTCACACCGCGGACCCCCTTCCAGGTCGGGACGGCTCTCCAGGCCCGGCGGGACGGACGGCGTCTTCGTGCTGCTCCACCCGAGAGCCGAGCGCCGTTTCCCGCAGGACACGCTAATATAACCAAATATATTTACAACAGATGTCACTTCCTCACATTTTTCCCGATAAACTTTTTTGCCCCCCCCCCCCCAAACCACAGTCGCACACTGCCGCCTTTCTGGAAAATTCAGTGTGAAAAGTGCGCCACCTACTGGCCACACAGGGAGAAGCCGGTGAAAAGTCCTGAGGAAACAGCAACAACTTGAGCAGGTGATGAAATTAGATTTTGTGCCGAATGACAAGAAAATTGTATCTGAATAAAGTTGAATTAAATCGATATGATTAATCAGGCTGGATGCAACGTCGACACATGATGAATGTAACAATTTTAATAATATTAATGTGGTTGTGTTTACGTTTATTTTCTCCACTGCGCCGTAATGGAGAGTGACGGCTCAGCGTGTCGGCGTCCCTCCGTCGTCGTATTTCACTCCTTTTCGGGGGCCTCTTCTCCGCAGGGGGATCGCGACCCCTCACTGTGAGCGCACGTCGTCTGATCCCCGTGGGGTACGGTGGGAGGTGGTCAGTGGAGATGCTGTTCAGAATTCAGCAGTCCTGCAGCTTGTGGGGAAAAGCTGATCCTGAGGCTGGTGGTTTTTGGCCTCCAAGCTGTAATAATGTCTCCCAGGTGGGAAGGGATGAAAACAGATGGTGGGTGGAGAGGATAGGCGGATCTGTGGCGATGATACGAGTTCTCTTGACCTACTCCTTGTTGTAGGTGGTCTGGATGGTTGAGCAGTGAAGTCTTGGTGATGGACTGGACAGTCTTCACTAGCCCCTGAGGGACTCCCTGCTGAAAGGTACTGTACAGTTCCCATATCAGACTGAGATGCAGGAGTTCAGGGTGCCCTCCATGGCACATGTATAGAAGCTGGTGAGGGAGGGAGGGAGGTGGTCTCCAGCTCTCCAGTCCAGCTCTTTTCAGTCTCCTCAGGAAGTGGAGACACTGCTGTGGCTTCTTCGCCGGATGGGTTGTGTTGTGACCTCCTGGGAACCTGAACCTGTGCACCAGCTCCACTGCCGGACCACCAGCGCACAGAGGAGTGTGAGCAGCTCGAGTCCTTCTGACTTGAACAACCATCTCCCTGGTCTTGTCGACACTGACACGCAGATTGTCGTCCACCTCCCCCCTGCAGGCCGACTCATCGCCGTTGGAGACGAAGCCACAAGTGTGGTGCCACCACCGCTTCTGCTGCATCTGCCAACACTTTTCTCCAAAGCAAATCACTGTTAGATGAATTTGCCCGTTTACACAGCTGGGGGTTTTACTCCACAGCAGCCGGAGAGGGGATTTGAACCCGTGGCGTCTGTGTGTCCAGACTCACCAGCAGAGCAGATCGTCCTGCTGCATCGGTACGACGGCCAGTCGCTGTGAAATGCTCTCCAGCCACTTTTTGCTGCAGGTGTGAACGTGTGGCAAGGGTCGGCGGGGGGGGGGGCTGTCCCCAGAGATCTGTCACAACGGTGACGGCGCCGCTCCCCCGAGGGCCTCTGTTTCCACCCACCTCACCAGGGGTGACCCCAGGGGGCGAAGCGGGGCGCAGAGCAGTGAGGGAAGTGGGCGAGGCGCTCGGTCGTCCTCCCGGGGGTCGGGGGGGGGGGCAGGGACGACACCGAGAGGCTAAATGAACGCTTTACAAATGAGAGCAGATGCCTGGAATTATGAGGTGTCGGGCTGCAGATGGGAGCCTCCCCTCCGTGACCACAATTACTCGCTTCACCTCCACGTGCAGCACGATCCCCGTCGCCCTGCAGCCCCTCCGCCGCGTCGCCGCGCGACACCCTCCCGCCTCGCGCCCCCTCCTCCGCGCCGCCGTGATTGAGAGCGTCGTTCCCCCTCGCTGATCGATGGCGTCGCCCGCGGAGCCGAACCCGGCTCGCTGTCAGCTGCGCGAGAGCAAAGGAGGATTTGTCACCGCAGTTGATGTTGTAATAAATGAAACGTTTGGTTTCCATTAGATCCGCATTTGCATTTAAGTGCAGCTCAGTGGCTGCGGAGGATTTATCTCCCGATCCGACGCAGTTCTTCTGGGCCCCTCTTCGGCTCCCCTTTGGTCTCGGCGTGGGGTCCCCCGCGCGGCATTTGTCAAACCCCGCCGGCGCGTGTCACGTCCTGTACGCGCTGCAAACACCCCTTCGGCGCCTTTAAGCGAACGACACGGCGCCAACCGGGCCTGTGCCGCGGCGACCCGACAACAACAGAGGATTCTGTGCCCGAATGCAGAGCCACTGGCAGCTCTAGCTGCAGACACCGTCACTTTGCTCATTTTAGGGCAAAATATGGTCCTGATTTCCGTTTTGTTTATCGTCATTTCATTTTTACTTATTTATTAATGATTTGAGGATCTTTCGGTTTCTCGTGTGACCCGAAACGAAAGGAAGGGACCGGAAGGCAGATCGTCGGTGACGTGTGGGAGCGGCTTCTGCCGGACGCGTGACGGGGGGCCGACGCCCCGACTGCAGGGATGTGCAGACAGAACAGGGAGAGAATTACCAGCACTGTATTAATTCCGCCTGTTGTAGACACACACACACACACACACACACACACACACACTCACACACTCACACACTCGCAGAGCCCAATTAAAACTTGTCATTTCAAGAGTCCTCGGCCCCTCGGCTTCCCGTCTCGCCAGATGTTTCTCTGCACCTGCAGGCTACTGAGCTCTTCTGCCGACAAGAAAGGATTTTTGCACTTTGTTTTGCCGAAACTGTGACAGTATTAGCTGCCCCCCCCCCCCCCCCCCCCCCCCCCCCCCCCCCCCCCCCCCCCCCCCCCGCCCCCCCNTTAGCTCCCCCCCCCCCCCCCCTCAGTGTCACAGCTGCCACAGAGGACACGGCCCCCGCTTTCAACAACACACAAACACACATTTTTGCTGCGGTGCTTCAGGCCCTCGTCCCCGGTGGCCACTGCCAGGACCCCCCGCCGCCCCGCGCTTCTTCTACACGCCTCCATCTGCCCCTCCTGACAGTCACGAAACCATTTGTCCCCGACTGTCACCGGTGCCTTTTACACACAGTTCCCGCCCCGCGGTGTCTTCTGACCCGGGGCGACGCTTCCCAACGCCGAGCGACCGGCAGGTTCGAGCGACTTTTTCAAGCAGGAAGCGCAGTGCATGCTGGGATGCCGCATCGGTCTCTCAAAACGTCATAAGTTCTACGGTGAACTAAACCGTTTCTTACTTTCGTTTCTATTTCAAACGGTTTATTCCTGTTACCTTCGGACGTCAAGCAAAGTGTTACTGAGCCGATGGCGGCGAAAACCCCGATCGGGTTAGAAAGGTGGTCTCGAAGCGGGATTTCTGCTCTGACGCGACTTTTCGCGGAAAATGCGTCCCCGATCTGCGCGCCTCGCTTATTCAACCCACTTTATCCTTTTGTTTCCGTCCTGCAGGAAAATCACGACCGTTTCCCCCGTTCGAACCCCCCGCGGACGGAGAAGCCGCCGCACCGCGTAACCAGCTGGTCGGCGCAGCTCACCAGCGCTGGTCAACGCTAACAGTCCGTCTTTTGTGCTCGCGTGACGCGTTCGCTCTGGCAGCAGCTTCTTCCTCTGTGACGTATCGGCCGAATTTAGCGCCATATCCTCGTGTCGCGCGGCCTGACGGATCGATCCTCCGCCGCGAAAAATAAATTGTGCTCATTAACCACCGAGTGTCGCGGCTTCTGTTCTGTAAGCATCATATTTCACAAACTCTTCCTCGTGAAAACAGGCGGGGAACTTAAATGTTCCCCAGAGGGGCTCGGCGGCCTCCTAAAAATATCCAGGTGCCGGGGTCCCCGCGGGGCGAGGGGGGAGGGGTCGCCCCCTTCGGCCGCCGCTTTGGCGCGAGTCTCTGCGGTCCTTCCGCCCCAGTCGCGGAATCGCGGTCCCTGAAGCGCCTTGCCGCTCCACGCCGCGGCGGTCCGACTCACGTTTAGCATGCAGATTGAAAACGCGGCTTGTTTGCTTTGCGCTCGTTTCCATGGTAACCGCACAGCGGCGTGATGGATCGGCGGCGTCCCGAAGACGCGACGTGCCGCTTCCTGAGGATCCGGCGAGCGCCGCTGCTCCCTCCTCCTGAATATTCATCTGTCTCCGAGTCGGGACTGTGACATATGGTCTGTACTCCTGCCCCCCCCAGACAAGTGACACAAACTCGCAATTGGATTTAACACTTCACCCCCCCCCCGGGGGGGGGACTGGCGGACCTGTGTGCTGCCCTGTCAGCAGCCTGCCCTCCTGGGGGGCCCCCCTGGGGAGCAGCACACAGGCTCCCGCTCCTGCTGTCCCACTGCAGCCCAAATGTCCCTCCTGCTTCTCCTTCTCCTCTCTGCTCACCTTCTGCTGCCATCAGCAGGTCTTTTAAAGGTTGAGAGACAAACGCGTTTATTTTAGTCTCTGCAAGATGTTTAACGTTACAGAAGTAGCTGCATCTCAACGTTCATGTGACCTTTGTTACCTGTGTTGCCTCTGAGCTGCAGCTTGTGGGCCAAGGAACTGCTGAGGTTCTCCAGGTTCTCCTTCTGCTGACTCCAAACAGCATCAACCACCTGATCAACCCCCCCACTGACCACCTGCACTGCTATACACACAGTGGTGTGTGTGTGTGTGTGTGTGTGTGTGTGTATAGTGTGTGTATGGTGTGTGTGTGTGTATGGTGTGTGTGTGTGTGTATGGTGTGTGTATAGTGTGTGTATGGTGTGTGTGTATGGTGTGTGTGTGTGTGTGTATGGTGTGTGTGTGTGTGTGTATGCTGTGTGTGTGTGTGTGTGTGTGTGTGTGTGTGTATGGTGTGTGTATGGTGTGTATATGGTGTGTGTGTGTGTGTGTGTGTATGGTGTGTATATGCTGTGTGTGTGTGT
>UFQX01000357.1:600907-657620 GCA_900497675.1 Arapaima gigas | reverse complement strand
TGTGTGTGTATGGTGTGTATATGCTGTGTGTGTGTATATGCTGTGTGTGTATGGTGTGTATATGCTGTGTGTGTGTGTATATGCTGTGTGTGTGTGTATGGTGTGTGTGTGTGTGTGTATGGTGTGTATATGCTGTGTGTGTGTGTATATGCTGTGTGTGTGTGTGTGTGTATGCTGTGTGTGTATGGTGTGTGTGTGTATATGCTGTGTGTGTATGGTGTGTATATGCTGTGTGTGTGTGTGTATGGTGTGTATATGCTGTGTGTGTGTATATGCTGTGTGTGTATGGTGTGTATATGCTGTGTGTGTGTGTATATGCTGTGTGTGTGTGTGTGTGTGTGTGTGAGGAGCCACTATTAATCGTGACAGACGCAGAGTTAATTGCTAGCTGTGTTTCTCATTAGGCGCGGAGGTGACAGGTGTTGTTAGTGTGTTGTGAGTTTTCCTTCTGTCTCTCGTGACTTGTGCCGGGTCCCCCGCGCCGCCCTGCCGATCACACCGCTAATGGCCCCCCGGAGACGTGTCCCATCAGCCCCCTGGAACCGCGCGTGTTGGAGTTCAGCTCTCGCTACTCTGTTGCTGTTGGTGTGTAAATCTCCAGAGTTGCTCCTTTCCTTCTCTGTCAGCTCTCGTGCTTTAGGGAAAGGCCTCGTCGGTTAGCAAGTGGTGCTCAGTGGGTCTTAGTGGGTCTCAGTGGGTCTCAGTGGTGCTCAGTGATGCTCAGTGGTGCTCAGTGTTGTTCATAGATGCTCAGTGGTGCTCAGTGATGTTCATAGTTGCTCAGTGGGTCTTAGTGGGTCTCAGTGATGGTCAGTGGTGCTCAGTGGTGTTCATANCAGAGTTGCTCCTTTCCTTCTCTGTCAGCTCTCGTGCTTTAGGGAAAGGCCTCGTCGGTTAGCAAGTGGTGCTCAGTGGGTCTTAGTGGGTCTCAGTGGGTCTCAGTGGTGCTCAGTGATGCTCAGTGGTGCTCAGTGTTGTTCATAGATGCTCAGTGGTGCTCAGTGATGTTCATAGTTGCTCAGTGGGTCTTAGTGGGTCTCAGTGATGGTCAGTGGTGCTCAGTGTTGTTCATAGATGCTCAGTGGTGCTCAGTGGGTCTCAGTGATGGTCAGTGATGCTCATAGATGCTCAGTGTTGTTCATAGATGCTCAGTGGTGCTCAGTGGTGCTCAGTGTTGTTCATAGATGCTCAGTAATGCTCAGTGGTGCTCAGTGATGCTCAGTGTTGTTCATAGATGCTCAGTAATGCTCAGTGGTGCTCAGTGATGCTCCGGTGCTCAGTGGTGCTCAGTGATGTTCATAGTTGCTCAGTGGGTCTTAGTGGGTCTCAGTGGGTCTCAGTGATGGTCAGTGATGCTCAGTGGGTCTCAGTCTGAGGGTTACAGTTAGTTCCTGTATTAAGTGTGAACTGGTATATTTTCATTGTACTTTCGTGGCCTTTTGCTTGTTATGTTTTTCAAGTTATTTTCTCTCCTGAGAGTAAAAATAAAACATCATTTAACCCTCATTTTTTTACATTGTACGAATTTCACACAAACTGACACTTTACACTGTGTAAAAACTGAAGTGACATCACCGAAGAACCTGAAAGCTGGACGAGTCACAGGACGACCCCCAGCGGGCCGTTTGTCACAGGCACCGGTATCCGGTCTTGCATGTATGTGTTATCAAAACGCACTTTGACTCAGTTGCAGTTTCCCTGAATGCCGTGTGATGCTGAAGGACCCCCCCTCACCACCGGTGTGTTCAGCACAGTGAGATTCTTCATCAACCAAACGTGTTCGACAGCTTATCTCACCAGCTGTGCTGCAAATGCGTTATAACAGCGGCACGAAGGCACCTTTTCGCGGATCGCGGGGGGTCGGGGGGGGGGGGGTCTGCTCGGCTTCTTCCGCCCTTCATGTGGGGTTTGACCCCGACCAGCAGACCATTTAATGCTTAATAATTCGCTCCTACTGGGCAGCAGTCAAAAGCCCGATGGGGGGGGGGGGGGGGGGGTCCTNGGGGGGGGGGGGGGGGGGGGGGGGGGGGGGGGGGGGGGGGGGGGTGGTCCTGGTCGTGTGGAGAGGAGCTCCAATCCGACCCTGCTGCCCCGGAGGGTCGTGCCCCCCGTGGAGCTTCCTGGTCAGCAAAGAGGCCCCTTCTAATAGAAATGAGGCCGCGGGGCTGATTGTTTTCATTACTCATAATTATTATTGTTTCCGAAGCCCCCGTGTCCCTGTTTGTCCCCCCGGTGACGAGTGTGTTTACTGGCTCCTAATTACAGCCGTCCTCAACAAGCGCCCCCCCGCTGTGCCCGATTGCGGCCCCGGCGCACGCCTCCCCCCGCCCCCCGCACATTATTAGCGCAGGTATTAGCGCCGCTGCAGGCCACCTGCCGCCTCGCCGAAGACCCCCCAGCATATGCACGCGGCTCCGGGGACGGCGTCGCTAATGGTAACCCCCCCGAGACGGGGCTCGCTAATGAAGGGGCCCCCCACCGGGGGCCTGACGGGCGAGTGGGAGGAGCCCGCAGGGAGCGTGCCCCACCCCAGGCCAACACACACACACGGGTTAGGTCACCTGCTCCTCTGAGTCTTGTTTACACCTCACACACCCCATCAATCCGGCGCCAATTAGCTCCCGTTCTCTCCACCGCGGGGGGTGAACGTTTCCGCTTGTTTTTCCGTTTGTTTTCCTTCTCGTTTCACGTCGAACATCGAAATGAGATTCCGAGCTTTTAACAAGTGCTACGAATCACGGCAAAAACGGGACGCGTCACAGTCCAGTGAGACCCGCCGGCGGTCTGCGTCGCGGCGGGTCGCGTTCAGCGTCAGTCAAACGCGCCGTTTCTGCTTGTGGTTGTTGAAGTTGCCGATCGGCGGGACACACAAGTGCGACTTTCGTTCCGCCGCAGACACGACGCGAGGAACGTGTTTACGCGCAAACCGCACCTACGGAGACATTTTAATAAATAGTCAAAACAAAATTACATTTTGAGGAATTAAATAAATGCAGTTATTGAATAGCAAATAGAAACAGGAGCTGGGGGGGGGGGCAGTTTCTTACTGCGTGTTACAACAACCTGAAACTGCAGTCTGTGGGAGGTGGTTTCAGAGGATGAAAACGGAAGACGTGGCGCCCCCTGCAGGGAGAGGTGGTGTGTGGCGTGTTGCTGTCCCCTGACCTGAGGCTGTGTGTGTGTGTGTGTGTGTGTGTGTGTCGGCTGGTGACAACATTCACACTTCCTACGTGATAATGAGAAGAATGACATCGACGAGCAGCTCCAGCTCCCACTTTTAAGCTTTTTTTTGTCGTTTTTGTTTTTTTTTTTACGGTTACAGCTGCGTTTTTCACCTTCTGCCGTCCTTGGACAAAAGTCCAACGTGACCGAGACCTCAGACGACTTTCTTCGAGTCCGACGGTCCACGAGTCGGGCCGCGATTCCAACATTTCCCGACGCAAAACAAGGGAAAGCGACGGTTCGCGCAACTTTTCACCCCGGAAAAACAGCAGTGAGGTGCGTTCAGTGAAGGCTGTGTGTGTGAGTGTGTGTGTGTGGATATATAGGAAACAGCGTAGACTCACAAAAATTGGGGCCGAAACGCCCTTCCTGCACATTCAGGACAAATTCGCCATCCTACATAAAACGAGGATTTACACGACGCTTTGGCGGCGATGTTCTCCCCGCAGTCCTGCCTGTAGGTGTAAAGCACGTAGAGCCGGGAGAGCGGGGACACGTCCTCTTTCCCGGTGGACGAGGCGCCTCGAACCGGGATCCGGCCTGTCGCCGTTCATTACTGCCGCCGAGCCTCTCGGTTTAATGAAGCGAAATAGATGTTTGTGCGCCGATTGTCTCTCTCTCCCCGCCTGTATTAGGGATATTAAATGGACACATCTGTTTTTGATTAGGAACCCGAGTCACCTCCGCGCCGTCTTCCATTTTAATGTACTTTGGGCACCGATTTTTATTACGCCTCCTGCCGACTAATGACGCCCCCCCTCCCTCCCCAGGCCCATCTAGCGCCCCCCGTCGCCAAGGCCGGACCTGCAGCCGCTGGTGGAGCCTTTCAAGAGGGGTCGCGCGCCGAATCGTAGCACGGCGATGTTGCGGGGGACGCGGCGGGAGGCCGAGAGGTTTTTTTTGAGTTTACTTTCGCCTTATTCTGCTTTTCTGGCTGCGCCTTTCAGTGGAAAAGGTCAGGCCGGTGTGCGGAGGCATCCGGCCGAGGCGGAACGCGGGTACGGCGCCGGCTTTTCCGAGAGGCGGCGCGAGGCCCTGTGTTTCGACACTCGGGCCCGCTCGCACCGACGTCGCCGCGTCTTCTCTGGGGTCCGCGCGCCACCTAGTGGAGATGGCGGAAGGGAGCTCGCCTCCCGCATCCGGGCAAAATTTCCCCTGCATTCCGTTGGATCCGATGACTCTGTAGGCAAAAAAAAAATGTACCGACTTTGTTATTTTCCTCGAACAACAGCCCCGCTCCATTTATTAGGAAATTTTCGGTTCAGGCAAAGTTGGGCCGCCGTGTTCGGCTGCGACCGACAACCCGGCAACTGCTGCCGTGGCAACGGCAGCATCAGCAGCAACATCCAGTGTCTCCAGGCTGGGACTTTACTACCGGCTTCTGCAGTGCCAACAAGCCGCCACTAGATAACGCAATAACACTGTAAAAAGACAGTGTTTGGTTTGGCAAAAGGGAGATTTTTCTCTCCAGGTCAATAGGCCAGCCTGTAAGGTGACATTTTAGAGGGTTATATTTCAGCACCTTTTTACACTGAGGCTTCCCAAACCTGCAAGTTGCCACACTGATTTCAACATTTTAATTATGAGGAATCAGTTTGACCCCCCCAAACTTGACCTGGGGCTCAGGCCCCCTGGGGGAACGTGAACACACCCCCTAGATGGTCCTCGATCCTGCGTTACCCGTTGTGGGTGTTTTGCTGCATTGCCTTTCTGCTTCCCTCCCGTCTCCTTATCGCAGATCCGATTTACCTGGTCGCACCTGAGCTGACGGGAGCCGGGTAGAACATGGACCCCGGGGCGCCAGCATGTCACTTTACGCTTATTATTATTATTTCTTTGGATAACAGATGCCCTTATGCTGCACAACAAGCGTGGTTATGAATTTAAAATAACCACAAAGCTCTCTCACCGCTCACACACACACACACACAAACTCCAGTGGGTGCAGGAACCTGTTAGCCTCCCCATTCTCTCGCTCTCTTCCCACATCTTCCTTCTGTCTCTGTTCATTATCTCCAGTTTTCTTTATCATTCTTGATGCGCGCTGCTGTCAGAATTAATTTTGCGGAGGAGCTATTAGAGAATTTCCACAGTATAACTGCAATTACAAGCTATTACCAGCAAACCAGCGCTGCTTCTCGGTTAACGCTTGTTTCTCCCGCCCTCTTTCCCACTCATAAAACCCACAAACAAATGGTGGTGAAGAGCTGCAGCTGCCCAGATGTTTTTCCCGGCGATGAATCTGGACCCCTGACGGCGAGGAGAATCCCGCGAAGCCTCTGCAGCACCACACAGAGATCTACCCAGTTCCCCACCTGGGTAATTTACACCGAAACACCTTGACCGAGGGGTCCGGCAGATTGAGGGTCGGGGGATTCGAACCCCGGCTGTCGGCTGCAGCCATCACGCTACCCGCTGGGTGCTAAAGAAAACACCGGAAATGTACTCAGTAGCACCGCTACAGCATCCTGGCCAAGTAGTGATCATCAGGCCGCTGTCAAGTAGATCAAGTGGAGGATAAACCCCCACCCCCGGAGTAAAGGAACAGAGTACAGCAGAGTAAATGATGCAGCGCTGTGAGCCAAAGCTGTAGCTACACCGACTGCCCGCTAGGAGGTGCCGACGCCTTCAGGACAGCAGCTCTGGGCCGATATGTTTTGACACCCCCCCCCCCCTCCCGAGCTGCATATCTGACCAAGAAACCCTGGACACACAGCAGGTTCTGACAAATATTGTGTTTTTCCCATCAGATGCGATGTTCCCACTGGTGGGCGTGGAACGTCTTCGGCTCTGCTTGCTGTGCAGAGAGGAAACGGCCACGAAAGTGAAACTGGTTGCAGACGGTTGGGTGGCTGGAAAACAAGTTGCTCACATTGTCACTGTTCACACCGTCTCTCTAAGGTGCTGCACGGAGTTGCAGGGAAGGGACGGCTACTAATATGACAGTTAGAGTCGGCTGCCTGGACGAACCTGCTGGCAGCAGAGGAGAGGAAAACAAAAAGCTCCCAAAAGCAGAGAGGAGGAGAAAAATAAACAGATGTGGCTGCGCCCCCTGCTGGGCATCCGGTGGGGACAGAGGAGCTGTGTGGACTCTGCAGCCTGAGGACAAATAATGTCTGCGTTCCACTAGTGATGTATTACACTAAATCAGTGTACATTTTTCTCAAAACAGGGTACCTGCACAGCACCCCCGCAGGTCACTGCTTCCTAACCAAACGGGGGTTCCTAACCTGAGTCGCTCCTCCGTGGGGGGTGCAAAGGGCGTGCGGGGAGATGTGAGGTGCCTCCCAGAAAATGAAACGCAACTGCCTCCTCCCTGGATAAAACTGCAAAGTGTAGAATTTTCATGATTAACATTAGTGTTAAAAATTGTAATAATAAAAAATAATTTACATGCTTATTAATGAAACGTTCCTGCACACAGATACCGTCCCTCTTCGTCATCCTAACTGACAGATCTGGCGAGAGACCGGAGGCGTAACAGTCAGGTTGTGACGCGGAGGTGGGCGGCGAGCAGGTTAAAGGTCGCCGTTGTAAAAGTCGGTTTCAACACAGAAACAGTGGCCTCCAGGGGGCAGCGCAGTCCTCGATGACTGACGCAGCGCGTTACCGACGCGGACGGGCGTTATGTGGTCTACGCAGCTTCCCGGGCCTCGGCTTCCGGCGGCCAGAACGTCCCTCTGGTCTCTGAGGAAGGAGCCAGAAGGCGGTTTAGCATCTGGCTGAGCCGAAATGGACCGGGCCACGCGTGTCTCATCGCCGTGACGACTCAGGTGACGTCGCGATGCCGCCGTGAGCCACTGGGGATGCGAGCAGACATCAGGTCACCGACCTGTCTTTGGGGTTGCTGGAGGAGAACCCCTGGCTGACTGCGTCCTTGTAGAACTTTCAGATGCGTCTTTCAGCGCAGCATCCAAAACCAAGAGGGTGACAGAGGTGACTCAGTACCCCCCCCCCTCCAAAGTGAGGATGATGTGGAAAAGAAGACTGGTGGGGGAGTGGGGGGGGGGGGGTCCTCGGTACCCCAGCTCCTCATACAACTGCACCGGAAGCTAACGCTATTGCTAACGACAGACAACAGACTGGGGGCAGCCGGGGGGCACCGGGGAATATGTCAAACAGATGATGCTTTGAGAGTCATGTGCCCCCGTGTAAAACGTAGTAATCAAATACACGCATACATAAATAAATGCGACGATACAAAGGCAGCTTTCATGTTTTCTTCTTCATCTTGTCTGCTATGTAATATTAAACACCTAACTGCACTGGCAGAGGTTTAATTTTAATTTCAATTACCGCAGCGCAGCTCTCGTGTCCTGCCCTCTCCCCTGGCTCTCTGCTGCAATACTGAAGGGGCAAATAGTGTGAAAGAAGTGATAATTTCAATTTCAATTACCGCCGTGCAGCTTTCGTGTCTTCTTCTCCTTCTTCTTCTCCGGCCGGCCCACCGATGTGATATTGAAGAGGCAGCCGACGCGAGTGTGTGTTGGCGGCAGAGGGCACTGCCCCCGGGAGATCTTTTGCGGAGCTTCGGGGCAGGTTGTCCGCCGCGTTTTCTCGCTGGCACTCGCTTCGAAGGCAAAGAAACGCAGGAGTCGGCGCTGCGGGGGGGCGGCGCTCCTCGGCCTCGCGCTCCTCCCCAGCGTCTCCGTCTTCTGCCTCCGCCTGGATGAACCTGGTGGGACAGTCAGAATCTCCTCTAAATGAAACATTATGAAAGAAAACATTTCTAAATGCTCTTCTTCAGATGAATTAACTTCTGTCGCTACGCTCCAGGCCAGAAGCTCCCCTTCCAGATATCCCACTTTCTTGGACAGAAGATGCCCCTTGGCTTTTTTGACCTCCCCACCATATACTGCTGTGCTTCTGTAATGTTATTCCCGGGTTTTCCTCTTCTGGGAAAATGAATTAGTAAAGAAATAAAGCAGATGTGGGGCATATTTCTGAAGAATCTGCTTCTTCAGGCTCCTTTCCTTGAGAACTGGGCTCAGATTTAATCTCCTTCTACATGTAACACTCTTAAGTACAGAGATGCCTGCAACAGTAAGTCTTTGAGCATAAAAGCTGAAAATTCAAATGATGTCCTTCTGCAAAGGCAAAGCAGACAATTCTCTTCGATTTACTGCTCCTGCACCACAAAAAATACTTAACCAGTAGCCGTCACGAGTGGTTACAGTGTTAACTCGAACGGCGTGGTCAGTTAATATTCCAATAATAATGACAATAGCAGCTGTGCATTTAAAAGTAGCTTCAGAAGGAGGGAATCTGTCGTCCAATTTGCAACGCAAATGAACGTTTAAAAATTGGCAAAATAAAAGCACTTTCGCGGACCCCCCGTGGGAAGCAGAGGGGATGAGGCCAGTGACCCCGCGGGAAGTTCAGAGTCTCTACCCCCCTCCCCCGAAACACATACTCACGCGGAGAAAACACGAGAAAGCCGGGAGAACGTGCGGGCTCCACGCAGACTGAGCCAGATTTGAAGTGACCTGCTGCTTCGCTGTGAAGAAAAGACAAACTATAAAGAGAAAACACAGATTTTCAACAGGTGGGTCTTAAACCTATATTTAAGAGTTCGGTTCGGACGTTCTGGATTCATCTGTCTTCACGTCCAAGACGTGGTGAGGAGTTTCCACGCTCTGCCGCGGGGGGGCGTAGTGGTTAACGCCGCTGCTTCTTACTCAAAGGCCCCAGGTACAAATCCCCACTTACCCTGTGAATTCCTCAGGTTAAAATGGCTGAATGAAACCACTGCAGATGACATCTGTGACTCATGCTTGCGTTACCTTCCTTTTCACCTAAATAAATCCTAATGCAGTTTTATCTTCAGGGCGTCGCTATGTGCGGGACGCCTGTATCTGCAGTTTCTCAGAACACTCTTTCTGTCTCTGTCACTGTGGGCCGGTTCAGGTCCGTTGTTAACATAAAAAAAAGAAAATAATCTCACAAAAAAAAATACAGGTTTGGACACAATGTGTACAAGGTTACAATGGGATTTGAAATGAAGTCTACAAACAAAATGGGCACTTTATGGAAATTTATTGTTTCACACTGGAGGCCGCAGTGTTCACAGTTAACAGTTACGTCCGTCATCGGCATAAAGGGATCATTTTAGGTATAAATAGACACACTGGCACTACAACAGATCACCTTTACACGGCAGGGTCAGCAGACACAACACCTGACTGGAGGTCCAGTTCAGGGAAGCCAGTCAGGCCCCGTGGAGTCAGAATAAAATCATTTATAATAAAAATTAAAAAAAAACATTCCTCTTCTACTGGCAGCTTAACAGCACGGAAGCAGCATTACACCTACTGTGCCCACCGACCGACAGGGTAAACTTGAGGAATGGTTCAGAAGCTGTTATATTTTCACACTAAGTCGCCAGTTCACAGCTGCCGGAGTAAACCGCAGCGTGAGAGACGGGGACGGCAAAGGGTCAAATGCGTCACCCTCGGCAGCTCGTCCTTTTTCGGTCTGTAAAAACGCACGAAACGCTCCTTTAGGAACGAACAGAAAGCTGTTTCACCCATTAAAAAGGTACATGACTTCCATGAGGCAAAATCACAGCACAACTAAAAAAACAACACGTGAGACGCGGCTGTTTCCTAAAATGGCGACATAAATTTCGCCTCCTCTCCAGAGACCCACCACTTTTGTACCGTCGCTCTCTTCGCGTGACTTTAAGTTGCTGCGGTTGACGGGATTTGAAAGGTCTCGTTCTGAGGACACCGCGGACGGCGTGGTTTTCGACCAGCCGGCCCTCCAAGCGGGAGACGACGTGGCTGAAGCTGCCCGGAGTGCGTTACTGCGGACCCCATTTCGGGGTCTTGATGAAGATGGAGAGTCTGGGGCTCCGGCTGCCCGCGCCCCCGCCCGCCATGCCAGCTCACCCTCAGGGGCAGATCTGGTCGAGATTCACCATTTGGTCGAGATAAATATCTGAGAACTATGATCGACGGTACGACGGAAACTCGGTTGGCTGCTGTTGGTGCCAAACTAGAGGATCTACAACAAACAGCTGTCTGTTATTCCGTCCTTTGACAGCCCCCTGCCGTGATCCACCCAGTGTGTGAGCAGTACCATACTTTACCGCGGCAAGCATCCTGCGCCACCCTTTCAGCTGCTTTTGAACGGCGTACGAAGCACTGCTGAATGTTTCTCAGTGTGTGCCTGTTGTAAACTTTACAGTGTTTGCTCCTTTTCTCACTCCCGCTGGCTCTGCCGGACATCAGGGGTCCTCCTGGTCCTCCTGGAGAACCGTCTTCTCCAGGGGGCGGGGCAGCCTTGTCCCTGCCCCGCCCACAGCCACACCTGCCGCCACACCTTTGCACAGGTTGCTGGTGACAGCAGCGTAGTGGATCTGCTTCAAGTTGTCCAGCACCTCGCTCTTGGCATGTCGCAGCAGATCTGCTTGGCCCTGTGGACACACACACACACACACACACACACCCCTGCATTTTCAGCTGAGTCGGGAACTCGCAGCTGGTCATGAGCATTTCATAAGATCTGCTATAAACACATTTCCTCAGCAATCTGACAAGATCTGGATCCACGTGGATCTTTCAGCTCCGTCCTGCCTTGGTTCTTTGTTTCATGCAGTTCCACTGTACGCCGAACCTCCCGCAGTCAAACGGTTGATTTAAACTCCATCTAAATTTAAATCCCATTACTTGCGCCACTTTGCAAACACAGAAACGACCGACACGGATATAGTTGCGATGAGCTGGATTCGGGAAAGAATAACTTGTTTATCTTCTTTCTCAAAATGTTTTCACTGTGTTATTGTTAAAGAGAAAAGCAAAGACACCCCCAGCATACAAGTGATTGACTGCAAAAACGGGGATGAAACCCATTTAAAAAAATCTCCGTAGAAGTAACAAGAATCTAGTTAACATGCATTTTGAGTAACGGGTCACAGAAATACACGGAGATTTAGTGCGAATAAAATTCCACTTAGAAGCTTCAAAATGCCGACAAGATAATATAGTCCTCAGCGGTACTAAATGTGACCATCGGTGTTCTTTTCACCTCGTAAATCTCCAGCGAGGAGATGCAAAAGTGCCCTGAAACGGAGGAAGCGCTTCCAACTCTCCGTCTCCTAACGCGAACGCCAGTATAAACCGAAGGCCGAACTGCGGCCCAGGAGCTCCAAACCGCAAACAGCGGTCAGAGTGACTGTCCCCCCGTTCCTGAAGGTCGTCCCTCGTTCCCTCTGTCCCTCATGAACCGCAGCACCGCCCACCACCTGCTAACCTCCACTCTACACACTATAAATGTTATTCACTTCATTAGTTTCAAACCACAGGTTCCATTCCACCGTTACTGACACACTCTGGACAAACGTATCATCAGTCAAAATTACTTATTTCAATTTCAAATGGTAATTTTTTGACAATGACAGATTAAGCCATAACGTTCCTCCGGACAAAAGCATCTGCTGCGCATTTAAAAAGTGAGCAGACTGCGTGTTGATTTATAGGTCTTTTCTTGGCACGCTCCGACTTGTGCCTCCCTAAACCCGTCAAACACGTCAAGCAACGGGGGGGGCGGCCATCACCCTAAATCACCCCACAGCTGGGTGCGTTATGTGTCCCACAATGCACTGCTGCTAGGTGTCTAACCGTTGTGGGGAGTTACGGGCTGGTTGCGAACCTCTGATTGTATATTCCGCCTGGGACGGACCCGACCCCTGAGTGCAGCGCCGCCTTGGGTGTGGACTTCTGGACACGATGCTCCCTTCCCCAGCGGTTCCTCACCTTCAGTACCGTGATGTTCCAGGTGAAACTCTCCACGGCCTTGTGCAGCTTCCGGCCCTTCAGCCCCTCTTTCACCGCCATGTTGTGTAGGTTGTCGTGGAACTCCATCGCTAGGAGGAATCGTATGGCATGCATGTCAACACAAACTCACCACACGCCAGTGCACAGATGATTTACCGCGGTGCACCAAGGTAAGACCCAGTCCAGCTTTGTGATGCTGAGACGCTGTCGTCACCTCCACGTCACCTCCGTTCGCTGCTCCTATTATCGCCAACAGGTGGACTGTATAATGAGGGTCATTTGCTGTCAAAGCCCCGAATTGCAATATTCATCGCCTGGTGGGCGAAGAGGAGCAGGTCTCCGCAACAGCAGAGCCCAACACCACACGAGGAAACGATAGCAAACGTTTTGCCCAGTAAATTCTACCGCGAAAAAGCAAAACTCACCAGACGTTTCGTCGCCGCACGGCCTATTTTCAGCGCCGCCGCTCACTTCGTGAGCGTTTTCCATACGTGAATTGGCAGCGACTCTAAAAGCAGGAGTGCTGAAGAGGCTCCGCGCTTCGTGGTCCGGCTTCTGCTCGCTCCCTGAGGTTGCCTAGCAACCTGAAAGCAAACTGCACGGAGAGGCGAGCGTCCTCTTTTTCCCGAGGAACTAGCAGGCACCCATACAAATGATAGATCCCGACCGAGGTTTGAAACAAAAGTTTATCGTTTGAAGAAAAATAAACTTTCACAGAAGCCAAACTTTTTCTGCAAACCCAAAAGTGGCCTTAACGCGGATGCTGGCTCAGCTCTCCGTCAGATTTATCGGATCTAAACAGCGCAAATATTAACGGCATTTCCCAAATCATTATTAAATATTACTGATCAAATCCCTTTCTAAATGGCGCACAACCCAGAGGCCTGTCAGTTGCTAACAGTTCATCTGCATATTAGAAAATGTGCTAACAGTTGGTCAGAGGTCCAGTACACACCAGCCCCCCTCCAGAACCACCACTATATCTGCTGGACATTACTGTTTCATACAGGACATCAGTAGGGTTTTAGAACAAGTCCCATAATGGCGCCTCATCGCTGTAAGCGGAGCGGGTGGCAGCCAATCTGCATCCTCTTTTCACCATGGAGATGAAAGCGAAGCACTGCAGCTGCTTCTTCTCTTGAGCCCATCATCCCAAACGGTCATCTGAGCGTTCGCACGCATCACGATAATGGCGGACACCTCAACACACCGCTCAGTACGCCAAACATCTGGGTGGCGCCATATTAGGGGTAAGAGGAAGATGGAGAAGGCGAAGAAAAGGACAGACCCTCAAACACACACATAAGGAGGGGTTTCAAGCTGAAATGTGTCCTAAAAAGACGACGATGGAGGAAGACGCTTCCCTTCACCTCAGCTGCCCCAGTGGAAAAGACATCAACGCAAAAGGCGTGGAAGCTAGTCAAAGGAATTGTTCACATTGTGACATTCATCCCATGAATTCCGATTCACGGCATGACACAGTTCCAGGTCCCATCTTTCTCGTCACTCGTGAAAACAACATCACCCACACGCTTTATGGTGTTTCCACGCTCTTCCCCGCATTACAGCGCTGGCAGAGAAAAGACAACTTCTACATTACACACCCTGCATGGAGGCTGCTGCTGCTGCTGCTGCTGGAGCTACATGTATTTTTCCCCTCAGTGTCCTGCATTTATTCATGCTCTGTTACACTTTCCAAAAATACACTTTAAATATTCAAACACGACACTCTCTTTTCTGCATATTTTTTCATACATTATAGGCTTAGCATTTCAAGAAGTTCAGGAATCAGGACCCACCATTATAAAGATCCAAACTCACTAGTTTCCCTCAGTTTAGCCATCATTACGTTTCGCTAACAAACCACGTGTGTGTCTTTGACTCACAAAAAAATCGCTGAAACACCTGCAGCTGGACTGAGGTTCATCCAGTGAAGGGTTTAGTCCTGCAGCCTCCAGAACCCATCCAGACAGCACAGCAGGGAAAAACGTCCCCGCTATTCATTTCATCACCGGCTTTTTCTGCTGAAAACAGTTCTCCGAGACAGAAGACGCCGAGCACTGCGTCAGTCTTATTCGTAAAACACACCATGCGTAAAGTGTGGCTGTAGAGCACAGCGAGGTCTGAAGCTTCCACTATTAAATACATCAATGACACAAAAGAAAAAAAAAAACTCATTTTATAATATCTTTTACCTTCACTTTCCTTCAGCCTTGAAGTTGGAAAGCAAATGCTGGGAATGATAAATTACCCAAAATGCAACAGTGTGACCCTGAGTACCACACGATGACGTAAACATTGACTTCTTGCCACGCATTGAGCACAAGGAGTCAATACACTTTTTGGATCAACACTGTCTAGTTTGGAACATCTTCAGGTCACCCTGAAGAAAGGAAAAGCACATCGTTGCCAAGGAGGAGAAAAACGGGGAGATTATGAGCGACACGGTTCCACCAGCTGGTACAGCGGGAGAATCCAGCATATCGTGCATGTTATCGGCTACCCAAACCATTCGCCTCTAGACCTTTCCTTCTGCGTTTCAGCAGCGTCGTCGGCTGAAAGTTAAATTCTTTCCAAGATACATTTTCTAACTTGCAAGTGACCCCCACATTTTTCTTATTTTAGGTTGCTGAAGATTGTTAAAAAAAAAAAAAACAAAAAACAAAAAACAAAAACTAGATTAAGTAATTGCAAAGTTTATAATTCGACACTTATGATAATCCAAAAAAATGACTTTTTGGGCAGCGTGGGGGCGGGAGAACGTGGCCACCCACAGGCATCGAGGGTTAACATCCGCAGATTAGTTTTCAGAGCGAGACCCTCACAGTTTACGCTCTTCTAGGAGGAGCGTTGCTCCCATTAGATGCGAATTAAGATCCGCTCACTGTCTAAGTGACCCTGGACCTCAATTAACTTTCATCCAAAACTCAAGGTGCTTTTTTTCCCTCAGTTTATGATTAAAAACACATCAGTCACTTTCATTGTTTCAGGCCTGCTAGTTTCATTTAGCCTCGACACAGAGAGAAACACGGAGTCTTTTTGGTGACCTAATGCAGCTGTGTTTTGTCAAAATGAAATGTGGAAAAATCCTGGAACCGAACCATCAGAATAATGCAAGAGAGACTGAATGTTATTTATCGTGGTAAATAAGGGCCTGCAGTTGTGTTGGTTTATCCCCTTCTGGCAAGTGAGCTGCTCTGACTCATATGTGCTTTCCGAGCTGGTGATGTGAGCTCTGTGTGTGTGTGTGTGTGTGTGTGTGTGTGTGTGTGTGTGTGTGTGGAGGCCCTGACACTGTTGCCAAATGTGCTGCAATAGCAGCAGCTGGTGTTTGGAAACACCACGTGAAACATTCGTGCGATGAATACGCCAGAAAACGTTCCTCAAGTGCATCTCAAAGACCCGACAGAAAAGGAACACTGTATATTTTATAAATTAAATTACAGCACCCCAGTTTTGCAACAATATTACGCTTTTCTGTTTTCAAGAGCGCAGTGTTTCCACGCACTGTTTCCAGCTGCTCCGCACGTGTGTGAAAGTGTGTTTATATCCCTCTGGCAGAGGCCGCGCTCCACCCCGCCTCCATAAGCCCCCGTTTGGACGCGACCCCGTCTTACCTGTCCTCTGGATCTGCAGGACCCGCTCGCAGACGGCGTCCGACTTCTCCATCACGGCCCGGCTGGTCTGCATCATCTGGCAGAAAGAAGACGACAACGGCAGCAGCGTGACGCATGGACAAACACCTCAAGCGTTTGGCGGCGGTGGGGGAGGGGGTTGGGATATAAATGGTACGATAATTCCTTCTGGCACCTTCTGAGTGCCTGTCTGAAGATGTACTAGACGTGCATATTCATCACACCTGGCTGACAGGACCTGAAACGATGCGGTGGCTCCAACAGTCTGCACCTGTTTTAAAATGATGTCTCTTCTAGCTGGGCTGCCCTAGACACGACTCACACAGCCCCCGTTCTTATTATGACAACCACTCAAAGGACTAAAATAAAAGAGCACCGGGGTGAAACGGCTACAGGAGGCAGAGCTAATCGAGGCGTTGCTGTATTTAAGTGTCTTTAGCTTCATCGTTTCTGTCTGCCGTTTATTCGCCCAGCCTTCTCACCGCATCGTAAGCAGCCACAACCTTCCTGAGCACCTCGGGAAGGGAACCCTGAGGCTCCATGGCGGGATACTGGTCCTTGAGGTTGAAAACCAGAAGAGGGGTGTTATCTGCCCCGGTCAGGCAGGACGAGAGGGCCAGGATGCACTGCATGAAGTTGGCCACCGCAGACAGTCCGCAAAGCTCCTTGAAGGACACGATTGCATTCTGCGGTGTTAAAGACAACAAGTGTTAAGCGTCAACATCATGGTGTTAAAAACGACGGTAGAGTCCAGCAGACTGGCGAACAGTTCGTCTAACAGGAGACCTGCTGGCCACAGATCTAAGGCTAATATATGCAGGCCACAATGGGAATCTCCCGTGACCGACGTTGTTGCTGAGATTCAAAGTTCGGGAATAAAAAGTGCATAAACCAGGAGAACTGGTAGAGAATTCAATAAGCAAAAGGAAAATCACATTCCTGCTTTCATTTTTTTTTCACTGCGAGGCCACAGGTGAGTTAAGTCTGTGTTTTCTTAAGCAACCGAGGAAGCATCTAAACAGTTATAAATATGCACAAAAGCAGTAGCAAAAGCAGATTAGCAACATTTCTTTTGGGCCAACAGAAGGATCAATGCTTCCAAATAATTTCTGTCTGCTTTCTCTCCCTGGTGTCACCCCGTCCTTCAAACTGCAAAGTGCTTTCAGGGTTATTACCGCCACAAGCTTCGGCTGAATGAAAAAACCTTGTTATACAACAGGATTCTTACACTTAAGATATTAAAAGGGTAGAGTTAGCGGACACCGCGGTGCAAGCTGCGACAGAAGTGCTGCTCAGCAGGCTTCTGAGGCTTGCAAACTGATGGAGACCCGATTGGAAGGATTCACTGAAGGCAGTCCAGCCTCCCCAGGCAGACTTTACCTTTGTGCTTGTCAGACCGTTTGATGGCATCATGCGTTCTCTGGACTAAGACACTGTCGTTCTTAAAGACATTTATGAAAACAGGAGAGCGTTTCTCTCTCGTGTAACGTAGGTGAAAAGAGCACGTCTTCAGTCAGTCAACGTGAGAAAATACAACACAAGCAATACCAGCATCGAAGGTTGTGAGGCAACGGAAAACGTCCGTTTGCGGCATCTACCTGCATGTTCTCCCGCAGGTCAGTTGCCTCCCTCAGGGGCTGCGTTGCGGTCTTGAAGACCTCGTCGACAGCTCTGATGGCCACTAACCTCATGGTGGCGTACTCTCGGCCGCGCCTGGCCTTGCGCACAGACAGCCCTCGCTTGTGAGGTTTGCCCCCACCCCGCCGGTTGGTGATGGCCACATGGACAAACAGCCACGCGTGCGCCAGCGGCTCCCCCGTCAGACACTGTAAGGGCACGTGCCGAAAGCCAGGCTGCAAGCACTCGAAGGGGATGGTGTACTGCCCGATAAACTCGTCCCCGATGTAGTCGTCATCCAGCACCACAAAGCGCACCATTGCCAGCTCCGGCAGCTTTATCTGAAACTCAAAGCTCTCGTCGAAAATCGGGTTGTCCCCATTCTGGCGGACGGTTTTTGTCCTTTTCTCGGCGCAGTCGGCTGGGATTCCGTGGATCTCGACGTAAACATACGGGTCCACAATGTCACCTTTGGCACCCGATCCCTTGGGTTTGGGGAAATTTTGGCCACTGATGACCTTGAGGTGTAGGAGCTGGGGAGACACCCCAGGGACCGAGTCCTTAGTGTTTCCACTAAAGTACGACACCTCTTCCCTCATGATGGCCGGGCGCAGCACGTAGCCGCAGTTTCCATTCTGCCGAAACCAGGCGTTGTTCAGGTCCATCATAAGACCCGGTGTCTGGAAATTCATGGCCACAATCTGACAGCCGCACTTCCAGAAGTCCTGAGGGTTCATGTTGCTGGAATCAATTCTCATTGGGCTTGGGTAAACCCGACACAGGAACTTCTTGTTGTAGTTGACAAAGTCCCCGGGATTGTCATTAGCACATCGGCCGGCAAGAACTTCATTGAAGGAGCAGAACTCCCAGTACTTCTGACTCTGGAAGGTTGTCTGGAAGTCCTTGAACCTAATGGATTTACACAAGCTCACCAAGTCTGAGAGATCCCTGGAAAGCTGGAATTTTGGGGGTGCTGTCACATTATGTTGTTCCCCTGCCTCACTCTGCACCCTCTGGGACACTTCGGCCCCTTCGTCTTCATCTGTCACGTCTCCCGCCGCGCTGGTGGACTCGGCATCCAGCTTCTTGGCCTTAAGCAGAATTTTACCTTTAAGAGCAGACGGGGAGGGTAAATAGTTCTCCTCAGTGTTGGGAGGGTCAGTGTAAATCTTTTCTCCAAGGATCTTTTTCAGGTGTTGGAACGTGACCTTTTGCTGCTCTAACGAACAGTGGTTTTCTAAGCAAAGGATCAGTGGGCACTCTGACGCAACGAAGGCGTACTTATTGACGGCCTCGATGATGCCACGGAACGAAATCTGGGACGTCATCGTATGGCCCGTGTAGACCACCGGCTCGTTGTCGGGACCGTCCCAAACGTCCAGCTCCACGCTCCGACAGCCCATTTTCAAGGCACGGATATACCCTGAGATGTCAGAGGGACCTTTGAACTGGTCCTCTATTAAATACGTGTTGTGCGAAGAATTGATGTAATAGTGCGAGAGCGGCTGGTTCATATCCTGACACACCACCTTCTGATGAGGGTCAAATATGTGGCACTCGGGTGACATGAGGTAAGTTGTGAAGCCATCAAGGGAAAGCCATCCGTTGAGTTGCCCTTGTTTGGAGGGTTCGTAGTTCCGGATGACCTCGAGGCTGGTTTCCTCGCTTACCTGGGCCATCCCCTGCTCAGCCTCAAGAAACATCATCAAGTCCTTGGTGTCAAGGAACTCCTTGTTGCTCGAGAACTGAACTAAAAGAAAGTAAATTTCCGGCCTAGTGCAAAGGTCATGAAAAACCTCAATGAACTCATCCTTGGTCACGCCATCCCCGGTTTTATTGTGAGTTTTGTGTAACTCTTTGAACTTCAGCTCTATCTTAACGTTTTTCAGTCCACGATTAAAGTTCTTGATCAGCTGCACGGCAGCACACAAACTTATTTCCTTGTTACCCTTGACGTCTGCCTCAAAGAAGAGATCGCACAGCCAAGAGGAGCGCAGGTTGTGCCGACTCTTCTCGCTCATATTCAAAGTGTGTCTTCCGTAGGAGATCAAGTACCGGAGACCAGTCACCCAGATGTTGGCCACATCTGCTGAGTTTGCAACCAAATCCAGTGACTCGTAGCTCTCCCCATATATGACCGAGAAGGCACAGTCCTCCGATATCTGTTCATAAAGCCCGTTTGCGCGGAAGATGTCGGTGTTCTTCCCAGTCCGCACTTCCTTTATGGACTTGATGTCAATCTTGGCCTTCTCAGATTCCTTTTTGGATGGCTCCCACCGGAGAGACTGCATGTCAGCCTCAAGCAAGAAGACGCGGTGGTAAATGCGCGAGCTGGAGCGCACCTTCCTGAGCTCAGAGCCGTCCACCATGGCGCAAATGCAGTCGTTCACGCTGCTGATCTTTCGCTCCGCCGGCATGCTGCTGAAGGACACCGTTTTCTTCCTCTCCTTGCATTGCCTTGTACCATCCTGAAAAGATCAAGAGCCACGTGTTAAAAATAAATTTTATCTTTTTAAGTTCATAAGGGTTCAGAAAAGAGTATCAATTCAAAGCTACTGGAACGTGTATTTGTTGCTTCACTACAGGGAGCTCTTCAAAAAACCGGCATTTAATGCAAAACAAATAGAGCTGTCAGCCACCAGAAGCAATTGACCAACTAGGATTATTTGTTACAAGTTTGTTAGTCGAATGGGACGTGGCCAAGGGCTCAGCATCAACTGTATACGCAGCTGCTTCTGTACTGTTAAATGAATACACGTCAACTTGACATCAGCAGCCAGGATTTTGAGTCAGGAAGAGAAAGGAAGAGAAACCTCCTGATGGTGAGCCGGGATGCCTCGTGCACTTTGTATGTTATTACCTCGTGCGTTGACTCAGCATCGGAGGTTTGACTTGGAGGTGCAAGATGACAAAGAGATGGCACTTCACTGACTTGGCTCAAATCTAACAGATGTGGAAGCCCTAGGGTCATCTACAGGTTGTTCCCCTTCTTTCCTTTTGTACTCTTTTGGAAAACTCAAGGCAGCGGTCAGTGCATCAGACAAAGTGGTGTCTCATAATTTAAACTGGTGCACCAGCTATGTAAATACTTCTCATAAAATCAGCAAAAGTTTGAAAGTAGGTGACCAGGTGTTTCGTTACCTAATCGTTCTATTTAAAAAAAAAAAAAAAAAACAGTTATTCATATACCAGCTCAGCACTTCTCAGCTTAACAAAGGAGGTGCTGAGATGTGATGATTCAAAGACATTTTTATTGAGATTTGATGATTCACAAAGTCATACAAAGGGTTTCCATCACTTGCCCCCATATTCATTTGCAGAGAAATAAGCTCAGAAAGATGGCTGAGTAGGTGGAATTGAGAACAAGGTCACAGTAACAAAGGAAATGAACTCCGGACATTCAGACATGACAAAGAAAGTGTGACGATTAGTGTTCTAAGCTTGTTTCCTGAATGAGTTCATCTACTAAGAAGGAGGTAGGCAGACAGAAAGGGAGATGCATGAGGGCCCAGGGAAAATGTCCATATTTACATTACATGGCTCTTCCCCACTGCACAATGGAAGGGTTCCTTTAAAATTAGTCCTGGAGATATCAGGGATAGCTGCTCCCACGTTTCCACCTTCTGATTCTGCAAAAGTTTAAAAGCAGGTATTCAACATAGCATGACTTAATGTCCTGTCTTCGAGAGACTCAGACAAATCTGAGTTGCAATTGCATTCATATAAACATTCACATTCCCCACCTCCGTACCTGCACCTGCATTGTGCCAATATCCATCGCACCTTTTCCTCGGGATCCTGTCCTCTGCATCTCTGCATTTGCGGTACACTACCAGTCTCTCAGTCTGTCACCTGCGGAACTGCTTCGCCCCCCGGCGAAGCGAGTTCTCCAACTCGGATGTGATCCTTACCACAGGGATCGGAAACTAAATCTTGTGCTTACGACTTTTTTTTTTTACGCCAGCTCACTAAATTACACAGATTGCAGGCCTACTATTCACCTTTAGAGCTGAAATGTTTAGAGATACAAAATTAAAATTTAAGGAATAAAAACGAATGTCCTGGGGAGGTCAGAAGACAACAGGGTGGTAGTAGGACCTCCCAGGAAGACAAAAGAAGAGTTGAAACTTAGATGAGGGAGGCGATTGCAGAAGTTACATCAGCAGATAACAAACCATAAGCAGGCAGAAAGCAGGACACCGATAACATTAAACAGGGAACGACAGATACGTGTAAACGTGATTCCAACATGTTACTCGTGTAATGAATTATGTTGTTCCATAAGATATTTTTAAGCAACTTCTTGAATGATATAACAGACAAGTATGATTTCAAATAGGCAAGATGAGGTTCCAGGAGTGCAGTCCAAAAAAGCTGCTGACACACAAATAAAGGAAATTCCATTATAACTGAAAACCAGACTTATGTGAAATTAATTCAAAAAGTAAAGACTCCTAAACAAGGGGGAGGACGTAGTCAACAGAGGTGAAAAGTAGCCGTCGGACCAAACCGTTTTTGGAGAGACGGAACGAAAATTTTGTCCATTTTACAAATATTGATGATCTTTGCACAAACGGTTAGGGAAAAAACCATGATGCAAGACAATGACGCAAGCTGTTTCCAGGAATATATTTTTCCACGTTTGTTTCCTCGGCTGCCGTTCGGGCTTGACGGATGAAGGCGGGCAGTGCATGCTGACATTTTTCATTTCGAGCTGTGTCTCTTCAAGGACCGAGAGGTGAAATGTTGTCAGCTTCATTCGGAAAATGATGAGTCTATTCAAGCAGGATCGGCGGCTCAGTCTCGACCGAACGCTGCGGCATCGCGATCTCTCCTCCAGCTCAATAACAGGAGGCAGAATGAAAACATGTTCACCAAAAAGTTCCTCGGAACGCAGCGGCCAGCGATTCCGAGGCGGGTGACAGTCCATGTGGAATATGAACTGTAAGGCCATATTTTTGGGTGTGCAAACCTTAACTACAGAACATCTGCACCGATAAACTACAAAACATTTGACTAATATTAAATCAGATTATCATTATTACAACCAAAATTCAAACACGCACGGCATAAATGTAATGTTGCAACACAGTTACAACACTAAAGCGGGATTCCGCTATTAAAGTGCACGAAATCCTCACTGTTACAAACACGGATCTGACCCCTGTTGACGTCTCTGAAGACAACTATATGCACGGTTTTTTTGTCAGGCACCTGCGCAGCCAGAAAACACGGGACAAATTCGCACAGGAAGCTCTACTGCGGGGAAACCCTGTGACCAGACTTTCCACTGAACTTGTCAGAAAAACAAGACACTTACAGCCATTTGGGTCTGTTGTTGTCAAATGTTATTTAAAGAAACCACCCATTACGCCATCTAGTTACGACACAGCCTACATCACCATGTAGGCTGAAGCCGTGGCCCTAATTCACACTTTGTCGTGTTCCTTTCAGCGGAACGCGATTTTTGATCGGCGCCATGTTACGGTACATAAACGTATCGCTGCACAATGTGCCACCGGATCTGACGGAGCTCCTCTCCGACTTGGGCCGAGAGCAAAGCGAACCAACATTATCTCGCCGTCAAAGCATGAAGCAAAACGCACCCGCAATCGAAACGTTTGGAGAGTCGCAAACACCCACAACAATATTGTTTTGTTTGAAATTCAAGAAGGTTCCGTGCTGCCGATCTCCGTATCAGCTCTGGCTCTCTCCCCCCATTCGGCTGCAGGTTGAAAATACTGTATGTAGTATCTGTTGTTTATTCCTGTTTTAATGTGGCGTTTTAATAAACACATTTGGCACTCGATGTTGTTGCTGCTTATCAATGACTAAAGAAGAAATACTGGAAGAAACACATTCACCAAGACCACAAGGCAAAAAAAAGGTTTCCACGAACCCCGTAACAATAATGGAAATTCTGAATGCTGGGTGTCACCTTTTCTGTATACCAGCCATTGACCACCAGACTTCAAACTAGTGCAAAAGCCTTTCACGCCAGTAAACTGTTCAATTATTTGTCTACGGCTGCTTTTGCTGTATAAGTTCACTTTCAGCGCAGCTCCATTAAAGCAGGTTCAAGAACCACCAGCTGTTGTCCAGGTATAGGGTAGAGATGACGAATCCAGACATGCTGCTGCTTCTCCTTTGCCCCAGGAATAAGAGTTGATGCAGGGGAGAGCAGGTACCACGACAAGGGCCACAGCCTGAACAGCCCACACTGCTTGCATCAAGTGGGTTTGTGCAGATTCCCATTTTCCCTGAACCCATCATAGAGCAGCGAGTCCAGCCAAAGCTGGAGAACTTAGGTTCATGGGAAAGAGCCAACCGATCCATCGCAGGTCCAGTCTGTCTATGCCGAGGATGTCAAATATTCATTTTGAACCTTGGCCATAAAACACCGACTTTCTTTTCACTCTTCAACCAAACAAAATTATGAAAAATAATTACTGAGAAAATATCTGCAGATTCAATTGTACGAAAAACAGCTTCAAAGTTTTCAACTAAATGGAAAACGATGAATATTAGGCTGGTGAGACTCGGAAGTTGCACCGTCAATAGATGCTTGTTTTGTACGGCTGTCTTCCCAACACGCCGACCCAGATGCTCCACGTGGGCCAGTACAGAACAACAGTTTTATTAAGTGCAAACTCTACTGAAATTAAATTCGGAAGTAAAAGCTTTACCTTACTGGACACTTTGACTGTGAGGTCGCGTGTGTGTAAAAGATCTCGCGAAACAGGGACGGAACAATCACATAGGTTGTATGCTTGGCTGAAAGTCACTGAAGACCTGTTGTCTCACATCCTCAATAAGACTAGGATGTCCATCTGTCATAGGAGGATCCCACCGGTTTCCCAGCAGCCCGACAGATCTGCAGCGACCATCTGTGAGTCACCAACACGCCGAGGTGTTGCAACCTCAGTGCTCGAACCTTGCTGTGATGTACCACGTGCTGATGTTTGACTTTGCCCGATTGGGGAGTCTTCTGGGTACCCTTGTCGTCTTTGCTAAAGGGAATGCACTTGTGCTCCTGTCCTCACCAGCCTGACGTTCCTGAAGAGCTCGTTCCCACTTTACTCATCTTGCTGTGGTGAGTTTAGAAGATGACTGAAACAGCCTCCTCTCTCACATCTGGTGCACTTCAATTCCACAACCTAACACTCAAAACTCCCATTAGAGACGAAAGCAGCAAGAGGACAGAATCTAAGCTGTCCTTGCACAAACTGAGCAGATATTTCCTTCTCTGGAAGTTTATAAATAGCAAGAGGAAGAAGGAGGAAGCTGCAGACTTGGGTGAGAATTGTGATGTATCTGCTGCTTCGGGGCTGTGAGAGAGGCCAACAGTGTCCGCGAGGAACATTCGCCACCCTTAGTGTTGGGTAATTTCATCATTCATCTGCAGGAAGCATCTTATCTCAAGGTGGTCAAAGTCATCCGAGTGCATCAATGACTTAGGATGACAGTGCAATGGCAGGGAGTATGAAAGCGGACAGTGAGAACGTGTACATTTACTCATCCTGCTCACGTTTTTCTGCAAACCGACTTACAGTGATTTGAACAGCAACAAACACTTTTCTCTCAACTGCAAGTCCAGGAGAACGTTCCTGTCCCACAGACACTATGGAAGCAGCGGGATTTGAACTGACAAACTCCAAATCCCGAGGGAGGGGCACCAATGACTGTGCCACCTTCTGTCTCTCATTGGAACACCATGAGAAGTATGAATACTGAGTATGTACTTACTCACACTGTCTTTCAAATATCTGCTACAAAACTTCACAACTATTCTGAAATTTATGCAGCTAGTAGCAAAAATAAAATTACCTGTCAGTGGAAAATATATAAAACCTACACTCAGTAGAGAGTAGAGATTGTATAATGCATTTATAAAATATTTATAAAGCACGTCAAACCAGTCTCCGTTTCATTCCAGAGTAATGTCATTGTGGCTGAGCATTGAAAGACTCCATCAGAACCTGGTAAAGTCCCTTGTTCAGCACTGTGAGGACTGTTCACATACTGGTCATCCCAAATTCAGCCTATTGCCCTCAAAATGACAAAAAAAAATTAAGCCAAAATGAGCACAAGAACAAGCTCTCCTGGTGAGGTGTCTATTGCCAGTTCTGTGGCACGTGCACACATTGCTTCTTGCTGTGAGGTTCTGAGGGGCCTCCCCATCATACACCCCCTTTCCTGCCTTCGCAGATCCTCATAACCTCAGACAACAATGTGAAACTACCTCAGTTTCAGAGAAAATTACTTTTTTCAAGTAAACACTGCTATTATTCTTTAAGCAGCCCGGTCCTTCATCCAAGGCGGTTTACAGTGTCGAGACACACTATACGTGACACCTAAAACTGTTGCGGCTACATGAATGCCGCTGTAGTCAACAAATAATTTTGTGCGTCAAAACATTAACTGCTAGAGGGTTACACTCATCCTGAAAATTACAGTTTCTTTCACACAGCTGCTAAAAAAAATAAGTGGGATCTTTCAGCGTAAAACTCTCCTGGTATCTCCAACCACGGCGAGAAGCAGCCAGGAGAGGTATCAAGAGCGCACTGCAGTCATACCTCAGCTGTTCTCCCGATTGGAACGCGTCTCACGCTCACGTTGTGTATTATTACCGATGTCGTCTGCTCGACATTAAAATGTCTTCTCAGAAAGTGGAAAGGCTTGTGCGGAAAGGGGGCCGTTATACGGAGATTTGAGTGTTTTACTGATATTTGGAGGAAACAGCTGGGGTATTTAGGATGGACTGGGAATGTAATATTATTTTCCCCATTTAAAATAATGAAATATAGGCTCCTGCAAAATTCACTAAGAGACACATATCCGGGAGCAGATTAGACTTGGATAATGAGAGATGCCTGTACATTTTCTCTCGCTCTCTCTCTCTCTGTTCTCCACGTACTTCTGATACCAGAGCTCCTGTTTAATTCATCTTACACCTGCACTGCTCACCATGAACGTCGCTGAAGGCCAGCAGTACTAGGAACTCGGCAGATGAGATTTGTCATCGGAGTTAAAGCCGGCAGTGCTGCTTGACACTTTTCTGGAAACGCTACGTTTTTTTTTTTTTTTCTCGTTGTCCTCGTTCATCAATTTTAACGTGTCAGAAATGGATTTGTGCACTGCCTGTAATGCTGTTCTGCTTTATATAAGAATGTGACAGTAGATTGTGGAACAGATTTTACATTTGTATTCATCTGTTTGGCAGAGTGACACGCGCATCTCATTATACGGAGCTGCATTCTATGGCGCATTCAGAACATCCAAAGGTGCGTTTTTACATCTCCGGATGCCCTGCCTATGACCTATGGGTCATAACTCCATTAACCACAGAATGTAAAGTAACATGAGAGAATAAATGACGCACCGCTTCTGCAGTAATAGTCAAACTCTGCACCTCTTCACACAGTTTCCCTTTCTGTATTGAAAGGTTTGAAATTGAAGTAGCTCAAGTGGGAGTATCACAGAGGGATTGGTGCGGCAGTTTTGGGCAATTTGACCCACAAGTGTTCAGATGCTCAAATTCCAGGATTCTGAGAATTTAAAGAAAGACACTGGCAGGAAAAAAGGGGCAGAGGCAGCGCCTGCACCCAGTCATTCAGGGGAATTTTCAACAATAAGGCCGAAGTTTCGAACGTGTAGATTCCCCCGAAACAGCACCTCCACCTGTCATGCTCAGGTGTGTACTTGGTCATCGCAGGTCTCTGTGACCCAGTGTTGCTGTTGCTGTTCCTGCTAAAGAAAAACAAGAAAATCTCTTTTTGACCAAGTCATAGAACGGAGGCTGTTCACTCGCACATTCGTGGCAAGGAAACGTATTTTACCGGCTTGGTCAAAACCCAAAGTTCTCTCTGTATACAGGGGGATGTATGAAGTTTAGAATTTTCTTCCGCTTGAAAAATTGACGTTTCATCTGCATCCGAGCACGACAGTTCAGAGGGATTCTGGAACGTTTGAATGCAATCTTGGAAATTTAGACAGCGCCGCACGATCGCACCTGTGACCAACGTAACCATCTGACCCGCAGCCCTGCTCTAAGCAAGCGGACATGTTCGCAACTTCATTTCTCTGCCCGTGTGTCTCTGTAGTCTAATTTTTAACAAAAAAATGAAAAGAAAAGGAGCTCAACTGTTTCACTCAGTGAGTTAGTTCACTGGCTGAACTGGAAACCTGCAGAACTATATGTTGAGAACCCCAGTAGCCCTGTGCTGCTCCCTGCAGCTGCCGCCCACCTAAAGCCTCCAGACTTTCCACATGCGAGATGCCTGCCCATCATGGCCAGTATGGTATTTAAAAAAAAAAAAACACATCACTCACATTGAGAAGAGTGGGCGGCAGACAGGCAGCAACAGCAGTCAAGCTCCGGAAAGACCAGAGGGTGCAAAGCGAAAGCGGAGACACCCAGAGACACAGCTAGTTAGCAATTTATTCCCGGTGGGAGAGACAGGGTGCTGGACTTACTGTCCCCATAATGACTGAATTGGTTTTGCCAGGCAAATCCCAAAGTGACACATATCCCAGGACACAAGACAGCTCTATATATAATGGCTTTAAAATGGGTTTTAAGTGTAATGGGAGCAATTTAATAAGGTCACTCGCCTGTGGTTCGTGATTTGGGGATGTTTTTCACAGCTGTTTCCCCCAACGACGCTATGTTCATACATATGCTAATGGGTGGCATTTGTTTGAATTCGCTCGTAATGACGGGTTTGTCTGCGGGTGACTGTGTGGCCCGACTTCACTTCAGATGACCCACCAGGAGCCCCCGTGAGTCACAACACCGAAGAGTCTCAGCTACCAAGGAGCTGGACGCAGCCGAAAGGGTTCGACCGCGGAAGACAGACAGGCTGTGCTGCAGCAGAACTCTTCCCCGACACAGAGGTTTAGGACTGCGCTCAAAGACTTGTTATTGATCCCTTGTCAGCTAGTAAAGTGTACGCAGGTGAGGATTCCTACGGAAAAAAAAAAGAAACTATTCCACTCCGCCCCGGAATCAGTTTCTACACACTGTATCGTGTGCTGCCGTCGGCCACTCGGCCTCGTCTCCTTGTTTTAAAAAAATGCCGAGGAGAAGCTGAAGAAAGATGATATAAATAGGAGCGGTATGGATCACGGCCATGAAGACTGCATAGTCAAACACATCAGATTAGAGCAGCCGTGTTTGAAATGCCCCTGAAGAACAAGCAGGTTAACTCATATTCGCGTTCAAACTGCAAAATACACGTCTAACTCTGATTCTCTGTCATACAACTGCCTCAGCCACAGGACTGCTGACTTAAGAAGAAAAGCCACAACACCGTGAAACAGAGTCAATTTGGATGTCAGATCAGAAGAAACACTTTATTCTGCTTGTCCTTCTGATCAAAGTCAGACACGAAATGGTAACTCAGTTTGTATTCAGCTTCGCTACTGATTTCTTCTTAAATTGACAGTGGCAAGAAACACCCGGAGGGTAATTATCCAAAGTACCTTTTTCATTTTTATCGCTGTCTATATAAGCCTTTAGTGCCATGGACATTCTCAACGATGTTGAGAAAGCAGCTTAAACCGCCTACAGCTAAAGCAGTAATAACCACAGTAACATTTACTGCTGGCGCTGTTCTTCTGTAAAGGACAATTCATTCTAAGATAAACAGAGGGGGTTTTGAAAACAGACCACTTCTAAGAGATGTTTTTAAATTAAAGGATCACGAAGTTTACAGTCCAGATGGAAACCAGAACGAGAAACGAGCCTTTTATTGTACACGAGATGACTGGAGAGCAAGGTATGAAATCTGACAGGTTCCATCCGACTTTGAGGCATACGAGAGCCTGGCACATGTGACAGTTCACCTAGAAAGCCACCGTGACCAGTCCCAACCTTCCTTTCTCACTAACATCTCATCTCTACATGCAGGAAGAGGACATCCAAGCAGTGAAGCAAAGCTGGAAACCAAAGCTGGAGTCAGACCACTGGCCACCAAGGCCAACAGACCAATGATGCTAAAGAGACGGGTCTCAGTATAGCGGAGTCCTGATGGAAGAAGACGCTGACTTGTCGTGATCCACTTCAAGGCCACGTCTCGTCTTGCATACAAACTACGGCTGCCCCCCTTTGTTCTTGTCTGGCTCAGCCCATTGCTCTTCATCGCAGGCGTAACCTGTTCATCCGTCTGCCCTAAGATGGCGTCGGACGACTCGTGTCGTCCGATCTGTCATTTAGTTTTCTTTTTTTTGTGAATAAAATGGCATTTGCTGTAATTAATTTAAAAGGTTTTGTTCGATTAAAACAACAATTCTATTTCTTCAGATTAGTTAAGAATCGAGTTCAGCAAAAAGCTACTACAGTACAAGTACTATAGTTATTGTTTTACTAAGCAAGATATCAAACTTATACTGGACTTGGGTTCGATTTGTGCTTCTTTCACCCCGCATCCTCCACTGTTTTGCTCGTGCGACCACCTGGCGCGCTCTGCTGCAGTTATAAGAACGTTTGAGAATGTCAGCAAACCTTTCATCTACCATAACTTTTACATTTTGCATCAGTCCCTTAACTTTGAGGCTGTGTGTTCGCTTCTGCATGAAAGCAAGAGACAGAATTCCTCATGAGGATCCCCCTTACTATGGTTTTGTAATATCCTTCAGATCAAATTTACGTTCCAATATCGCTGAGTGCAGTGTTTCATTGCTTGTTAAGTTCGACGGTATCTCAGATTTACGGAGCATTCATCAATAATTCATCTGAATCGGCAGCAAGCCGTAAATTCTGAGTTTAAAAAGTACAAGGAACTGCAAGTAAGGGTATTTCCTTTGCTTTAGTCGTTTTATTAGTTAACCAATGTCGACAGTCTGTGGACAACCATAAATTAGGATGTCCAAAAAGTTTATCAGGAAACATTTACCTGCCATGAACCTGTTCTACAAAACAAGTAGGCAACTGATAAATAAATAGCTTTGAATGAGCCAAAAATTCAGATGCATAACAAATATTAAAACAAGGTAAAGAACAATTCAGTATCCTCAAATCCATTCATCGTCTGGTAGTAAATGTTGGCCGGCTTCGCCAACAGATTTTCAGTGGCAGCACGGTGGGGTAGAGGGTAGTGTTGGGGTTCTGTGTTCAGAGGTGGGTCTGTGTGGGGTTTCCTCTCACAGTCCAAACACATATGTTTCAGGTGGATCGGTGAATCTACATTGCCCTTTGTGTGGGTGTTGGAAGGACACCAGCGAACATGTTTGTCACGATAAACAACAGAAAAACGACCAAAGCACCTCGTGCGAGTGAATGGGCTGCAATGGGCTGGCATCCTGCCCGGGGGTTGTACCCTACCTCAGGCCCTATGCTTCCGACTTAGTCTGTAGACCAACCGACCCTCGCTGGGGCGAGCGATTATCGCTAATGAATAAACACATATTCAAAAGCATATACAGAGGACGGATTAATACATCTCATTCTGGGCCTCTTAGTGGTAGAAAAAGGCCAGAAACTTACAAGTCAAGTGGTTATTTTAAGCAACACAGACCACGGTCCTCTCAGCTGAAAGACCGAGAGACAGGAATCCATAAGCTGAATGTGCTTGTGGTGCCCAGCTATCACCGTGATGGAGGAGGTGTGTATCTCCAGCACCGTGTTATTGATCGGTGGTCTGGCCTTTATCCAAGCCTTTTGAGCAACGGCTTTAATCTCACAAAATGCCTCCAGAAAGTGACAGCAGTACTTGGTAGTGACGCCTTGGACAGTCACCTGCCACAGCCGTCCCACCGTCAGTTGCGTCTCCACGTAAAACCAACCACATTACTGCTGTTCCTAGGAGAACAATGCATGCGTTACCATGTCAGACGAATCAAGCTGTTCGGTTTGTTCTCCGCGGTCGATCGCAGTCATAGTCCAGTCCCGCTTTTTTCCTTCCAAAACGTCCAATACCTTCAACAACAGTTTCGTGAAACGGCTCAGCAGTAATTCTGGACTGGACTGGATCAGACAGCGAGGAGGGAACCCAAAAATGAAAGCGGCCCTAACTAAATTCAACGTAACACACGGGAATGGCAGACATGTAAAAACCTGGAACAGAGAGAATATAAAAATGTTATATGTATTTCTAATTGCATCAGATGGTAGCAATTTATTAAGATGCGGTTTCTGTTCAATTATAGCAACCTTTAATGCTTGAATTTCTTAACATATTCTGCTGTAAATAACACATGTGGCCAAGAAGCTCAGAGATGGAAAAACAGGCCATTTCAAGCTGGAACATGCAGAAGTGAATTAGGTGAAGATGCTCCTTATGCAAATCTGGTCCGAATTATAAAGGCCGACGGGATGTAATAATATTCATCATAAATAACTACAGCGCTACCCTCTATAGCACTGTTTCTCCATAGCGTTCCTTTGTTTTACCCCTTGCAGTCCTTTATCATACCGACTTAACATTTTTTATTAACAAATATTTCAAAACAACTTGTTATGGTTTTTTTGTGTCCTTTTGCTATTATTAAAGTAAGGAATCTGCTATTATGAAGCCCGAGCTCCATTTCTCAAGAATACATCTAGAACGCTAATCCGGGAATCTGTATTTATAACACAATTTGACATCATTGTCGTAGGGATTAGGTGTCTCAGTTGCACAATCTCTCTCCGGATCTTCAGCCCTTCACCCCCTCCGCCCCCACCGACTTCCGAGCAGAAGGACACTCGAGGCTGAGCGCTGGCAAGCCAAGGTCTCACACGTGTACGCACCTGTTTCCAAATGCGCACATCACGCGCGTCACAAGCTCAGGGCACCAGGAGGTCCACGACGCCCCTCAGGCGCCGCGTTACGGCTACAGCATCACTCGCCACCCCGTCACACTGAGCGCATTGCACACGTTTCTGTCCCTGTCCTTCGCCACATGTCGCACGGTGATGTACAGCATGCAGTAAACACTGATCGTAAACAGGCTCAAGGCAGCCAGATGACACTTTAGGCGTTTCCTTTTGAACCTCGGTCAGTTTTTCCAACTTTCTCCCCTTTGGATGTATTAGTGTGACAACTTTAAGTGATAATAGTCCTAAATTAACTCTCTGGGTTTCCTTTGACTGGGTTCATCTGGAAAAAGGAGGTCAAATCCTGCGCAGCTTGATTTCTGAAAGGAGAAAAACAGCAATGAACTAACACTGATTCGGGGCCTCTTCTGAAACAGCCTCAAACTGTTTCCAGAAATGAGGAGAATTCAGAATAATACTGAAGGGGAAAGGAAAAACAACTTCCCAGCAGCCCTCCAAATTCCGTATTGGGTTTTAGTGATAATATCTGCCGTTCTTCAAAGGATGAGACCAGGATGACTTCACTCCAAAGAGCTCATTTCAGCTAAGCTACAACTTGCCACTGCCTGCAGCTCTTCCAGTTTAACGTTGCTTCTGAAGCCTCGCGAATCTCTCACAGACGCAGCAACAAAACCACAGTTCAGACACAACGCACTAGCTGCCGGCGTCCCTCCATAACCCTCATCCAAACATACCTGCTCTCAAGCTGTGACGATTCAGCCTAGATTGTACCCGCTCGCTTTTCCACCATTGACGTCCCCCCTCAGCTACCCCCTTCCTTTCATTTGCTGCGGACATTAACCAAAGGTTAACATCAGGAATCAGCCTAGGCCACTTTTTTCTTTAGACCTCTCTTGGCTTTTTCCATTCACCTCCAGCATTTCGTGTTGCTTGTATGGTTTATGAGGAAAGATTTTTGCCAAGGGAAAACAACCTTAATCCTGAACCCTCAAATGTTTAAAGTGCCTGCAGACTGACCTGAAGTGAACCGCTCTGTTTTCGTGCCAGAGCAAGTGCGTTGAAATTCCAACAGTAATGAAAACTTCTCAACAGCTTGAAAGAGACAAACTGAGCTTCCATGTTACAGAGGCAAAAGTCACCATGTATCACAGCATGAAGGGACACGTCCCGTTCGCAGCGCATCAGCTCACACGCCTCACGCCGCTCTGGAATCTGGGCGCGAAAGTCCCGACAAGCTTCGAAATCAGCCAGTGTGTTCATCTGAAGAGGGCCCTCGGGCAGGAGAAAACTGCTTGTCAGGCCCACGGTTCACATTGCAGGAGCATCAAAATCACTCCCACAAGTTTGCTTGAGCCAGACAGAGCAAAGGACACAACAAAGCACTTAGAACGTCAATCACGATGCAGACCCAACGGAGTGTGCAAAGTAGACTTTCCCTCTGTATTCCTGCACCTACAATACGATTCCATACAAGACCTTCAAAGCAAAGCTAATTTCGCAGAACGGGTTATTGTCCTGATAAAACTGCCAGCAGTGAACATGGTGCCACTTACTCAGCGCAGACCACATCCAAATCCCTCAGCTGCAGGTCTCCGCAATGTGTTCAACCGCTCTAACACACTTGTGAATGCGTCCTAAATGGTGCCATCAAATATAAAACTGAGTAAAAACGTCTCCTCTCTGTGCCCAATTGGGAAAGCAGTCATAGTAGGTGAGGCCCACACCTGCATTATAACACACTTCAGTCTGTTTTTTGCATAAATTTCAGGTTTCCAACAGCTTGGTGAAAACTCTCATCTCAGCAGCTCTTCCACAGCTCCCATGTGGGACACGGTGAGGTGGTGAGGAACACGTGGGAGGAGAGGAGGAGATGGAAGGTAACTTCAACTTGAAACGCCACATGACAATCTGCAAAAGTGTCCTGCCTCACTTTTTACCGTGGAATTCGGGAAGACGGCTGCGTAGAGTTGTGGTTTAACCCTAATAAAAAGTTTCTCGTGCTGTCCAAATTGCTCCTGTAAACTACCCAGGTGCCGATGTTTCTCCCTCATCTTTCTTCACAAACACCTCGGTCTACTTTGCTGGCCAGCAGGTCCTACTGTGTCTCATCGCCACTGGGCCCCCACCCTGAGCGCTTGGTCACGGCACCAGCATTAGCGGCCCTCACTTAGTGCTCCGTGCAGCAGCCGAGGACGTGCTCTGATGTCCCTCTCTTTGGACACGGGCGTGATGAATATTCGACTTTGCTCAGCTAGAGCAGGCAGCACGTCGTAAATTGCCTGGATGAAGAGTGTGAAACGTTTCGCCTCCGCTCCCTAAATCTCCCGTCTGGAGACCTGATGTTCCAGAGCTTGTTCCCGCCTGGTCCACGCTGCTACCTCCCTACCCTGCCAGCCAGCATCAGCTCGCTCGGCTCCTTCCAATGGACGTTGTCTTATTGCCTTTATGGAACATTGCCCAGATCAGCCCTTCCAGGTGCCAAAGACTGGATGCTGAGCAGAACGGAAGGACTGAGGAAATGTGTTCTTTCGTAAGTCTCATAAGGTATTGGCAACATCAGCGACAGGGCAACCAGAATCCAATTTCCAGGACCCAGAAAACAAAATTATTTACTACAGCTGGAAAACAGCCAATGTTAAACTTAATCACTGTTGGAGGACTCTGACAAATAAAATAGTTCTTCCTTTATAAATAATGTCCTACTCAGGCTCAGTTACCAAGGACATGTAACATAGGCTTCATCTAAAGTGAAGCACAACTTTCTGTTGTACCAGATCTTGGTGCTGGATTTAATTATCGAGTAATATTACCTTATTTTACTTTTAATTTACTGGTGACTTTCTGCAAGTTGTATTAGTAGAACTAAAAGTTCTCTGTTTCTTGGTATTTTAATACATCTGTGTTTCTGGAATGCTATGAACCTCTTAAAACTGTCAGTATCATAAAGATCTGAGCATTTACTGAACTGAATGTTTAATGTTTGAATGGTTTCCGCTGAAACAAGCAGAAGCACCTGTACGATACACAAACACCACGAGTAGGATGGACATCACCCTCCTACCAAATGAGCCCTTCGGCCTCGAGGAAGCGCTGAACTCCAACCTCCTCGTAGCTCTTTTCGAGACGCCGGTGGCCCCGCTGGCCCCCTTGTGCGCGTTTGCTACTGACACGAGCGGCACAGACTTACGCAAGTGTCACTTCAGCATGTGCAAGTCAGGGTCCCACCCTCCTGTTTCTGTTCCCAAAATGAGATCTGCAAGAGATGAGAAAAAGAAGCAGCTTTGCCCGCCTGGAGGTCAGCAACGGGATGGCGAATGGGTTCCTGTCTAGAACAGAGCGCCTTGTTAATGCAGCCGGTTTGGCAAAGGGACACGCACTCAAACCCGAAGGCAGGCAGTTGCTCTGAACGTTCTAAGATGTGCACGTCTCTGTGAACAACGACGAGATAAAAGGCGTCGAAAAGAAGCGGAAAAGTGAGCTGCCTGCTCCCTTAAGACATTCACTCCTGTGTATCAGCAAAATATTTGACGCTACCTATTTATTCTGTTCTTAATCGCCGCTGCGCTACCTGCACTCCTGTGACAGAAACGGGCCACACCGGAGCATCTCGGGGACGCGGGCCGCAGGGTCGGATGCGGGTTTAAGTCCAGCTCAGTCTGTGCGTCACTCAGCTCAGTCTCTTTCTGTGGGTTTACCTCCCACAGTCCAAAGACATGCGTTTCAGTTCGAGGTTCAAGGTTCAGTTTGTCATTCTGCACGTACACAGACGTCTAAGGAGGAGTGAAATCTTGTTTCGCCTGGACAGCAGTGCACAGCACAGCAGTGAAACTGCAGACAAATTGAGGTTGACAGATAGATAATATGGATAAATAAATAGGTAAATAGATATCTGAAGACATTAGATATGCAAATAAATCATAAACAGGAAGATAAGTAGATAAAGAAATAAGTAAGAAAATAAATAAACGTGGAAGAAAAATCTATGCAAACAGTGAGTGGAGATGGCTGAGATGGTACTCTGGGGGGGGGGGGGGGGTCTTCGTTGGTGGTGGCAGCCATCGGTTCCTGTGCTGTCCGGAACTCAGTCGNGGGGGGGGGGGGGGGGGGGGGTCTTCGTTGGTGGTGGCAGCCATCGGTTCCTGTGCTGTCCGGAACTCAGTCGTCTGGACTGGGGGATCTGGTGGCTCTAAATTGCCCTTGTTCGTCCAGCATCATCTAAATTCTAATTATTAATATTAATAGCAGTAAAAGGAAGAAAGACTCATCCAGGCTGTAGGATGGGAAGCTACACATGGCACCAATTTCAGGAAAGGCCCGATCAAAAGGACCGCACGGTCACATGAAAGCCACCATCTTCAACATTTCTCGGCGACATTTGGGGCCACGTACCGCAGACGATGAACAAATATGTGCCATAAAACAAGGCGTTTCCGGCACAAAGCCGGAGAGAGACAAAGAACACACAGTGCGCGGTCAATAAGACCGCGCTGCACGGGGAAACAGGGGGACGAGGGACCCCCAGGGGGGCCGGTCGACCTGTACGGTGTTGACATACGACACGTCCGTCCACCGTCCAGTAAGTACAGGAGAATATAAACTCAGAAGCGGTGCTGAAATGTGAGCAACAAAACTGCAGTATAACATTAGCTGTTACTGTCCTGTAACATTATGCCAAATGACGACTTATGGAGCTGAGACCCTCTCGGCGATGAGCTGACGGCACGAAGGCCCACCGTGGCCCTGAAGGGGCATCGTCGTCATCGTCGTCTGGTGCAATAAACACATAGTGACGTCTAATAAAGCAGGTAAAGGATGAATATACCAGAACCAGTCCAAGGAAAAGACTGTATAAGAACTTTTCACCTGACGACAGCAGGGGGCGCAGTGGCTAGAGCTGTTGGCTCTGGCCTCAGAGGTCACGGGTTTGAATCCAAACCAGCCTGATTATCCTTCCTCCGGTGTTAGAGTATTAATGCGCTGTGGCGTATTCTGTTATTCTGCTGTACTGTAATACACAGCGTGTCGGAATATTACACCCTGTTTGTTCTGCCAAACGCATAAATGTAATTTAAATGCACGCATATAATTATTATTCATTGCAAACACACACATGCAGATAGTGTCTTATTTTCTGCTGCTTGTAAGAGAAACTGGCAGCTTTTGACATTTAAAAAGCAGCTGCAGGGAAATGTTTTGCTCACGCAAAGCACAGCAGTGGGTGTTGAACCAGCCACCTTCAGGCTCCAGATCCTTGTCTTCAGCCATTACGCCACCTGCTGTCCGGACCGGGTACATATGAACTTAGGTGAAGGGCGCGTGTGCGTGAATGTGTGTGTGATACCACACGTATGACGTTAGAAATGCCACGCTTTACGGGTGACTGTGCAGATTTCTGTGCGGGTAAATATGCTGTAAAAGCGGCGATGTGGGATGAGACCCGGCTGCCTGCACACGCCGGTTATTCATTTTATGCGCCATTAATATTCAGCGACAACAAAAGTGCGTTTCAAGTCTCCGCTCACCTTGATGATGCCGCTTCTCAGCGGCGCCTCGGATCGCGCGGGGGACCCGCAGGGGAGCGCGCCCGTGCCCGCCGCCCCGCGCTCCCCGTTAGTCCGCGGCTCCTCGCGACGCGTCTCCGCTTCCTCGCCGTCGCCGTCTGCTCCCGCACGGGCACGAGCACGAACACGGGTTCCCGCAGCCGGAGGCGTCGGGGACTCTCCGCCGCTGTCAGCCGGCTCCGCCATAAAAGCCGCCGGGGCGCTCGCGTGAACGCGCACACCGCGTGGAAGAGGAACTGCGCGTGGCTCCGTCGGCGGGTGCGCGCGCTGTCTGTACACAAGGCAGAGCACCACGGCGCGGGACAATTCGGCGCGCGCGCCAGCAGCATCCGTCAGACCGCGCGCTTTGTGTGTGCGTGTGTGTGCGTGTGTGTGTGCGCGCGCGCGCGCGCGAGAGAGAGCTCTCTGGCTAATAAAGGTTCAGTCTTTTTACTCGAATTATTTTCTGTTTACTTCACCTCACACACACACACACGCACACACACACCCTTGAGCCGGATACACGTGTTTCTGTGAAGCTTAGTAAACAGTAGAAAAACGTGCTCACGCCGCCTTTACTTCATCAGACGACTAAGGTTCGCGGTCCGAGAGGCGCTCGTGCACCGAGCAGTGCAGGGGCTGCTGGGAATGAACCCTGTCCGTCTCACAGCAGCCTGAGAATGTCACCACTGGTCACCGCCGGTCACCACTGGTCACCGCTGGTCAGTGTGGTGAGTGTGTTGAGGATCTGCAGTCAGTCTGGTCATTGTTTTGTCGCTGTACCCCACTGTCACTGTTTCAGTGCTTTATAGTTTAACAGTAACTCCAGTTTGAAGAACATACAAATGATCAAGTTTCCCTCACAGGTTTTCCTCTCAGTTTGTCTGTCTGTATCACACGTTCAGTGTTTTGCATTTAATTACTGTTAAAATTCTGCGCTGACACTAAACTGCTCACATATGTGTTGTGGTTTATGACTCCATGACCAGAAGACACATTTGACTTCTGACTGGTATCTGCCCTTCACTCGCTGTGTTATCAGTCACCCACTTCTCTACACACACACACACACTCTCGTGCTGCTGGGTTTTTACAGTCTGTCACACCAACATTACCGTTTCCCTAAAAATCTCATCACCTCTGGTTCTCTGTTGGTTCTACTGCAGATACGGAGACTGTGAGCGGTGATCTGGAGGTGTACATGTTTCCTATGTGTGCCTCTTAACTAATCTTAGGTCACATTAACTAATCTTAACAGTTATGTTACTCTTGTAAACTGGTAGTTGATAAGAGAAAGTTCTAGGTCCATACTGCATCAGGCTATCAGTCTGTTATACTGTAACTGTGACTTTATGGGGGGGGGGGTCAGTGGATTTTTGTTGTTGTTTTACCTGCAACGTTGATTCATCTGAGCAAAACCTAAAAAATAAGTAGAAGAACCTGCAAATTTCATAAAAGAAAAATCAGTAAATTTCAGTTTACATAGCAGCAAAGTGTATGTTTATGATCAGAAATGCTACAAGAGAACCCTGCTGATACATCTTTGAAAATGGTAGTTATAACTTACATAAATCTTTGTGGACTAAAGTGCATGCTAAGTTTTTCCCAAAATAACAAGTTAAGCTGTAGAAAAGCCAATGAGTGCATTTCACTGAGCAGAGAGACATGCTGGACGGAGGCCAGGAGCGTATTTATTGTTATTACTCCTGTCTGCCGAGTGTCCCTGTCTGGGCCCGCAGCAGAGCAAAGCGGGGACGGTGGGGACAGCGTGACCGTGGTTTAGTCCTCTTCCCCGGTCTGGCAATCTGAAGGCAGCCGAGGGTGCAGCTGAAAAGAACGACAAGGTATCGGAGTGCATTGTGGGTGATATGGAGGTGCTTGGTGTCGTGCCAAAATATCATAAAGTGCTAAATGGATAAAACACACATGGGAGCACAGTGGCGGGGATGGGGGTCTCAGGGACAGGGGGGAGAAACAGATATGTTACTGTGAATGTGAAGATGAGCGAGAGGCAGGTCAGCACTGGGTGTTTTAACTCTTCACCCAACGGACCCCCAAAGGCCTCGGGATCAGATATGCCGTAAATCCCTAAATAACCTTGAAATTTCTGAGGAGTAAAGGGAACTGAGGTGGCAGTGTGAGGATATTAAAGCTGGTCAGTGGCCAAAGGGGGAGATGAATTTCAGTGCAGAAATATCTACCCATCCATCTCCGATAACCACTTGTGCTGTGCAGGGTCACTGAGGTCAAGAGTGTGAAAACACACACACATGCGCACACGCGCACACAATCACAATCCACCTGAAACGCATGCACAGGCAGAACCTGCCAATCCCACTCAGACCAATCTGGGTTCAGGTCCACAACCGTTGAGGTGTTGGGACACCAGGGCGACCGGGCGCGCCACCGTGCCACCCTGCCGTCTGTGAGATATGTGAAGAGCAGCGTGTTGGTGTGAGGTTATTGCTGCTGGGGAATGTGGTACAGCTCACTGTCACACTCCCCTCAGGGCAGGGGTGGGGGGGGGGTCTGCTGGTGAAAACTGCAACAGGGACACCTGATGGTGGAGAGTCACAGCTGCACCTCTCACTGTAATATCTGTTAACTTGTCCCAAAAACATTAACGTTCGATATAATCACATCATTTGCCGAGGCTAAAACTTTTCTTCCCCCCTTTTAATATAAAAACATGACCAAATCTATCAAAGTTCACATGGTTTTGGCCCCACAGTCCACAGACACACGTTTCAGGCAGATGGCCCCCTCTGCATTGTCTTCGTGTGTGGTGTAAATATGGCAGAATAGATGCGTATATTCTGTGTTGGACTGTGAATTGAAATAAGCTTTTAGTGAAAAATTTAACATAACATCAAAGACACGTTAGGATTCAGACGAAGACGCAGCGTTTGTGTAATTGTTAAGTCTGCGGAATGCGGTTCCTCACAGATGAGTTTTTTCCTTTTTTAGCCGTGTGGATCTGTGAAGTTTGTTTAACGCTCCCCGGGTGTGTTTAAGGAGGATTTCTTTGTGCTCATCTGAAGTGCGAACCGGGCCGCGGTGACACGCGGCCATCGCAGATTCGCAACAGAAAGTACTGACCGTCACTCATCCGCAGCTTAGATGTGGGATGAACACACTTTCTAGGCAGACATTTTATTGTTTTCTTAATTACTATATCGGACGCGCACCGGTCTGCTGTCGCAAAGCGCTCAAGGAAGCCGAGCGGAAAAATATTGCAAAGACAAAGCAAACAAGTTATTTTAATATGTTTATTGTTCATGCTGCGGACCCTTGAAGCGGAAGGCGTCACTTTCTCGCGATGGGCCTGATTTTGTTCTGGCACTCACACAGGCTGGGGCACCACAGCTTCACGTAGCGATTGCCGCAGCCCGCCTCCTCCTTCAGCTGGGGGCAGTTGCGGTACTTGTCCACGTACGGACACGGGTTTGCTGGGGGGGAGTCAAAAGACCACACGTGAGGATATAACAGCCCGGAATAGCGCAAATACAGTCCATCCTCGACTTAGCCGACCATCGCAAAAATATTCTAGAAAAAAAAAAAAAAAAATGTAAAAGTTATAAATACTGAAAAACCTACCTACTAAATGACTTCATCAATGGATAAAATAACATTTTTAAAAATGTCTCCGTAAAGAACTATCCGACATCTCCATTGTCAGTGTGACAAAGGCAGTTCATTTTATTACCCAAGTTACATGTTCCTTACACGTTACACTAGGGTGTAAAAGTGTTACTGTAGAACACAGTGCAGTACTATACAGCACCGTAGTAAAATATTAAGTGTAATTTCGGGCGTTGACAGACCCGCATTGAGGTTGGGCTGTACCAAACGCCAACAGATTGGCCACGTGCGGTGCTGCTAAGGGTGTAGAATAACGGGCCACCGTAACTCGACCGTTACACGCGTGTGAACCCGGTATTTGACACGTACTGCACAGCTTGTCGTCGCAGTTGTTTGGGCACTGGGCGCACGAAGGGCCAGCTGCGTAGGGCACGACCCCTCGGAAGTTCCCTCTGCAACACACAGCACGGCTTCGGTCACAGTTAACACTGAGCACAGCGTCTCCATCGCTCCCGGCGACGGCGACTTTGTGCTCCGCAGGGATCAAAGGCCTCGACGCATTGCGTCACAAAAGCGGGCATTAGTTAAACGCTCGGGGAGGACCACTTACGCCCGGAAATACTGGCAGCCGTAGAAGTAAATGGAGCTGTTGCAGGCGGCTACTCCGCATCCAACCTCGTAGGAGCCGTACCACACAACCTGTAACAAGAAATGGTGCAAAACCGTTTACGCTCCTGCGATTGTTTACCTTCTCAGTTAAACGCCTTTCTGAGGTCTCAGCACAGCCTGCAGCTTCATACCCCCAACCCAGTACAAGGCAGCGCTGTTCTTTTAAAGGGGTGAAAAGGGCTATCAGACAGAACCCGAGTATCAGTCACCTGCGTGTAGTGGCCGATCGGACTGCCGTTTTTCGATCCGTTGGGATACTGGTAGTTTCGGACTTCGCTGTGCCAGGCTCCCACAACGTCGCTCCACGCCATCATGGTTCCGGACAGAAACAGGTTCTCTCCACACTGATAGCCTGGGAAAATGAATCACAGGGAGAAACTTCCTGGTATAAACACTCCGTGTCGCTCAGTTTTGTTTGCATTGAGTTCAGGTGTTTTTCATTTGGTCGGCAAACACGAGGTTAGCTTAGTGTTAAGAAAGGCAACAACCTGCGCACGGAAATACTACTAAACAGACGTGATGTGTGTGTGGTTCATCGCCACTAATCTCTGGATCATAATGTGGCAAATAAAACCTGTGACAGAAAGTCACCTGGTTGGAAGCTCTGTGTAAAACTGGAGTAAATTGTATACATTTAGTCGTCCGCTTACGAGAATCCAGACCGAGAAAGGCTGTGCCGTGGACCTCCTGACATTATTTCGAGTGCCGACGTTTGGTCATAACATCCAAGGCTGCTGCGCGGTAATGTTGGCCGCTGGACGCCGGATTTCTTACTGCGTTTGTGTGTCTATGAGCCACCGAGTCGGAACGCTGTTTAATTTACAGAACTTTTTGTTTGCGATTCGAGTGGCTTTTTGTACAAAGACCTGCAGGCGAAAAACGTAGTGCTGCGGTGGTGCAAGAATAAAGCAAAAAAGCGCAGCGTCAAAAAATAAATATACGTGTGGAATTGGCGAAAACACAGGTGCCCAGTGTACAGGTGTCCCTCGACATACAGACCTTTCTCTTGTGATTTTTATAGTATGAGTGCAACTATTTAACACCATTTACTGGGTTTCAGCCAAATATGAGGCCGATTTGTTGTGTTTACTAGTAACAGATGCGGGGGGAATTTCCCTTGCTCTCCCAACGCGCCGATTTCCCGAAACGCGTTGCACTCCTATAAACAGTAAAAAATTTACTGTACGTCAGAGCGGAGCTGAGAAGTTGAGGACCACCTGCAGTTGCAACAAACCCCTGAAGGTCGCTTGAAAAAAAAAAAAAAAAAAAGTGTGAAAAACCTCCTCAAACATATGAAACGAAAGCAGGGAGAAGGGGATCCGTACCGCCGACCATCCGGCTGCCGGGAGGGCCGTGGCGCAGTTCACACTGGTCGACCCACTTCTGCGCGCTGGCGGCCACCTCATCGCTCCAGCTCTGCGGGGGGCAAAGGTGAGCTTTGAGTGACAGGTGCAAAGCAGGGCCTCCCTGCATCGATGATGTCAGGCTGATGGCGAGATGCCGTTTTCCTTCAGCACCCGCTCTGCCCCACCTGTCACTTCAAAGTGCGCAAGAGAAGAGCTCATAACTCTTCAGGTAGATCTGCGATGCAGATGCGGAAAAACACGTTTGTCTCTGCTAGAAGCTTCCGGCACTTTTCGATGCCGGTTACCCCCGAGACGGGGTGTCTTGCAGCTACTGTAGCCCCGACACGTCGCAAACTTGACTTAGATACTTAAAGAAGACTTTGTAACGCGTAGAAGAGGGAGGGAAAACTCCGGTACGCAAGAGCTGGCATCACGCATTGTTACCCAGCGTTCCAGACGACAGGGGCGGAAATGTGGAGCAAACGTGAGACGTTTACCATCATGAGCATGTTGCTGGCTGGAGGATCGACCGTTCTCCTGTACGCATTGTGCAAGTCCACAATTTCCTGCCGAACTGCAGGGTCACTTGGAGAGATCTCTGTCAAAGCTGTCAGCACACACACACACACACACACACACACACACACACAGCATGGCATCAGTCCAGTTCACACTGTGGACTACAACATGTTTCTACAGTATCTGATGATATTTGTACATTGCGTTCATCATTCTGTACTTACTTGTCTTTCAGCATCGCATGTAGGATGAAAAAGTAAAAGCAAAAATTAATTCAGGTCATTAATACAGAATTCATTTTTAATGCAACAGGTTACCGCGTCTTCAGGTCCAAAGACATTTATTTTCATCACAATATAGCGACTCACATTCACGGATTATGGTTTCCCTATATCACTGTCCAGAACATAGTTCATCCAGCAGTTACCTAGCAGGTAGCCGTGCACTGCAGGTGGCCTGTGGGTTATGCGTGTATTTGTGGTGTCTGTGAAGGTAGCCAGAACTTTCTGAAGCCATAATTTCTTTTGACTCCACTTTTCTGGAGGACCAAAAGTTGCAGTGACACGTCTTCCTACCCCAAGCTTACAGTCAGGTAAAAACACTTCTCTGCCGCGGCGAAGGTGCGAAAAAAACATCCAGTGTTGACTCACCAGTCCTCCGAACACGAAACCCGCTTGCAGCAGAGCGAGGGCGCACACGCCGGGCAGGAGCATCCTTCCGACCGAACGGACCTCGCTTTACCTGAGCCGTGAGTCACAGCCGGACTCTACCTTGCGAGAGACTTCAAGACCGTCGGCCGCTTCCCCTTCGGCAGGAGCCACCCGAGAGTTCCGAGCTCTTGTGGGATGTGGTGCAGACCTGACGTTCCCTTTATATACCCTGCGGGGTGCCTGGCCCTCCTTCTTCTTGAAGGTGACATTTAGAACACTTTCGCGTTTCTTCAGCGCGATTACAGGAACAAGACGCAACAAAAGGGCAGATTAGATTACCCTGCAGCGCCGAGGGCGTGGGGTCTTTTCGCGCTCTAATGGCCCGACGAGCAAACAGAGGAACAATGGCAAACTGCGCGTGAAGGCGCGAGCGTGTCGCCCGCCCGCGCCCCCTCTTGTCTGCTTGATGGAGTGGGCAAAGCTGGTGCCTTTTCAAGGGACGAGTGAAAATCTAAGATCTATATGAAAAGAAACAAAACAGTAATCCTGTGTGGCCCAACTGTGTTTGGCAGGATTACTTCTCCAGGACGCGGCGTTTCGACGAGATCCACGTGAAAAACACGCCACGTGTTGACGCGATCCCGGCGGGGGGCCGGGGCCCATCCCAGACCCACTAGCAGGATCTTGGTCAAACGCACTTTTGCTCACACTCAACTGAGCAAGAAAGTCTGCTAGATAAAAGTTACAAGTTACCTGTACAGTTAGCAGCTATAAGCAGATCAAATACTTCAGGCCAATAAAATAAAACGAGCCCGCGCTGTGTTTTTGCACTTTTTTCCCAAATGTTTAACTTACTATTGACACGTCAGCGAGACGCAAAATGCCACTTGTACGACCGTAACTTATATATAATAAAAGAGGAGTGGCTGTTTTAGACGTCTTACATAAACCCTTATAAAATTCGACTTACATTTAAAAAGAAACGTTTAAGAAGTTACGTAACTCCTGTTTTTCTTGAGGACAGACGCGAAGCTCTGATTGGTGGACAGCAAATTCTGGTTGACTAACACCGAACTCTGATTGGTGTCTTTACGCTGAATAATGCAAGCGAGAGCGATTTGATTGGTTTAAAAACACAGTGACTGGCACCCTTCCGCGGCCAATGAGAGTCAAACACAAAGTCAGCTGACGGCGCAGAGGTTCTGCTATTGGTTTACAGTTTAAGGTGGTTATTGAGCCGTTTTAACAAGAAACAGTTAAAAGTGGAAAATTGAGGAGCAGAAGATGACAGAAACGTGAGTGAGTAAAACCGCCTTCAATTACATTGTCTTCCTTCTTCCTTCTTCGGCGACGTGTGCCGCACTGAACGCGGTCGTTTTTGAGGAAATGTTTGTCAGACGCCCCCCCCCCCCCAGCACCTCGAACACGCCGTGTTTATATTATGTATATTCTGTGTTCGACACCAGAGGGCAGTATTGCGCCTAACCACGTCAGACTTTGCCACCCGCAGCGGTGCCTGCAGGCAGCTTGAGTCTGATCTCGAAATGCCGAACCGAGAGAAGATCCAAATGCGCATCATATGTGGGGTAAACAAGACTGCAGATCTGAACTTCGCGCGACGTCGCAGCCAATTCGACTGCACGTGTCAGGCAGCTTTTCCATCTGGGGGAGTTGGCTCTCCTGCAGGCCTGCACTGGTGTCTCCTTCTTGGTGAACATCTCACACCTTCTGATTTACGCTCAAACTCTGGATGGTTCCAGCTGATGTGCTTTGTGGCCGTTTGTCGAATCCGGGGACTTTGTCTACGTCTCAGGATGGCTTTTGCCGAGCAGCACTTGAGCAGCAAGACGCCTGCAAACCCGAGTCGTCTTTCTTGCTCCTCCGGACCGGAGTCAGCGATGCTGTAAATGAACCACTCTGCTTATTCTCACGTCGCTCTCCAGGGATTTGAGATCCAGCAGCAAAAGTGGACGCCATCAACGCTCTTTGAGGGTCAAAGTTCACTTTGTTATCGTCCTAATTTACAAAGTCCTTCTGGACCTTGGAGGACGATGCACTTTCGTGCGTGAAGCACCATGGGAATATCCGGCAGAGCAGATCCTTCACCATTACCAATACACGCTAACAAAGTTAGACTCACGCTGGATTTGCAAGTGTAAACATACATAGAAAAATGTTTATTGTCCTTGTTTTGTAGCCAAGCAGTGGTGTCTCCTTTAGCTTTAGGGCTCCAGCTGTCTTTCAAAGTCTAAAGCTGTAAACCCAGCTTTCTCACGGTTCTCCTTTTCCGGGGGCTTCTCCCGCCGTGGACGAACAACACAATAGCGCTGCTTAAAGACCTGAACGAATGCAGGAACTCGCACGTTTACTACAAAATTTCACCTACTGCTTTAAAAGCCACAGTAGCCGATGACTTCTGCTTTCCTCACCAGATCCACACACTGCGGTGCGATTTAGGTTTCACCTGCAAAGGGTTCCAGGAATCTCCCCTCCTCATCGCACACCCCTGGCCCCCTGTGGCTGCCAGTACCGAGTCGGTCGGCAGATCTCCTCCCTGGCACCTGCAGGACCTGTTCGCTCTCCACACCCCACCAGGCCGCAACACTCCTGGAGGTCCCACCTACAGAGCGTCAGAAATCAGAACCTCACTGTTCGCAGATCTGTCTTCTGTCATTTAATGAGCTTCCTCTGTTCCTCAGAGTAGCTGAGTCCTTCTCGACATTTAAGAAGGACCTCAAAGCACATCTCCGTCACCCCCACTTCTCCCCCTGACCTCCTTTTGCTTCATCACTTGTTTAAAAAATTACTCCCCATCTGTTCTGTACGCAGCTACTGGATGGACTGAGTGGCTGTACTTTGACTATCGTGTGTCTCCTTATCTCTGTTGGAGAGAAGCATCAGCGAAACGGCAAAATGTGCTTTACACATAACAGGGGTAGCAGGTTAATGGACTTTTCCAGAACTGCGGTCCTGCAAGCAGAAGGTCTGGTTTAACCCCTTAGCCCAGCTGTGGTTCCCAAAAAACAGAGTTCTCACCCTCAACTGACAGAGTAATAATCACAACGCAAAGCAGTAAATCACTGTAAGCAGTTTTACTACAGGGTCTTCCTGCTGTTTCCGTGGGAACCTGGGCTGCCTTAGATGGCGATGCTGAGGGGAGGGGGCCCTCGGGGCGTAGGACCCCCCAGGAAGATCGCAGTTCATCACTCTTCCCTCTTCCGCAAAAGAACAAGGGAGCAAACTGGCCCACGAAACTGGCACCCCTGCACTGGCAGCTTGGGGTAAAGAACCCAGTCAGGACTGAACCTCAAACCTGTTTGCTCTGTGACGTTTCTGCCATTTAAACCGGTAAAGCGCAAGCCTGCGAACTAAAGCCACTATTTATCATGGGTCATTATTTACTTGACTACTATCATAAGTAATATATTTAAGTTTCTGTTTATGTAATGGCCATAAGTCATGCATTCTATTTAAATCACAGTTCGTATGTAAATATTGCCATACTGTCAGCATTCTATGGCTGTAGCTCCACACATCTATTTACAGAAGCCAGATTCCAGGTGTCTGAACGGGGGCCCTTAAACCGGGGTTGTTCAACCCGGTTCCAGCGGATTACCCTGCGCTCGCAACGATCTCGTACCGCGGTAATGGAGCCCACAGATGTGAGTGTTTTATGGACGTTTCTCACCCGCAGACTTGCTGTAAACTTCCCACAAATGGGCTCGCGCTCTCGAGGGGTGCTGACGCGGCCGCCCCGCTGAGCTCTTTACATCAGAAAAACAGAAACGATGGAGATACTTCTCGTGCACCACTGACACGGTACGGAGTGCCGTATTAGTTTCATTGTCAAACGCGTACAGGACGGAGGACCGTTTCGCTCACGCGGGCGCAAGCGTGTTCAGACCTCGTGGAGCGACGTGGCGTCGGCGCCGCGAGTGCTTCACACGGTGCCTTGGAAAAGTACTCGCGCCCCTTTGAAAGTTGTCGACATCACCAAGTCATACTGACGCATATTTTTCCACCCGGTATTTTTCCTGTGAACCCTCAAGAAAGAGAATCTTGTTTGCAGATATTTTAAAGAAAACGAAAAGCTGAAATTTGCCTCCGTGCATAAATATTCAAACCCCACACATTCATTTTTGGTAGAGCCACCTTTTGCTGCAATAACCGCTTTAAGTCTTTCGGGGTAAATATGCACCGGCTTTGCACACCTTTCGGGGGGTATTTCCACCCCCCACCCCCGTCTCGGCAAATCGGCAGCAGGTTGTTCAGGTTTGTTGCGTGGCGCTCGTGGGCCACAGTTTCCAGATAGTTCCACAGATTCTCAGTGGGCCTGAGGTCAGGGCTTTGACGGGCCGCCGTAGGACGGTCACCCGCCTGTTTCTGAGTCACCCCAGCATCGGCTGACTTGACAGTCAAAACGCCCGTTCGGAAAACTATGCGTAAATATAATTTGTACCGTGAAGGGGTTTGAGTACTTCTGCAGGGCAGTGTAGTATTTTACTACGAGGGGACGGGGTGGGAGGGGCAGCCATTTATCAGCTCTTCCAGCTTGAGGTGTGACAAGAGAAAGAAAAACAGGCTACGTGTGAAAGGAGCTTGACAAGTGACGCGGAAATGTCCTCGCCGTGAATTGTTAGAGCTCTGTGCCCCATTGCGACGACTTGCTCATTTGCGTGTGACGTTTCTGACGGTAATGAGACACATCACCCCCGGCAGAGGCTCCTCCGTGCGTACGAGCGCGGCGCTTCGGGCTCCGTCAGCCAGGGCCGTTCTGGCGAAACCCAACGTTGAATTGATTCGAATATCGGGGCGACGGGTTGTTACGGCTTCGTCGGCCGTCGGGGGCGGCCTGTTTCCCGGTCCGGACTTGCGGGTCTGGATCTGCTTTGAGCTGCCAGATGATACTCTGCTCCCTGATGTTTTGTGCTTCGTAGACTCCAGCAGCAAACCGGCAGCCTGTTTTGGAAGGGAAACGCTGCTGAGCGTCCGCCACCTGCCCCCCCCCCCCCCCTCCGCTGCCCTCTGGCACCCGCAGCTAATGGACGTGGGGGGTCTCATCTACGACTGATAAAATATACATCTCGGTCCAGAAGAGAACGAAACAGGACCACCACCCCTCCTCTTCACCCGCCTCAAGCAGCGTGTCACGGTCACACGTGCCACCCGTGTCCCCTGACCCCACCCATCTCCGGCATGCCCCTTAACACACACTCACACACTTTTCATTCTCTTTCTGCCCCCCTCCCCCTCCCTGCCCCCCTCTGACTTCCTTTCCCTCTCCGCTGGGTACCTTGGGCAGTCGAGTGGAACTGTAGCAGCGGAAGGGGGGACTCCAGCAGCGCGCTCGTGTGTGTGTGTGTGTGTGTGTGTTTTTGTTTGTGAGGCAGCAGGGTAGTCCAAAATGCACTAGGGTCAGATTGATCTGCCAGCGGAGAGAAGGGGAGGGGAGGCGGTGGTGGGAGGAGGAGACAGAGAGAGAGAGAGAGAGAGAGAGAGAGATGGGGGGAGGAGAGCGAAGGGGGGTGCAGAGGCAGAGATGTCAGAGGATGTGGTTTCTCTGAGCTCAGCCGTACTTTGAGGAAGAGAGCGGACGAGACGTGTGCCGCTCGTCGTGGTAGGAGAGGAGCCCATCTGCCCGGGGGGGGCTGAGATTTGGCCGTCGCCATCACAGGGCAGTGAGGAAAACGGGCACAAGCCGCCGTGGTCCCCGTGTCGTATCTGCGCGGGGGGATTTCTGCGGACTCCAGCCGGCGCCGCTCTCTCTGAGATGAGCGTGCGTGCCAGACGGCCGAGGCGCTCAGCTCTGATCTCCGAGACAAGCGTCTGCTAACTGTGCCTCCCTGCTGCCTCCCGAGCCTCTGAACAGGTAACCGCTTCTTCGTGGCTCAGAACGTTCTGGTTATTGATGTGCCTCGTGCACAGAGAGGAGACCCGGGATGGAGTTGAAAGTGGTTTTGAAACTTGTACGTTGTACACGTTTCCTGTGTCCACTAAGTCCCCCGTGGAGTAACAGGAGTGCAGCTGAGGGGGGGTGGGGTCCAGGGGTCTGAACTTAGCATGCGTACGGCGTAGCGTGTACCACGGACGTGTGCCGTGCACCATGTGTACTGCGTCTAACAGGGTAAACACGAGGTCGCACCGAGTGCTCCTCTGACTGACACCGCGCTATAGCTTCGCCGGCCGCCCCGCAGGGGGGACCCTGGGTGACACATTCCGCCCGGCTCGGTGGCACCGACTCCGACGCTCTGCAGATCTGCAGACGAGATGTTCGTGACGCAGTAAACCGTCTCCTCTGCAGTCAGAGAGGGTCCGAGGGGTTTCGGGTGCCGCGTTTAATCGGACCCGGTGGGTTTCACCAGCTCCGGCACCGGCGCGCTCGTGGGAGCCTCGGTCGAGGGGGTTCGCTGTGGCCCCCGCTCCGCCAAGGACTCGGCGCCCGGTTCGATTTCCATCCGCTGTTGCGGGAGGAATCTAAAGCGCCCCTTTGCCACAACGCTCCCCGGCAGCGGGCGGCTTCTCCAGCTTCTCGCCTCACTTTTCCCCCATTCGTACGACTATAAATTCAACCGAGACCCTTTCGCCGAAACGCTCCACTCAAAGGTGCAACGGCAGCACCTCCGCGGGGCTCCACCCGCACCCTTATCGCCAGTCATCCGACATCTTAGTCAGGCCGACTTGCCGTAAAAGTATCCGAAACGTAAGACGAGTAAAATCTTAACTGTAGACGTTTCGGTTTTAGTCGACGAACGTTTCATTTAAATCTGGTTCCGATCTCCTTTTTAATCGTTTTTAGAGTTTGATTCGGAAACGAACGCCGCGTGGAGCAGCTCTGCCCGTATCCACGTCTCCCATCCAGGGTTTACGAAGACAAAAAATGTGCATAAGAACTTCGGAGGCTGCAATAACACAACGTTGTGTGGTGTTTGTCACATCGGGGCGAGTAGAACCGCAATGACTTTAAGGTGTCCGTTCAGCTTCTTCTCCCCTTCTATATTAATCATTTTCCGGAACCTAAATTTAGCAGAAGCACTTCACGTGCCCCCCCCCTCCCCCCAGCAGGGGACGAACAGCGTTTTTTTCTTCATTTCGACTGGATTCGACAGTTGTCTTCAGAATGACGTGATGGTTTCAAAGGCTGTTTTCTTCTGCGATGCTCTTAGAGACGATGCTGCCTGTATTCCCTCGGAACAATATCTGCCTCTCGGTCTTCGAAACTCCAATTTGGCTCGAGTTCAAACAAAAAAAAAGAAGAAGAATGTCCACTTGAAATTTTCGCGGAGGCTATTTTAGGCTGTGTGGCTCTGTAGTCAATGGTATAAAAAAATTGCGCGGCGCATCGATCCCGTTGTGTTCACCTCAGACATGTCAATATTGCGTCTGAAGAGCACTTGTCCTGCCATTAATGTACGCTAATGCACGGGCGTACAGATCATTTTCACGCGGCCCCCCCCAGAAGAAGAAGAGTAATTCTGTGAAATGAAATTAAACAGCACAACTGGATTCATCGTCCTGCACACACCCCGCGGCGACTGAAAATGAATTCTTTACGGCTTGAGCAAAAACGATAGGCCGTCGATGTGCGAGAGGGACAACCGCTGTCACGTCCGCTTGTCCTTCCCTCGAGTTCGGGCGTAAAACCTGGACACGATTTGCTCATGTCACCTGGGCACGGGTGTGGAGTTTAAAGCGGATCCCTTTCGTGAGGTGCATCGGTGGTTCTTCCACTGGGTTCGTCGTCGTATTTCGAGGAAATTTTTTTTGGACTCTCGGGTTTTTACGGTCGAAAGGTTTAGGTTGGGTTAGGTCACTTTTCCCTCGATCGTCTTTTTGCGTCCAACCAGCGTAGGAGCGGGAAGCGGCGAGGAGCGTAACGGCCCGAGTGGCGTCAGCGACTCGTAAGAACTGTTACGCGAGAGAGACGGGTGTCCTTTATTCTTCTAAGGATGGAGTAGTCAAGAGGCCGGTTCCCATGGCAATGGCTTGCTGTTCTGTTTCGTTGACAAGCCTGGACCTGGAGACGCTAAATGGGTAGCTGCGGGTTCAGGGGCTCGCGTTCGGGGAGGGAGGGGGGGGGACGCAGACGCGGGGCTCCTTCTTCCGATCGCGTCGGCACCTGGCAGCTCGAGACGCGGCGCGTTTGCGTCGTGCATCAGGCAACCAGCTTCCTACTTTTGCATATCGTTTCATCATCTCGGCCGTATCCTGTTACGAGGGGTGTCGCGAACGCCGCCGCCGCCGGGTCTCCGCTTCGGCTCGCAGCCGTCGCTAAACCGTCACCAAAAAGTTGCACGTCTTTGAACCAGGAAGGTTTGGGGAGCATAAAAGCGGTCAAATGAGATGTTCCCGAGTGACTCGGCCACTGAAAGTGTGTTCCTCCAGAGCGGAGGTTCGTGTCTGCAGCTAATACGGTGGTTTGATTCTCAGCTCTGTCACCCGCTGGAGGAGCACGGCGGGGGGGCTGGGCACAAGGCGGTGGCCGCTGGATGGTCTTAAACCTTTTTTTTTCCTTCTCTAGAACTCGTAATTGCTAATAAAAATACACATAACTTGATCCGAAATAGGCCGATTTAATACGGACTCCGTTTTCTCCACACCCCTTTACACGCCGCCCTCCCGCTGCTTTCGAAAAACCAAATGCAGAATTGTTGGGAAAATGGCGCAGAGTGAGGGACCTTTTCAGAGGAAGGAAAGGCGACACCGTTCTCACCTCCTTCTACCACCTTCTCTCACCTTCTCTCCATCTGGGGTCACCTGGGCTCTCTGGTGCCTTTTTCCCACCTCCACAGGTCACCTGTCACACCCCTCAGGTCTACAGGACCTCCCCCACTCTAGTCGGTGTGACCTTTGCCCCGGCTTTCTGTACACCGCCGTCTGCTGGAAGTGGGCAGCCGTGGAAGGGTGGGAAACGGATGTCCAGAAACGGGAGGCCTTAGCTCAGGGATGCAGAAGTATTTCTGCTGCCTCAACAAAATGCCTTCAGAAGGAAATGAGGCAGCAGAACTTCATATTCCTACTGCTGGTGTAGTGATCTGCAGTTTGGACTCATCTAACTCCCATCCATCGCACCCCTCCGGCCCGTAAGCCTGTAAGTGTGAGTCCACAGGTGTCCACGTTGTCACTCTAGTGACCTCCCAGAAGTGTCAGTTGAAGAAGCAGCAAGTACAACTGTTTCCCCCTCACAGTCCACAGACCTGTGTTTCACGTGGATTAGTGACTGTAAATTGCTTGTAGTGTATAAATGTGTGTGTGTGTGTGTGTGTGTGTGAGAGTCCACTCTGCAGTGGATTGGCTGCCCATTCAGGGTGTAGGTTCACAGCCAAGCGACAGAACAAAGTGCGGCTAAAACTGAGCCGGAGGCCTGTGATGTCATTATTGTGAACCGTTATTTAACTGACCCGTTTGTCCGAGCCGACTTTTCATGTTTTACTTTGGTCTCCTCACCTAAACAGTGGTTTTCTTCTTCATGCAGTCAGCTCATTTTTACTGGAGCTGTTCTGGTAATACCTTGCTCAAGGTCCTGCCCGGAAGGCGGCGGATCTGACCGCTACGCCCCCAGCCGCGGCTGTGTTGCGGTGGAGCTGGGGAACGGGAGGGGAAACGCAGCGTCTTGCCTCACCGTGGTAACGCCACACTTCCTCCGATGCCGGCAGAGATCTGAGCTCCACCTGGCGCCTGCGCCGCGCCCCCTTTCGCCCGACGGGGGACGTTTTCGGGCGGCGTCGCTTTGCCGGGACTCCGGTCTGCCGCAGGTTCGTGGCGGGCGGCGCTCGGCCCCAGTTTTCCCGAGACCGTCGGGCTGGCCTAAAAATACGGCTCATGCGACAAGCTCAGCACCCCGGCGTCTCCACAAGCGATGCAGATGAGCCACGTCTGAGCCGCGCGTCTTCCTTCCCTTCCTTTTCTTTCACGTTTCCCCTTTGTTCGGACTTATTGCACCGCGTAGATTAGACAGCGAGCCTCCCCTCGGACCCGGGGAAGCGCAGAGGAGACGGGAGCCGGGAGAGCCTGTGACAGAGTTCCCGCTCGCCGCGCCACCCTAATACGGCCTGGGCGTGTTTGCTCCCGCTTTGAAGGTGGAAAAGGTTTGGTGTGTTTGCGTAGCGGGACAGTGGTTATCGTGCTCGCTCGGCGGCCGTTTTTATGTAAATTCTTGTAAGAACGTTCTGGTTTCTGAAGATAACGGGCGGCGGCGAACACCGCCGGTGCCGTGCGCACTCACGTCCTCAAGTGCTTTCTACAGAACGCGCCGGTTCAGTTAACATCGCAATTGTTTACCGACCGTCTCTCCGAGGGCTCGGCGTTCCTTAACACGGCTCCGCGTTTGTCCGTCGCGGGCGGCGCCTCCTTCAGGTGGTCCTGGAGACGCGCTAACCCGGCTCCTAAGTACTCGTCTGCCGGCGAGTCGATCGTCACCTCCGCCGCTTCCCGTTCGGGCCCCCCGCAGCCTCGGCCGGGCGTCCGGACCGGCTCGGCGCAATTAGACGGCGACGTCGCGCGACGCGTTACCCGCCGGCGGCGGAACCGGCGGAAGCGCCGCGTCTCTGTCGTGTCGCGTTTGCGTGACGAACGGCTCCCGGCGCCCGAGTGCTGCCGCGGCACGGTTGTCTCCATTAATTCCGCCCCTGCAGGAACAGGCTCGCGCACCCGTGAAATATAAAGCTTATTTATGTTTTTATTTATTTATTTGGAGGCGTTTATCTAGTGCACCGCTCTGTATTGGTTTACAGCCCCCCTCACCTCCTCCCCGCAGCTCACGGAAAGTCCCGGAGGGCAAAGGCGCTGCGCCGATACGTTCCGCGCGCAGCTGCCTCGCTTCTCCAAAATCGCTCGCTCTCCGCTGAACCATCCCCTCCCCCTTACCTGTCGTGCCAGGTGCGGAACAACCACGGGTGAGATGGGCTGCCGGCTCCCCAAACTGAAGCGCTCGGATGAGAACAGTCCGGGGAAGATCTACTCGACCCTCAAGCGGCCGCAGGTGGAGACCAAGGTGGGACTGGCCTACACCTACCGCTTCCTGGACTTCATCCTGGGGAAAGACGGTGAGTGGCCCGAGCGTCCCCGTCCTCTTTGCGTTGCGCCTGGCCTGCTAGCTCATCTCTCGGCGCTTCCTGTGAGAGCGTGACCTAAAGCCTTCGGTGTGGCGAACAGGTTGCCCACTGCTGCCGCGCGGTCGAGGACCAGAGTGGAGGAAACCGCTCGGTATCGAGAACATCCGCTGGAGTTGTGCCAGATCACATTTAGCACGAGCGCTGCGTTAAAAATCACGTGCGTACAATGGAGATCTCCCAGCCCCCCCGTGCGGACGGCTGAAACCGTGGCCCGCGGCTAATGTGTGCGGCGAAAGAGCAGAACTTCTCCATCATCCTTCTCCCGCTCAGCCTCCGTTGCGGTTTCTTCTCACGTCACAAGGTCCTCCAACAGTCTTTATCTATGAAAAGGAACTCGAGTTTGTGGCCAAATCCTGTTTCTCTGCAGGGGGGCAGCAAGCCGCGTATCTGTTAAGGATTTGAACCGATTACCGGAAGGGTGCCGGTTCCAGCCTTGGCGAAACAGTGTAAAGCGTCATTTCGTGCAAAGAACAGTGTCATAGAAGCAGGAAGGTTGTAATAACGCCACGTGTCACGTTGTTGACCTGCCATACGGAGCTGAATCCCGCAGGACATTTTAAGGAGACCTTTCAAGGGCGTCTTTGTTCATCTTCAGCTTCCGTCGTCGGCCATATGTAAAATGACGGGAAAAGAAAGGTGCGATTTGCCAGAACTCCCCTCCGTTCCGCACACCTTCCACTTTGCTCACCCACGCATTACAAGAAAACAGGATTCGAGGCGTTTATGAGATGCGAGGCTGGTGTTGTTGTCTTTTTAACGGCGACGTCAGGATTCTCGAGAGGCTCCCTCTAAATATAGTAATTCTTTTTTTTCCCCTTCCACAAAAAGCGGATTGAGGCTGGCCTGTCATCGGGGCGGTGAGACGCGTTTCACGCCGACGGGCTTCGTGACACTTCTGTCTCGTGTTCAAATTAATCCCGCGCCGCGCTTCGGCACCGCGCAAAAGAAAAAAAAACCAGCGCAGAAATCCGACCCCATCCCGGCGGCTTAACGCAAACGGATCCCCGCTCCGTCCGAGAGACCCTCTGCGCATCCTCTCCCTCCTCCTGCAGACGCACGCGTCTCTCCGATTTGCATCGCAACAAACCTGGAGTTTAGCGGGGATCTGAAGCCGACTCGCCCTTTTTTTTCAAACAACGCCCTGCGATTTATTTACAGCTCCTATTATTCGTCTCCCTTCCGCCGCTGACATTTGCAGGCTTATACACCCCAGATATGCAGACTAGATCCTCCGCATGAAATTTGATGTAGTTTAGGCCGAATTAAAATAGTGGGGGGGGGGGGGGG
>UFQX01000357.1:521074-600882 GCA_900497675.1 Arapaima gigas | reverse complement strand
GGGGGGGGGGGGGGGGGGGGGGTCTGGCCGAAGAAGGCTGACCCGGAGAGCCTGACGTCGGAGGGCCTGGCGTCTACTGGGCGCTTTCCATGCAAAGCGCTTCTCACAGGCACAAGTAGGCAGCGGAACTGGGGGGGCGACGTGCAAAAAGTGCGAGAGAAGGCTAAATCCACGCGTGTGTGAGACGTTCGCTGTGGCCTTCAGATAAGGAGCACAGAAATGGGAAAAGATGGCAAATGCAACGAGATCCCAGGGTTGAACTAAGAGTCACTGACAACAGAGAAAAGGGCCTTTTGAACAGCACGTATTCACCAAGGGAGTATTAGAAAAGGTGCTTTAGAAAATGCGAACGAGGACACGGATCAGACGGATTGTTTGTACAATAAGTCCGATTTCCGGGGGGGGGCTGGAGAAGCCCGCCCGCCCCGAAGACACCGAGCAGCATTCCTGTCTGCTGCGACTGACCCGGAGGTTTCGTCTCAATCTGCTCCCAGTCTGGAACGGAGGAAGTTATTTCGGTGGCGACGAGTGACGCCCAAAGCCATTCGGCCAACGCCGTCTCTCGCCGCGCTTCTCGCTTACCTTTGGCCGCACGATCCATTATGCCCGTAATGGAAACGTAATGGGGTTGCTGCCACGCGCCCCCAGTCGCCGCAGAGGAATGTACGTCTCGGCTGAGGAGCTGCGAGCCGCGTCGCGCCGCCCCGTCCTTCGTTCCCGGCCGCCTTTCCTCGAGTCGGGCTGTTCGAGATGAATGTGTTCGGCGGCGCTCCGCCGGTCACGCCGCCCGCTCCTCGGCGCCGCGGCGTATTGCCGCATCCGTCACCGGTTTCATTACCGTTCCGCCGAGCGGGGAGAGCGACCGTGAGCCCCCTTAGCCGGCGGACGTCCTTACAGCGTGGAAGTACGGCCTGCGGCGGAGGCGAGCTGATGCCGGAAGTTTCTCCCGTGCGGTACGCAGCGCAGCCGTACGTGCAGAACAATGTTCTGGCCTTAATCTGTTTGACTGTCCGTTTTATGTTTTGTGCAAAAAGAGACACACGTGCCGTGTGTTTTGCAGGGTCTGAGTTCGGGCTGAAATCTGCGGAAAACGACCGCGGGGGGATAAAGAACGCGGGCGGTGCAAACGGGAGCACGGTGGTCCGCAGACAAAGCGAGGGTCAGATCCCGTTCACCAGACGTGGGGAGAACACGCGACCCCCACCCAGGCCGAGCTGGAGGCGAACCCACACCCGAACGGCCCGGGTGCTCCGCGTCCCACCGCCGCGGCGCCCAGCGACACAGTGTGCTTTCCGGAAGAAAACGCCGTGAAAATTCCAGTCTTAAAAATTCAGGTGAACGGTTTGTGCGGCCGGAGCCGGTGAGGTGTCCTGTGACTGACCGGGAGGGACACAGATCACAGGCTCCTTTGCGCCGCATTTTTTTTTCCGCACTGGAATTTGCGAGGCCGTTCGGAAACTCGGTTCACGCTCATCCAACGCCCGGCGTTTCCTCAACACGCTCGGTAGCCGGCAGCGACGCGCCCGCCCCGCTTCAGGCTGCAGCTCTGCGCGCTGTTAGAAACACGCTGTGCGGGTCGAGTCGTATCAAGGTGAACGCACGGGTTCTTCCTCTTGGCCCGAAGAAAAGTCTTTGTCAGCCATCGCCGTAGCGTTTCAGTCAACAGGAAGCGGAGGCCTCTACACAGTTCCTTCCTCCCCGGGTCTATTTATCTGCCCGCGTGTCAGAACCTCTGAACCTGCTTAATTTTCATCTTTCGCTAAATAACATTTCCCCTTTTGCCGACTCCTTTAAAGACCCCCCTCCGAAACACAAAGCGCACGTGGGCTCCGACACGTCTTCCTGCTGTGCTGTTTCGTCCGCTTCCCAGCGTGCCGTTCAAGAGCTTTCGCCTCGACGGACGCGAACCTTCTCGGCAGAACGTGATCCACGCGCGTACGCGTCCATCCGTTTTCGGGAGCCTCGCCACCGCCTCTGGCTCCTGCTGTTATTACGGAGGAACTCGCCGCCCCCCCCGCGCTCCCGCCGGGCTTTATTGGCCGTAATTGTCCTCCCGCTCTGATCCAATATGGCTCTATTGATTCTGCCCTAATTCAATCTGGAGATCTGTGGGACACAAGTGCGTAAACAACCCGAGTTCAGCAGAGTGCAGGAGACTCCATTCTTTTCCCCTCCTTCACGTGTTTACAAATCGCTCCAAGACGGAGAGACCCTGCACGTCTTACTTGTGCAACGAGACATTTGAGAAACGCCGGGGGGGGCGGGGGGATTTCTAAATGAAGAAATTCGTAATATTTTTTAGATGAGGTTTCAATAACCCCGGTATATTCGGTAGCATCTGGACGGAGGTGGAGATACAGCCGGCTTAAAAAAACGCCGAAAAGAAGATGCGCCGCGTCTGAGGACCGTTTTCTGGAGTCGTAACAATGAAAACGGTGAGGTTTGGATCGGGCGGAAATGCCGCCAACTTCTCGCACCCCGGTTTAGTGACTCTTTTCCCTGCGTAAGTGACCTGTCCTTCCTATGCTGACACTGTTAAAGTGGCCCGTTTAGCACAGGGCTGTTCTGTTCGTGTAGCGTGTGCTATAAATCACAGCGGCAAAGGAAAGTAGTTACCGCGTTTCAAAGCAGGATTTGGTCGGGGGAGAAATACGCGCTAAACGCACGGTTCCAAGCAGGTACCTAGAGGAAGGCAGCCGAACAGCCCGGCTTCCGCGAGAGCCGGAAGTTTGGTGGCGCGGCGTGGCCGTGAGCGATCTGCGGAAAACCACGCGTCGAAAGCGTGTTTGTAAGCAAAGGGGGCGACGGGAGAGGAATTTTCCGTACGGCGCCGGGCCTCCGGAGCTTCTCGGCGGCTCCGGATTCCGGGGACGAGTTCCGCGGCGGGACGCGGCGAGAAGTTCACGGTCGGGCCGACGTCCCCGAAGCGCTTAGAATTCCCAGCCGCGTCGCGACGACCTCGAGACCCGCCTCCCGTTTAAACCTCAGCTCTCGCAATATTAAAACGAAAACTCGAGTCCAACTTTTGCGAGCACGGACTTTACGGCACGCTATTAAATATAAAAAAAGAGACCTGCAGCTGTTTATAGAACTGCAGAGACATGTTGACTCATTTCCTTCAGTTTACTCTGGCACCAGTTAATGGTCTGTAAAGGCTTGTTATGGTACATTTAAACCAGCAGCCCCGGCGGCACGTAGGTGTCCTGGGCCCCTCGAGCCCCCCTCAGCGCTCCGCTGCCTCCCCGCCCGTCCTCCTCACACGCGCTGCGCTGTCAGCTCAACTTTTGGCCCCGCTTATTTGTTTGCAGTGAAGGCCGTGCCCTGGGAGCGCTCCCGGGCGAGTGCGTCAGCCCCCCTCTCATGCACGCTGAGATTCCATCGCGGTCACATGCCCCGACTTACACTTCTGCCCTGCAGTTGCCGGTACTTTTGGCCTGGAAACTGGTCCGGGTGAAGGAGCTTCTTTGCTGCTTCTGGTTTGACGCTCTCGTAACTAGTAGGTCGCAAGTTTGTGTCCTAAACTGCCGTGCTCTTATGCGCTTGGCCATCCCTGTCCACCTACAATATGAATATACAAACGTGAGTCTTTCCACTGCACAAACTCTGTCTGCAGAGGCGACGTACAAAAAATATGGACGTTGTCAGGAGTTTGGGAGGGAAATGGGTCCACAGGAGACCTTTGTCGAGCAGTGGGAAGGATTCAGCAGCTCCGAGGGACAGAGGGAGCTCGCCCCACCGCACGAGGGTCAAGAGCGGGGGCCGACAAGCTCGCTTTGGGCGCTTTGAGAGGGAAAGAAGGCGGCGGTGAAATTCCGCGCAGAAACAACAAGTGCCGATAAAACCGAGCTGCTCGCGTCTGCGTGTGGAGCGGGACCACGCGGCGGTTAAGCACACAGACTCACAGCTTCAAGTGCCCTAGAGGAAGCCCCCTAACTTGAATCACGGACACCGAGTCACGGTTAGCGTCCCGCCAGTGTTTAGCGTGTGGATTATGCGTGTGGTGTGGGCTGTAAACCCGCTTTGTCACCGTCTCTGAGTGTCGGTTCCTGGTGTAGAACACGCTTGACGGATTTCGGGCGAAATGAAACCCGGCTGTCGCGGCGAGCCGCGTTCTCTTCGGACAGCGTCACGCCGAGGGGAGCCCCGTACGTCCCTGCTCACGCGCGACTCGCACGAGCAGGCGTCTTCTGGATGCGCGGAAAGTAAATTTATGCCGTCGAATGAGGCGCGTCTCAAAGAAAGGCAACACGCTGAGAAACGTCGTCTTATGAGATACGAGCTCCGTGGGTATTCGCCGGGATGCTGCTTATAAACCCTCGAGCTGCGGGGCTGAACTAATACCCCGCTGGTGAACGCGCACCTCGCGCTACTCGGCCCTCAAGAACCGTCTCCAAGCAACTGGCACGAGGGGGAAACCATCATCTGAGAGTTTCCATTAATAAAATCTGATGTTTGGTGGTTCTGAGCTTCGGAGGCTGGTCTGTGTTTATAAATAATTTCAGTGCCGTAATGAATTATTGGCAGATTTCTTGCTCGCGCCCCGAATAAAGCGGCTCCTAAACACCGGAGTGGTCCTGCTTCTCGATACGGTATCAAAACTGCACCGCGTGGTTCGTCTGAACCTCTAACCGCAGCGTTATTTAACACCTCATATTTTATTTACTGCTACAGTATGCGGTGGAGTTATGTTAACAACGTGGTGGCGGCCACTAAAGGAGCAGGATGAGAGAAACGGCGAACCCCTTCAATTGAGATGTTGGAAGAGACTGCTAAGGAGACGGCCAGGAAAGCAACCAGATGGATGTTGGATCCCGTCGTCGGAAGCGGCGGCGATGAGAGTGAGGTTCTCACGCTTTGGGCTCATCGTGAGAAGATCCCGCTCTCTAGAGAAGATGCTTGGAGAAATTGGAAGAACAAAGCCGAAGACAGCAAGCGCCAACCGGACGGGGCGGACTGGCTGGAAGCAGCAGAACCTCCACTGATAGAAACCGTAAGATTTGAAGGATGTCGGGCTGCTGAAGCGCAGGCAGAATAGGGCCCGATCGCCGCCGCTCGCAGGACGATCTCCAGCATCGCCTCTGACTCCCCGTCTGCACTCATTTTTCTTACCCGCTTGTCTCTTTAGCTCCTTACCATCTTCCTGCCCGTTTAGTTACCCGCTGACCGTCTGCTGTCTGTTTCGTCTGATTCGTGCGCGGCGCTCATCTGCGATTCCCGCCCCGGGACACGCCGTGGCCGCCGAGCCCGCAGTAGAAACCCCCCCGCCCCCCCGGAAGCTCATTAGCTGTTTAATTAAGTCTGCCGGCGGGACCCTCGGGGTCTCTTCGCACCGCGGCGAACGATGACTGATGGTGCGGACGGCCGGCGGAACCCGCGACTCAAGAGGATGTTACCTTTTATAGCAGCGCGTAATTTCACACCGCAAGTTCAGGGGCGGAACCGTCGTCTCTCGAAGCGGTATCGCGGCGGCGTCGCGCTCGGCCGGGAACGTTTCCCCCCCGAAAGGGAACCGTGCCCAACGACGCCTTTAAACATCGAATTGCCGTGCGGGTGGTTTCTTTCTGTCCCTCCGATTTGAATAGGAATTGCGTTTCCGTGGGCAGAACTGAAAATACGCCCGGGAAGAAAGTGGAACGGCGCAGCGCGAATGAGCGCGTGTCACGTCTTCCAGTGTCACCGAGCTGATTCATAGCAGGCGGCTGCCCTCCATCTTGGTGCTAATCGGCTCGACGCGCCCCCCGCCCTCCCCCCCGCGCGACTCGGCGCTACGAACCCGCCGAACCTTCTCCCCTCGCACGTCTCACGCTATTTACCTCATATTTACTCACTTATTGTCGCGCGCTCCGGTGGGGGAGAGCCGTCTAGGCGACGGGCGACCGCGATGGTGTCTGGAAGTGAGCGTGAAGGTGAGCTAACCTGGGGCGCGGCAGCGGGGGACTGTTTTTACCGTGAGCGCAGCGTGTGATTCGGAATGATTCTGTGGAGGGGAAACACGCCGAAGAAGCAAAGCAGTTGAAAAGTACCTCTGCTTAGAAGAGCCGGTCTTTTCATTTTAGCGTTTTTGTTTTATTGCTCACAGCAATGAAACTCAAATATTTACAAAAAGTGGTCAAGAGGATGTGCTATGGATGAGATCATCCCTGCATTTCTCGTTTGGTCCAGACGCAAATGTGTCAGAAACGCATCTGTGAAACGGATGAGCAGGATTCCCTTAAATAGGTTGTTACTGCATTCATGGTCTGTGGTCAGAAGTGCAGGCCCCGTCACACAGGCCTGTTTATGTCTGTTTCTCCTTGTAGACGTATATGTTTGCAAAGCATCTGACCTCCACAAAAGCCGGTCTCTTTCCAGCAATCTTCCAGAAAAAAACGCCCGTTCGGTCCGGCCCCGGAAGCTCGGGTCTGACAGGTGCTTGGGAGACGCAGGTTAGAAGTTGACAGACGCCAGGACAGAAGGAAAGACTCGGGTGTTGAGGAGCTCGCAGACCAAAGCGACATTGTGCAGAGCAGGGACCGGTGCGGCCGCGAACCTGAGGAGCGCAGGAGACGGATATGGATTTGCAGGTCTACTTTTATCTCATCTCGATGGAAATGTGGAGACGTGCGGCGCGGCGCTGCGGCACAAGGAATTTTTTTGGAGTGACCCGGGCCCACGTGTTCCGTCAGGAGGTGCATCGTAGGAAATTTCACGCTTGTCTTCTAGGACTTTGCACCACACATCTGGGAATGCTTGGTTTGGGGCAAATGAGGACAGTGTTAGCCATATTTCAGGGCCCGCGCACGATCCCGTGAAAGACCGTGTAGGACTGCGCAGAGAGAGGTCCGCTTCCAGCCGCTGAGCGCCGCACTGTTTCCAAACGTACGTGACAGTGTAACCCTGTTTAGGATCCCCTAAACTGAGTGTTTTACCGACCGTCTCCTTCCTTTGGTGAGCCGGGGTGCCTCACGCACACATGCCTGCACGCTGTGAGTCCCCCGGGCGGGTTTTTCACAACACCATCAATAAGAAAGCACAATAAAGAACCTTGGCTGGAGCTGGGTGTTACTGCGGCTCTGTTAGCAAATCGGGTGGAGCTTTGGCACGTGATTTGAATCGGTCTGCTGCCTCCGTGAAAACATAAACACTAAACGCTTCTAGAAAAGTCTGCAGTCGCAACTCGAAACCTGAGCGAGCTGGGGTCCAGCCGTACTCCTCTCGTGCTGTCGGGGGGCCGCTGTGGACTTTGGTCAACAAACATGTGCGCGCAACTCTTCACCAGCTGTACGTGTCAGTTTGCTAAGAAAGGCCCCGTGGAGGTACGAGCCGAGGAAAAAGCGATGAATAAATTGAAAAAAGGGACAAAGTCCTGAAGGGACTGCGGGGCCCACCACCTGCTGCTTCGGAGTCGCTCCCCAAGCAGTCTGCAATGGGAGCCCCGGCGGCCGGCCGCCGGCGAGAGGCACAGACAGCTGGCACTGTCCCCAGCGGGTGCAGCTGAGACCCCCCCGACCGCAGTTTTCATATCTAAGACCTCTTCGGCAAATGCTTTGCTTTCCTGTGCCTTGTGCTTGATTTTCAGGTGTGTCCTTGTAAATAAAAGGCAGCTTTGCCTTCGTGCCGGGTGTCTGGATGCGGCGGTCCCACCCTTTGCCGGGCCTGCTGCGGTACGAACCTAAACGCTTTAAAATCCGCTTTGGCGCTATCACGTGTGTGGGTGACGCTTACTGTGGGGGGGGCTTAAAGCTCTTTACTTTCGATTTTGTTTCCATCGACGTTTCGTTTCCATACCAGTTTCCAGAACAAGAGAAGTCAGAGAGACTTCATACTCCCCCACCCTGGGGCTTCCCCCACCGGCCTGCAGTGGAAGCCTCACCGTATTTATTCGGCACAACTTGAGGTTCACTCGGTGAGCAGGGGAATCCGGTCGCGCTAATACCCTCCCGCTCGCCGCCCTTGGGGAGCAGAACCGCACAGTGGAACCCAAACCGAAATGCAGGATTAATGAAAGATATACAGATGTTATGAGAACGTTTGGATTTTCTGATCCGTGAAGCTGCTGAGTTATTACTTTGGTTTCTGGTTTATTGCAACATGCGAGAAGCAGCTCGCATTCTATATTGTGCTTCCGGTTTTTTTGGTCGTGCGATAATAACGTCTGTGGAGGTGACACTAAGGCCACGGCTGTGAAAAGGTAAAAGGGCCACCTGGTGTAAAACCGGGCGATCTGCTAATAGTAAAAAATAAGAATGTTAAGAAACTGGGGCTGGAAAGCGGCCGCGTAGCAGCGGGCATTTTTAAAAACACGTCCCTTCCCGTCTCTCCCAGAGCCTCATTCGTCTCTCTCCGCTTTCTAGACCCCCCCGAGGGCAGTCTGGTCCTGCAGCCCGGTCACGTGGTCGTCGCTCCGCAGGAGGTCCCACTCGAGCCTTTGCGCCCCCCTGTATCTCCCCGCCACGTCAGATGGACGTCTTGCCGAAATGCGGCAAACGGACGCGCGGTTTCGGAGAAGCCGGTCACACGCTGCGTTTCCCTGCGGCTCACTAACATCACAATGCCTTCGCTGCTCTCGGACAGAATCCGCTCGGATTCTTTCACGCATCTCCGCTTTTGATAAGGGGGCGACGTTTCCCTCGCCGCGCTGCTGCGTCTTCCGTGCCGCGAGCTCTGCTGACGCCGCATTTCCAAAAAGCTGCCCTTGAAAAACGGTCCAGTCAGTCGTACCCTCCGTTACTCTGAAGCCCTGACACCATCTGGGGCTCACAAACCCTAGTGAGGAGATATCAAAGCTCAGCAAAGCGGGTTCCTCTCATTCCGGCTGAAATAAAAAGGAAAAGCGGCTCCTCGGCTCTCCCGGACCGCGAGCGTTTCCGTTCCGTTTTGACCAGGCGTCCCCTGGCTCTGTTCTCCTGCGCAAATCATCTACGTTGTTTGGTCCGACCAACAGCTTCGCCACGTCTTACACCCTTCGCCAGGCCTTCTGAACCAGCGCTGGAACCTGATGAGTTAAGTCAGGTGACGCTGAGCAGATGAAGGAAGAATGTTGTCAGAAGAAGCGCACGTGAATGCTTAGGAGGTTTTTGATACTGAACACCTGAAACAACAGGGGAGCAGCGTTGTTATCCAAATAGTGAAATGAAACGAGAGACGCGAAAGGCAGAAAATGAGCGGGCGTCCCGGGCCGGCGTCTGGCCTCGCTGCTCGCCGGCCCCGCCTCACCTGGCTGCTTACCTTTGTCTCTGCAGATGGGACCTCCATGCTGTGCATCTCCTCCGTGAGGGAGCTGCCCGGCCAGATGCTGGAGCTGTACCAGCAGGGCTTCGTCCTGGCGGCCGTGCACCCCTTCGTCCACCCGAGCGGCGCCGAGGCGGCCAGCGCACAGCGAATGCTCTACAGGGCTGTGCTCGTCCGCCTCTCGGACAGGTGAGGGAGCCCTCGGGCAGGCGGTGGTGGAGCGGGGGGGCTAAGTTCGATCTGCAGCCTGACGGTTTTCTGACCGCATTTTAATTAGCTCCCGATTCACTGGTGAAGGACTGAAATGAGGAGATTTACCATCACAAATAGTTAGCGTGAGAAGCAGTTAGAAGCTGCGGTGAAGTGAAATCGAACTCATCCCGTGGCCCTGGACCAGACCTGCCGGCGTCGCTCACCTCGCCACTCCAGCTCTCAGAGCATCTCGAGCAAACAGCTCAAGGTGCCCCCGTCGGGCTTTGTCTCCAAACACCGGTCTGCTCCTGTTCTCGGCCCTGTTCTGCGCCCGCCCCTGCTGACTCGCACACTCGACTTCACCGTCGTCGTGGCTACGGTCTCCTCCTGGTTCTTCAGACCACATGACTTCCCTCTTCTCTGAGGACCAGACCCTGGCAGGAACTTGAACCGGACCCAACCGGGCCTGTTGTTTTGCACACTGAGGGTTTATGGCGGGGGAGGGAGGGAGGGGGGGGTTGCCCTCAGCTCCTTAAGTTTCCCACTTCACCCATTTCAGGGTCCTTTGGGGAGTCATCTGGTTTTAGGATGACTTTGTACCAGTTGTTTACGCCCGGTCTGCTGTTAAACATTTGCTGGCTGGAAGGAGCATTTTTGCGATTGCTTTGAAAGCTAAAGAAAAATGTCACGTTCGGGCCAAGTGCCGAGCAGCTCCTACCGTGTTGCGCAGAGACTCTCCGTAGGGACGGGACCTTCTAGAATGTCACAAGGGTCCCGCTTACAGACTTCATTCCGCGTTCTCGCCAAAACAAGCGTGTGACCGCGGCTGATGATCGCCGCGAGCGCCGTCTGCTTCTCCGAGGCCATCGGAGTGGCTACATTCCAGACCCCCGCTGCCAGACTCCAGCGTCTCCGGAATCCAACCCTCTGCCCCCCTCCGCCGCCGCCGCCACCCACCAACACGGCTTCATTCACAGTCCAGGAGTTTAGGGCGAATTCCTCACAGATGAATCCATAATTCAAAACATGAGCCGCGCCGAGCTTCTCATGAGCGCTCTCAGACCGTCCGCTCGCCGGGGCCGCCGCTTAATCTCTTATTCCTGCGTAGCTGCTTGCTGTACGATAACATTTTCCCAGGAATATTGCACCGCAGACGTAGACCAGAGCTGCGAAACAAATGGTTTTCTCACTCGGTAATATCTTGTACACGAGGCGGTCTTGTCGGTTTTATTTGCAGCGCTGAATAATAAATGAGCCTCGAACACAATAGAGGCTCATTGTAAACCGATAAACAAAAACGTCAAGACGACGTTTGTCACGGACGACCGGATAACGGAGGCCGGGATCAGCTGAGAACCTCGCCTGTCCCGAATAAAGCCCTCTTTTGATGGAAGCGACTCATCTGCCCACGCTTAGGGATCTCCGCCACCAAGGCGACGGCCTTAGCGCTGAGGTTTTAGCGTCCCCGCCGTGTCACGTCCCCATCTCCACTCGGTGGAGATAAACAGATCGGGAGGCCAGATTTAGCGTCGCCGTCGAGGCAGGAGGAGCAGCAGGGATGGATGGAAACAACGTGAACCTTTTTTGAGACGTGAACAGGTAGCGAGAATGAAAAAGGCGACGCGAGAGGCAACCGGGGGAGGATGCGGATCCTTTGACGGCTCCCGCGCGTCTCGGCGTGCGGCCCGGTAAACGGCAGCTCGCGTCGGCGGCGGTCTCGCGGGGGGCGAAGACGGAAATCAAACGGAAAACCGTTTCTCTGTTGGCGGGGAGGGGAACAAGAGAGGAACTGCAGATAAAGGCTTTATTTTTCTTGGCCTCGCGTTCACCAGCCGGCTGGAAAGAAGCGGCAGGTCGGCGAGCGCCCGCCGACCAAGGGCGCGTTACAGCGGAGCCGTCGCCGTTGTTCCCGGGCTAGAAGTAAACGCGCACTTGCACTTTACGCCCTTTCGAAATGGAGAAGGGAGCTGCTCAGAACTGCTCCTGCACGACTACAAGCGTCGCAGCAGAAAGCTATTCTGGCGCTAAGGTCAGAAGTGCTTCATACCAGGATAAACGCTTTTTGCATTACATTGTTGTCGGTAGATCAGTTGAGCGAAACGCAGCTGGCAGGGAATGGAGGCCCCTGAGATTTATGAGCACATTTTGAAAGAACCTGGCAGCTAAACAGCCGCGGTATTTTTAAAACTGCTTCATCTGATTCCCCGAAAAAAAAAAAAAATGTGGAAATGAAGAAATAGACGAGGAACTGCGGGTTTGTGCTGAGATTATTCTTTATTGCTTCGGCGTGTAGAAAACGCGTAGGGAGGTGTGTCTCAAGCACCGACCGGTGCTTTTGCAGCCGGGTCGCACGGCCGTCGACGTTCCGGGACGGTACGGTCGGGAACCGGCGGCGGGCGTCCGCCCCCCGGCGCGCCTCCACGCGTCCTTTGGCCGAAACCACAGGTTCGGAATAAACACTCGATCCACTTCAGCGTATTTGCCCCGTGTCCCCCGGCCCTCGGCCCCGACGTCAACAGGAAGGGACCGCGGGCAGCAGGAAGGAGAGCGTTGGGCCCCGCAGGAACAGAAGTGCCTTTCTACGTGCTCAAAATAGAGCTTTAGCAAAAATGCCCGGACCCCCAATTCCCAAACGCCGCCCGAAATAAACACAAAGCCACACCGAGATGTTAAATTTAGGCGTTTCGTTCCTGGATGTGTGAAAACAAATCTTTCCGTTGTATTCACGTATAAATACGAAACATATATTTGCAACAGACTGCGAACACGTCCTCGAGAAAACATTCCGCTGCTACTCGGGTTTTTGGGAATAACTGTTGAGCTTCTTTCTAACTGACACAACTGTAAGTCCTACCTGCTCGGCGGCGTCTAATCTTCCTGTATTTGTATTGACTTCGGATAGAGATTCAGAAAGACGGATTGATAGAGATGTCAAGTTTTGAAAACGGTGGGGGGGGAGGTGGTCAGTTTAAGGTCAGTCGAGGGACACGTGAGCAGCGGCTCTCTGCTCGTGCCAAGGACCCTCCCTCCAACACGGCATTTACGCGTACGATTTTGCGACGCCGGCATGTGAGCGTGACATCGACCCAGAATGCACTGCTTCTCGGTTTTTCCGTTGGTTTCGCATCACTGTTGCTTCTTTGTGTGTCTCTGCTGAGGACAGAATCGCTCTTGTCTCTCCGCAGCGTCGACAGGCCCGAGGCCAAGAGCGACAACCGCCTGGAGATGGAGGTGTGTCTGTCGGCCAGTCAGGTGCCCGGCACCGAGCTCATACAGGGTTACGTGAAGCGGGTGAGTGGAGCGGCGCAAGCATCGACCCCCCCCCCCCCACCCACACACACACACACACACACCCCCACCACCACCTGCTCAGCCCCAGGTGAACGTGGGCGTCGGCGTCTCGCACACAGCAGCCCGGGAAAACACTGGTTCCGCTCCGGTATACTTTGGAGAAAAAAGTCCGCCGCCTTCTAGAAAATGACATTTCCAAAGAATCGCCACACATGACATGTGCGCACGTAACTGAATCATTTAATACTGTTGTGTAACAGCATGAAAATCGCGGAATTTTGACGTCGCTCCGTCTTCCAGGGAAGAATCGGACATGTTTTTGTCACTTTTTTTTGTTTTTTTTAACTTGCTCCCCGTTATTAGCGGGGACGCGTGACGCGGTAAATGACCTTTAGGGAAATTATAAGCGTCAAAGTGACCATTAAGTCCATTAGCTGGTAAAAGACATGTTGTGTTGGGACAAAATCACAAAGACACGGGACAATAATTCAGGCGCGACGTTATTGTTAGATTTCTGTGCGATTGTTTCCGCCCGACGGACGCTTTAGGAAAAAGGTCACTCGAGTCACCTTGGCGCACGGCGTCCACGTTCCTGCGGCTCTTTCACGCTGTGCCGCGTTAAGCCGATAACCGCTGTTCGGTTTCGAGCTAATGGGGCTTTAGAAGTGTCTCCTACTGCGCTCAGAGGACAATATTATTTTACACGGAACCCGGACGATGAAATATATCCAAATACCACATTTACATGACACCGGCATTAAAAGGTAATTATTTCTGGCGACGGCGGCGAATTATCGCAGTCAGACGCGGAAATGTCGCGGCGGTCGGCGTTCGAGACGCGAAGGACGTCTGACTGGTACAATTTGCGGGGACGCTCACGCGCCTCACGGCGTCGGGCGAGTTTTCACGCACGGATCCCGGCCGGCCGGCCGACCGCGCCTGAAAACGGGGCTCATTTTCTGCTTCCACCTGCTTCGCTTTTGTTTTACCACTCGGCTGCAGACCGAGTGCCGCTCAGGCAGCCACATCCGCAGATGAACTTTTACGGTTTTACGGTTTCTGGCATTTTCCGTCCTGCTGACCGTTTTGTCCTCTCGGTTCCGCCAGATCCAGGATGCCGCCGAACAGGGAATCGCTTTCGTTGGGTTTGTCCAGCAGCCCAGCCGAGCATTCAGCGTCCTGGGGCAGGAGGACCCAGATGACCTTTCGATGTCCCTTCACTCCAGCCCCAGCTCGGTGCAAGGGTCCAAAGCGGAGCAAAACCAGGACCCCGAGCGGCAGAGTCCGCTGGACCAGCAAGACGGGCAGACCAGAGACTGTGAGTTTGAAGAGGCGCTCCTGAATGAGGCCCAGGCTGGGAGCGCTGGTGACGGAGAGGAGGAGCTCCCCAAAGGTCAGGTGTCTTCACCACCGAACGTCCTGCCACCCGCAGAGGACCCCCCGCTGGAGATAACGGACAATAGCATCACGCCGGACAACAACAATAAGGCGACCGGACAGGACTCGACCAAAGACAAAGAGAGCGGTTCTTCTGTGCTCAGAAGGGGTGAGTTTGGCTTTGCAGTCTCTCTTCCACAACAAGACTGACCGCGTTCCAACGCACATTAGCGCTTCTCACGCTTAGATTTAGCTTTCCTAAAAATGTAGCAATAAATAAACTATCAAATGCATACATTAAACTATTAGCATCCTGGGGATGCGCATAACAATAATGATGCTGCGTGACCTGTTTCTGCAGCTTCTCCCCAAAGGCGCCGCAGATCTAAACCGGAGCAAGGCTTCATCTCGCTGCTGGTTTTGAGGGTTTACGAAGGCCGGTGCTGGGCTGTAGAAGTTCAGAACGTCTATGTTTGTGTAGAAGCCACAGCTTACGGTGTATCTGTAGGAGAGGTAGTTAAAGCAGGCAAAGAGGAACGGTCCGCCGTAAGGAAACCGAGAACCCGAAACCTGGCGGCGGACGAGAAACGCTTCACGTTGTCGGAAGATGCAGAAGAGCGGCGTCTTTGTCGGGATGTTTGCAGATTTGCTAAGACGGCCCTCTTCCACCTGTATGGCCCACCCTAAGGGGTCATTTAGGCGACACTTCAGAGCCACACGGGGCACCTCTGTTCCTTCACCTTCAGCCAGTCGTCCTCTGCACCCCTCCACGCCGGGGATGGTTGGAAGCAGCGTGCGTGCTGGTCAAAGGTCCTTCTCCATCTTTCCCGCTCCGAACCCAGCCCGCAAAGTCGCACTGCCAGTCAGTGTTTGTTTACACGAGTCGTGATCTAATCCTTTCGTTCTCGCGCAGACGGATTTAAAACGGAATCCGCGGCAGAGGATCCGGATCTGTCTGTGCGAGCGCAACTTCCCCCGGGGAAATGGGTCTTATCTGCCCCAGGATAAGCCCCTGTTTGTGTCCCCGCGAGGAGCACGTGCCTCTCCGCTGCTTACGCTGCAGACCGTGAGGATGAAGCTGACGGTTTGGGAAGGACGGGGGGGGGGGAGATAAACGGCAAAGTTCCGGCATCTTGCGTTTTTCGCTCGCTTTGAGGGAGACGCAGCGGCGCAAAGTCAAAATACACACCTCCCTCTCGAAGGCGTCGAAAAAGGACAGCGGGGGGAGAAGAAAAATGGGTGCGGCGCTGGAGTAAATTCGCACTCGTTCTGGAAAGTTATTTTGAAGCTGGTAGTTCTTTTATCACCGAGGGGGGACAATTTTGTTCCTCCAGGGACACGAATACAGTGACGTGTCATTGTGCGTGTAGTGGGTCAGGAGGCAGCGTCGCAGCTGCGGGGTTTCCCGTTCAGGCCCCGGGAGGGGGGTCGCCGTGCTCGACCTCCGTTTCGTCACCAAGTACCCTGCCGCGTTGAGCGATATTTTCGGTCGGTTTGCAAGGGGTGAGAGGCGGCTGGATGCTGCTTTTAGGTGCAAATGTCAGCAGACGTGTGCCGGAGTTTGCTTTTTTACAGAGAACACTGACATTTAAGTGGGCCAGACAGGATGGGGCTGCAGCGCGGAAACAACAGAACGAAACATTTTAGGTTTATTTATAGCATTGGGGGGCGGCGGAGGGGGGGGGGGGGGTTGCTGAGTTTGACACCTGTCTCCTACTTCCTCCCGACACTTAAATCCAGAACGTCGCCAAGCAGGTTCAGCGTGTAACTCGCCGTGAGCCAGGCAGACAAACAGGGGGCTCTTGGCCGGCGAAGTTACTGTTTGCTGACTGCGTCGCTCCGGCAACCAAACGTTTGCCCCGAATTAGTCATTTCTGTCGAGTCCCTCGGTGACACGGAGCTTAAAGCATCGCCACCGCAGGGAAACAGCTCCCTTACTTCCTTTAACTCGGGGCCTGCGGGGTCAAACTGTGAAACTCGATTCTTGCACAGAACCTGCATGTTGGTGTCATGCAACTTCCTGCCGTTTGGCTCACTGAGTCACCAAAGAGCCCCGGGGGTTATTGGCCTTCCTTCTGCAACCGCTGTCGTCGCTGCACATTTTCAAGCGAAACGTTGCGTGTTGCGAGCGCAGAGGAGCTGCGGGCTGCCGGCAGCTCGGCTTCCCGCGCGGCGTCGCGTCACGCGCCGTTTCGGTGCCGCCGAGTGATTTACGCCGAATAAATATTTAAATCGAGCCTGTGCGGCGCTTTGTTTTCCAGAAGAGTCTCGGCGAACACAACGTACGTGTGGCAATACGTATCGTGAAGTTAAAGCGCTTTTTTTCAGCAAAGGCGTCGCCGGTGTATAAGACGGGGCGGAAAGGAGAAGCCGAAACAGACATCCGAAGGCGATCGGCTGAGCCGACCGGCAGCGTCTCCGAGACCAGAACTGACCCCTTGCCGTCTCTGTTTTGGAAATATAACCGATGCCCACAGCGGAATTTGAGTTTGTAAAAAAAGAAGTTGTTGGAATGTAAACCAGTTATTTTTGCAATAGTGGAACTTCTAAAATGGGCCTTTTGTGTTGTATTTATGTTTTATTTACAGTCAGTGCGGCTCTCCTTTGCTGAGGCAGGGGCCCAGTAAGAACTCGCACCTGAAATAAGCCAGTTAAAGGTAGATATTTCGTTCACATCATTTGAAATGAAGGCTGTTTCACCGCCAGTTTGTACACACAGGTGGGAAAAGTGCACGGAGGCAAAAACTGGGGAAAAAACTCCTGGTCATTGACACAGAATCGACAGTTTTAGAGTAACGTTGCTTATGAGTGGTGTTACGTGAACGTTTTAACAGTAAAACAACTAAAACGGGGTAGTTTGGGGGGCCGGGGCTCGGACTGCCGAGACCCCCCCGCTGGGACGTCCTCGGCGGCAGACAGGAAGTGACGGGTCACGCTGAGGCGCCTCGAGCAGCACACGCAGGACAGAGGGGGATTGTGGGAGAATTTTAAGAACCTAGAGCAACAGTATTTGATACCGATTCAGCATTAAATAGTCTGCATTTAAGGACGATGGCTACAAATAACGCTCAGTTCCGGAAAGGTCCGTCACGTATTTTCATTCCGAGTATGTAAATACGTACCTTCCTGTGAGAAGTAAAAACAGTCCAAGTCAGAATGAGTCGTGCGCCACCGGGTGTTTTTCCGGTGTTTTTACAGTATTTTAAGTTATTTGCTTAGTCGGCTTTTTACCTTAAGTCCGCGATGAAGGAGGAACTAAAAGATGCAGCAGCGAGAAGAGGCTTGAGACAGATGAGGATCTGCTGGGCGCCTTTCTAACGTCAACTAGATTATCTGACGTTCTCTCACACACACACACACACACACACACACACACACACAGAGGGTCATTTAACTCTGAAGATGCAGAAGAAATGAGCATTGAGAGCTGATCGCGTAGAAGCCACTTGGATAAAAAGTTGAGGAAAATGTGCCACAAAACTAAGCACGTTCGTAGCTGTACAGCACGGAATGAGGAAAGAAGAAGAAATAAGGAAAAGTTTAGAAATGATTTAATCTGGAAACAGCAGCGTGACACATCAGATTTAGTTTCTTAGGCTGCACTGAGGCTGTTTTCCTTCCTAACATCACTGACTCAGAAACCTGAGGGACCCTCTGAGCTGCGCCGAGAGCCGGTCTCTCCCCTCCCCGTCTGCCGAAAGCTGCTTCCATCCGGCTGACGAAAACGTGGGAGCTGGACGACAGGACAGCATCCCTGAATTTACAGCCTTCCCCCGAGGACCAAACCCTTTGCGCAAGTCTTAAGTCTTGCAAGTTGTGCAACACAAGAGCTGAGATGTTCAGCTGGAGACTCTCTGGGGTTCGTGTGGCGGTTGAGGGCAAAGTTGTTTGGCAGCTCGGGAAAACGTTTGACAGTCGGCGAGAACTTAGCGCCGTCGTCCGTTTTGCAAGCGTTTTTTTTGCGAAACTCGGTCCTCTTGCACGTTGCAAACACAAACGCCGCGCTGTGCGTGTCTTCTGCTGGAGGTTATAGAGGTCAGGATCCACCCAGGGCATCTGGAGCTCGCATTAGCTGCCGTTGTAACGCGCTCGCTCTCTCCCCTCCCCACATCTCCAGGACTTGAGCTCTTTGCGCTGTTCAACCACCCCGGGACGGGCCAAGGCCTGCTGAAGTACTACACGGTGAAGGTTCCCCTGCGAATCCAGGTCGGGGACGAGGGGGTCATCGCAGTGGAGGCCAGCTGGTTGGACCACATGACCCAGCACTTCAACAGCGGCGCGTCGCTGGTCGACGGGTACTTCCACCTCTGGGGCGAGAACGGTAAGCAAAGGCGAGAGCGGCAGCCGAATTTTTCCACAGGAACCTCAACGGGATTAAACCCCCCGTTCGGTTCAAAGGGTAACATAAGAGTCAAGGGGGGGGGGGGCTCGACACATCCCTTGAGCTCAAGTCCCGAGTGGAACCCGGTGACGGTACTTCATCTCGATCGCTCCTCCGCCGACCTGCCCGTGCAAACGGCTGTCGTGTTTATTTCTAAAAAATAAATAAATATAAAAACAAAACGTTTCAGTGCAAAAGAGATTAAGAAAGACACTTTTTAAATGCTAACACAGGCCAGAGAGCCTTGAAGGGAAAATAGAGACATCCCTTAAAAGTCACAGAAAGGAGTATAACTCATAAGCCCTGCTCCACTTCAGTGGTTCATCCTTCTGGTTCCAGTGCCTCCAGTTGTGAGACTGTTTGCTCTCGCATCTCAGCTGCTTAAATACCTTTCCGCTCTGCGGTTATCACACGGTCTCCCTGAACGTCTCTCGGGGGACCGTGGGCCACATGGGCTGTGGTGCGAGTCTTTGTCTGCTTATGGTGAAACAACAGGCGGTCTCTGATGTTCCACAACAAGGGTTTTGAAAACAAATCTTAAGTTCAAACCCACACAAAGAGACGAGAAAATTTGTGTCCTGCCATGAGAACTCCCTGCTTGCAACTGGCTCAGGAGCCAGACGTGCAAAAGCAAGTCTTAGTGAAATTCGATAGACAGGTGGGTGGCTGGTTAGATGGATGGGTGGATGGATGGGTGGGTGGGTGGATGGATGGGTGGATGGGTGGGTGGGTCAGTGGATGGATGGATGGATGGGTGGGTGGGTCAGTGGATGGATGAATGGATGGATGGATGGATGGATGGATGGATGGGTGGGTGGGTGGGTCAGTGGATGGATGGGTGCGTGGGTGGATGGTTAGGTGAGAGGGTGGATGGATGAGTGGGTGGGTGAGTGGATGGATGGATGAATGGATGGAGGGGTGGATGGTTAGGTGAGAGGGTGGATGGGTGGGTGGGTCAGTGGATGGATGGGTGGGTGGGTCAGTGGATGGATGAGTGGGTGGGTCAGTGGATGGATGGATGAATGGATGGAGGGGTGGATGGTTAGGTGAGAGGGTGGATGGGTGGGTGGGTGGGTCAGTGGATGGATGGATGGATGGATGAATGGATGGAGGGGTGGGTACCTGGATGGATGGATGGATGGATGGATGAATTAAGTAAAGATAAAACTGATGTCTCACAGCTGATAACTTGTGATTTATACCAAACATTCTTATGGAACTGCCATACAGCCCCTGTGGTGCATACAGTAGAAATGGTGGAAAACCCACAACGCACGTGTGTTAAAAGCAAATGTGTGGTCATCTTAGTAATGATGTGTGACTTTGCGGACGCCTGTAAGTCGGTTAGGTCTGCACCTAGAGCCGCAGACTTCAGATCGACCCCCTTTTCCGCAGATTGTAAGTAGCAAAACCATCAAGTTCTAACTAACCTGAGGACCTACAGCCAAGCAGCTCTAAATTTAGTATCTTAAGGCTTTATCGTAGCAGATCTGTCAAGCGGCGCTCGGACGGTATTCGCCGCTGCGTTCCCTGCAATTCACAGCATAATGAAGACTCTGACTATGAAATGAAAAACCCATTTGTGTCTCTATTGACAAGGGTTATTATAGCGACCGCGTCGTATTACGCTCATGTATTCCAATGTCGTCCGTAACATGGGTTATTTACCCTGCCGTCCGTCTCGTCGCTTACGTCTCTATCGATCAGCCTGGCCGGTACACAAGCGGAGAAGAAGGATTGAAATGGGGGCGCTCGGGCCAGGACCGGCGCCGGAGGGACAATAACAGACCTGAAAAGACCGGCGGCTCATTGTTTGCTCGAGTGCTTCTCGCAAACAGCAAGACCAGCATCGACGCCTTTGTTCGGATGTTAGCCGCGGCCTGAGCGCGGTCGGCGACCAAATGGACCTTTTTTTCTAGGTTTCTAGGTACAGGCGCTCGCTACACTCCTTGCTTCTGTCCTTCGGCGGAGAGTATGACATCAGAATGTCATCACTCTGGAGATTTTCCACTTATTTAAGAATGTTGTTAAGGTTTCACTGGCTGCGGGGCTCCGAGCGACACTCTCGAAGGATCTGCGTTCCACTTAAAATCTGCCATTTTAGCGGACCACGACACTTGCCGGCGAGGAGACGGTGCGCCGAAGTCTCACTCGGAAGGTGTGTGTCTGTGGCGTTAATAACACACCTGCGCCGCAGCGGCAGAAGGGTGTAAGATCTGTATTTATACTCGGTGCTGCTCGAGTCGGGTGGGGGTGACCGCGAGACGTTTGCATGGCCGTCGTCTCTTCCTCTCGCTTTTCCTCACGACGCCCGCGCTCCGAGTCCCCGGCGCCGGCTGGCCGCTGCCTCGCGCCGGCCCGATCCCCGAGCGTCGCTCTGAACGCTCGGCCTGGGTCCCCGTTTTCAATTACGGCCCGAGCGAGGGCGCGGGACGCAGCAACGGCGGCATCCGAAGGCGCGCGGAGGCGTCTCCACCTGAGCGAGCCGTCGGAAAGAAGAAAGGAGCCTCGACGTCCCATCGCTGCCGCCCCCTCCCTGCACCCGAGCCCCGATCCCCATTATCCGGAGTAATAATGAAATCTCGAGTGTCCTGGAGAAGAGAGACAGCACTGTGCAAACATTATTAGTGTGCAAATGTCGGGGAAATAATGGGAAAGCACTCAGGCCACGAGGAGGACGTCTGCGGGCTGGAATATGCCTGCGGTGGTGGAGCAGCTGAGATGGGCGGCCCTGTCACTATTAAGTCTTCAGAACATGTTTCTTCAAGTGGACAATAGGATAGGTTTTATAGTCTTAAACGGCGACGGGCGCACAGCACGCCGTGACGCCGTGACGTCTGCACACTGGACGTACAATGAGAAATATGCCCCGACCTGGAGGTGGTCGTTTCTCCTCCTCCTTCAAATACAAAAGCACACGTGTGCCAAGCATCTGTACAGGTTCCTGGCGGTTCCGGTGCTATCAGTTCGGTTGCTCTCTCATCCTCATAAAACTAGGAAAACGTGGACTTGTTTCACAGGAACGAATGTCGACCGAATCCGTAACTAACATCCTTCAGCCTTGGGAAGAAAACGGAGGAGAACCTCCATCATCGCTGCCTCCTTCAGCGCCCTCTTATTTCAGCTCTTTGAGCGACTTTTTAAAAGGGCTGCGGTTCTGAAATGTTATATTTGTTATATATTCCCTGAATGTTGTGAAAGGTATAACTAGGCTGTTTGGTTTTGAAGCTCCATTTGTGCGGTGTGCTGTGTCAGGGAGCAGTTTCGTGAGGCTACAGAGCTAATCCAAGCGTTACTGTGTTTGCAGATAAACATTCCTGCCAAACAATCGACCTTGACTCTTTGTCACGAACCCGGGGCAGCCTTGGTGGGGAGGGCACTATAAAAAGTTAGTCGAATGGACGAAATGACAAAAGACAATTGCCGATCGGGGCTTTGGGTGACTAAAGTCACCGGTAGTTTGCGGGGGGTCATCTATGACAACACAGCCGGCCCTGTTTTGGGGCGGCCGGAATGACCTCTCCTTTGCGGAACTCGGCTGTTCTCTGCAGATCTGCCCCCCAAGACCGTGGAGAGCGTCTTCATCTTCCAGGAGGGGCCGGAGGGGGAGTCGGGCGCGGCGACCGCGTACGACGCCATCGTGGTGGAGCAGTGGACCGTCATCGATGTAAGTGAAGAGAACACGTCCGCCTTGCTTTTCCTTTGCCCGTCGTCCGGCCATTCCCGCACCCGTCAGAAGACCCGTCTCATCTGAGCTTTGACCCAGAGGCCCGTAGAATCAAAAATCCTGAATGAGCGAGTATCTCGCCCATGAGCTGCACGATCTGATGTGACCGAGGAACTGAGAGCCAGGAAGTAACCGAAAATGCCCGTTCTCTCGCAGCACTGAGTAACATTTCAGGCCAGACCTAATAATATCGAGTCATTTACAAGATGCACTAACTCACTGCTCAGTCAGGTGCATTAACTGGAGGGGCTGCAAGGAGAATAAATTCTGTTATCCTCTTAATGCAGCTCTTTAAGACCCTCACGCAGGAGGCAGAGACCAGATTCCAGACACAAAGTGACCGCTGCTGTTTCGCTCCTGCAGAGGTTTATAACTTAAAATACACGTCTCCAAATACAGTTCAAACGCAGCTGTTGCTCCGGGTTGTCTCGTCATCTCGCATCTGTCCACATGCTGCGGCCGAACCGATTTCCCAGCGTGCTATTTCCCCCAAAAAGCCGCCAATCTCTCCTCTCCACCTCACCGTGTACGAATGTGCCTGTGCAGTTCTGCCCCGGTATGGCGCCACTCACAGCCATCCACGTCCTCTGACGTTACACATACCGTCTGATGGGGACCGACGTCCTCCAGCCGCCCACCTCCACACACCGCTGCTCATGTCTCATTCAGTCGCCTTCGGTGCGCCATCTTTAGCGTGAAGTGCCGCTCCGGGTCTCTCCTTTCTCATCATTTAGCAGTAAAACGCGAGGCAGACAGAAGCGGTTTTGTCTGAGTGCTGAGCAGAAGTGACACACACACACACACACACACACACACACACACTCTGCTGTACAGGTCACCGGGCTGCACCCCAGTTAAGGCGCCAAACTCACTTCTGTAAATATGTAAGTTATACGGATGTGGGCGACATTCTGAAGTCTGAAGTAAGACTACAGATAGAGACAGAAGTATCTGCAACCAGCGTGGCAATAATACTTCTTCAGAAGTCCTGAATAATCAGGACCTTGTAAAATGTCTGGACACTTTGTGGTGTGACTCCTCTACTTTGTGACAATATGTGTTTAGCAGTTGAAAAGGCCTCTTAGCTTCTGTCACAACCCGGCAGTTAACTCCTAATGAACGTTGTCTGTTGACGGAACGCGTCACGTGCTTTTCATCCTCAGCGGAAAGAACCGGTCGGACCAGCAGCGCCACTCGAGCGAGACGGCTCTCCGGCTCTTTGCGGAACATCACAGCACAACTAGCCATTAAAACCCGCCTTGATGGTCCCTGTCAGCAGGGTGATGTTGTCAGAGGATTTATGGCGAGAAAAACCGTGTACACGTGTCGTTTCCGGGTCTGTACGCTTGTTGGGTGCAGGGATCCAGCACAGGTCTACACACCTGAAGCGAAGGGACTTCGTGTTTCGCATCTTTCCAGAAATCCGTGGCATCCCTTAAAGCGCGGCGGAGTTGCCAGGCAACGCGGCCACATCGCAGGCGTCCTTCCCTGCCGACGGCGGCTCCAGCAACGCAGCCGTTTAAGAGCTACGCAGGGGGCGGCTGCGCTCACCGGACAGCGGCTCCTCGCGTGCTTGTCAACGTTTTAATGCTGCTTGAAAGACGCCAAATAACCTTCTTTGCAAGCAACCCAGATAATGTGCGTTGAGCCGGTGCGTCTTTGAGGCGCAAAACATCCAAACGGCCGATTCTGCACGAGCAGGAAAAACACCAGCAAGCAGGTTTCCTCTCAAAGTCCGTCCACCTGCTATCCTTTAGTCCAGAATCATTGGGCTATGAAACTACACCCTGAAGAGCAGGCCGTTGCAAGATGGCCACACACAATGACTCTCTCCATCCATCCGTCCATTCATCCAACCATCCACCCATCCATCTATCCATCATCCATCCACCCATCTACACATCCATTGTCCATCCACCCATCCACCCATTGTCCATCCATCTGTCCATCATCCATCATCCATCTATCTATCATCCATCCACCCATTGTCCATCCACCCATCCACCCATTGTCCATCCATCTGTCCATCATCCATCATCCATCTATCTATCATCCATCTACTTATCCACCCATCCATCATCCATCCATCCATCATCCATCCACCATCCATCCACCCAGTGTCCATCCACCCATCCACCCATTTACCATCCATCTGTCCATCATCCATCCATCCACTTATCCACCCATCCATCATCCATCATCCATCCACCATCCATCTGTCCATCATTCATCCATCCATCCATCATCCATCATCCACCTATCCATCATCCATCTATCTATCATTCATCCACCCATCCACCCATCCATCATCCACCCATCATCCAACCATCCATCATCCATCTATCCATCATCCATCCACCCAGTGTCCATCCACCCATCCACCCATCCATCATCCACCCATCATCCAACCATCCATCATCCATCTATCCATCATCCATCCACCCAGTGTCCATCCACCCATCCACCCATTTACCATCCATCTGTCCATCATCCATCCATCCACTTATCCACCCATCCATCATCCATCATCCATCCACCATCCATCTGTCCATCATTCATCCATCCATCCATCATCCATCATCCACCTATCCATCATCCATCTATCTATCATTCATCCACCCATCCACCCATCCATCATCCACCCATCATCCATCCACCCATCATCCATCCACCCATCATCCATCCATCCATCATCCATCCATCCACACAACATTGGCGGCCCCTATTCCTGCTTCGAGTTACAGCCTCGGTTTTCTGACAGCCTTCACATGCGATTCCCCGCTTTTGAGAGGAGATCTGTGCTGCTGGCTTTCAACCTCAGACGCCAACGTGCGATTATGGGCTTCTTGTACTTTCTTGATCGGCACCGGAGAAAACAGTTTTTCTTTTTTACGTTGACGCTGCTCAGCTCCTGCTTTTGTCCAAAGCGACTTACAGCTTTTGCCTTCTTGTGCAACAGCGAAGCCCCTTCGGGACTCGATCCGCTGTCCTGTTTAGCCAAAACCAAACGCCTGTCTCATTAAAGAACCGGCTTTTCGCCAGGAGCCAGCGGTGCCGTACGGCCCAGACTGGGCCCGTGAAGCTGCGGCAACGTGTGTTTCTGTGACGTTTTACTGACGGGAGAGGAGGAGAAAAGGCAGTTCTCGGCAACCTTCATTTTGAGCAATTTTTCAGGAAGAAAGGAGCAAATTACAGTGCTTTTCAGCATATCTGGCATTTGAATTTTCGGGAATTGTTCCCGGGAGAACTGCTCCTTGGCGGCCGGCATTCCTGTCACGTTTGCGCTGGAAACTCAGATCCACTTCAGTGACTGATACGTCGGAGCTGCATTTCATTAAATGTCGGCCGCGTGACCGTTTTATTTTTACATTTAAGGAAGCCCTGTGGAGCAGTTCACGCGGGCTCTGTCGGCGCCGCGCTCCCTCCGCGTTTGTTCAGACGGCGTGCGATGCACAACGTCGATACTGGAATCGCCAGCCATGTTCCCGCAGCCTCTCGGCGGCGCTTTCGTTTTCATCGGATGCCGCGATGAATCTGCACGAGTCGCTGGTTTCTCAGAACCTGCTTTGTAACGCAAAACTATTTCAGGTCGTTGCTTTTCGGGCCCGAGGAGAAAGAGTTTGGGTGCCACTGCCCCGGGTCTCCTTCTTTATCTCCGCACTTTCTTCACGGCTGTGGAATGCAGTTGAGCAACTGACCGGACAGCTGATGGAACCCATCCTCCTCCTCCTCCTCCTCCGGGAGAGAGAGAGAGAAAGTTGCAGTAGGAAAGAGTGGTACAAAAGGAGCAGGACTGTCAGGTTATGCAAGAACGTGTTGGGTCGCAGTCGGCAGAAACCAAACTGTGACAGAACTTTGTTTTCGAGGGCGTCTGTTCGCCGGACTCCAACCAAAACATCTTCCAAAGGATTTACCGCTTTATCAGTTTGCAATTCAGCTTTTTCTCTGCGGTCCAGAAATCTCAGCAAACAAAGTCTGCAGGACAAAGGAGGGAAGGGGGTGACACTGATGTCACATGCGGCCTGGATAAATCAGACTGAAAAGCAGGAGTGGTTCTGAGGTCCAAGTGACCGTCTGAGTTACGGGCCACGTGCTGCTCGTGAGAAGAAACATAGTTCAAACGAAGAGCGGGTAGTTATGAGGCCCGTCTTCCGCGAGGGCCCCTCGGCTCCGCTCGCCGGCCCGTCTTTAAATATTTATTCCTGTTTCGTCTTCAACCAGCCGCTCCGAAGCCTCGGCCGCCAGCAGCTCCGTGGACCCTGCGCGCTCGGGGTCATTTGACGTGCGGTTAGGAAACTGTGAACCAGGCGACGCCGGCACATTGAAGTGCGACCAGCTCGAGGCGGTTCCGGAAACTCGTCTCGCACCACACGCCCGTTTCGCTTCCCGCTCTGTTGTCGAGCGCGGCAAACAGCCGCCGAGTGTTTTACTGAGGATTACCGCCGCTTTGTCTGGGGTCTCTGAGATTCACCGCCTTAAACTCGGTGTCGCGTGCAGTTCAAACTCCCCTGCTGTGTGTCACAAGCAGAAACAGCTGCCTGTGGTGTGTGTTCGGTTAGCCTATGTTGGCAGCACACACACACACACACACACACACACACACACACACACACACTGTCACTCGCGAGACTCGCCTACATGGCCCGTACGTCGAAACGGTTTTGCTCGTGAGGAAACACATTTTACCCCACATGACCCCGGCTGTATGAATACTCCCTGCAGCACACAGTAAAACCCGACTCTCATTTTCAGTTTTAACAGACTCTGGTTGCCTCTCACACTGGCAGCTGGACACAGGTTCACCGAGCTTCGTCTCCGAAAGCTCCCGACCTCGGCCGCCGAGCCGCCGCCGTTGTCTGTGTTTTCTTCCAACGCGGCTTGCAGGTTCCACACGCCGACACGGCCGGATGTCAGAAGAGGAGGAGTTAAAGCAGACCTCCTCCCCAGGTTTTAACCAGCACCGACCGGGTTGAACGCGCGTGTGTTTAACCGCGACTTTATCTGCCGTGCGGGTGAGGAACCGCACGGTGAGGGGAACGGCAATACGGCTGTGGTGGCGCTCGCTTTGGTTGGAACGTGACTCCCCAGCCCTGCTGCCGCTGGCACCGCTGGGTTAGTGTTTGTCGGAGGCATTTAGAAGACAGGGACACGTGGGCGGGTTTCCATCCGTCTCTGGCGTGACACGATTTTCTGAGGCGGTGCCCACTTCCTGCAGACAGGCCTGCACCCATCTGAGCCACACACACACACACACACACACACACACAGGGTGGCGAGCTGAGGGGTCAGGCAAACGGCATCCAGGAGCTCAACAGGTCACAATATTTTCATTTGGAGTTTGAGGTCATAAAAAAACAATGAGTGCAGCTGTGATGCAGCTACAGTTAAAGCGCATCATTTATTCCCATCCAGGTGCGTTCCTCACCCTTCGTGGGCCCATTCTGCCGGGACCCTGCATGGATCCTCACCTTTTATTGTTACAAACCCGCAACGTTAAAATGAACTGCAAACCGTATCGTCAGTTTTGTCCTCAGTGAAAATCTTGCATGTTTAGGACTGACCGGCTGTGTGTGTGTGTCTGCAGGGGGTGGCTGTGAAGACCGACTACATCCCGCTGCTCCAGTCGCTCGCCATGTATGGATGGAGACTCACCTGCGTGTTGCCCACGCCGGTCGTGAAGACCAACAGGTGAAGGTCCTCCTCTGCGGAGCGGTGCCCCGGTGGGGCGGGCGTGGTGCCGGACGCTGCGGCGACCATTGGTTGCGCTTCGTGGTCCCCCGGGGGCCTGGCAAGGTGCTAAACCCCCGTGGAGGAGAGTCAAAGGTCCTGCAGAAAGAGGACCCCCGAAACTCCTCCTCCTCCTCCTCCCGCGAGGCAGAAGAACTCAGCGAAATCGCCGCTAAGGAGACCAGTCAGGCAGTTGGTTGAGTTTGTTATCGATTAACCAGAAGGTCCCGCTTGCCGAAACCAGCCGCTCCACGTCACCGTCTGAGGGGGCGGAATGCGCGGCGCGGTCTCCGCCGGGGATTCGCTCCCGTGTTCGGCGCGGTCGCTTCCCGCCTCTCGCTTACGTTTGCCAGCGAGCGGGGAGACGGGGCTGCGCGCCGCCCTCTGGTGGCCCGGAGGAGCAGTAACACGATCACGTCGGCAGTGATTAATTACTGATCTATTTTAAACTGTTCTTCGCAAAGAGGGAACAAGGCCGATTCATCACGACGCCGTCACACCGGGGCGTTGTAATATTATACATCTCTTTAGCATCTGTTCATTCATTTATCATTATCAGGGACACGTTCGTATCGGCTGAGGGCCCGACCGCCGCGCGCGCGCCTCTCCCGCACCTCGGCGAGTGGCGTTAAATAAGACCCGGGCGGCGGTGTTTGTCACGGAGGTTCGCGCTCTTTTGGAGAGAGCGCTTTGTTCGCAGACGTGTCTCCGCTCTTCCGGAACCGGCCTTATTGCGGTCCCGCAGGGAGCCGATGAAATCCTGCCGGAGACGGACGCTCCCCCTCACGCCCGAAGGTTAAAAATGGGGAATTGCTCTCGGCGGAGCGGGAAAGTATTTCTGGAGCGGCTCCGGATGATCTTTTCACGTGAAGACGGCGAAGGGGTGATGGATGTTGTTTTCGTAGGAGGCTGGAGCATCCATTAGGGGTGCCGGGAGGGCGCGGTGATTATGCGTGGGGGTAAATTTCGCAGACGGGAAACAGGGACCCATGTGTGATTAATCTTCTCTCCGGCAGCGACGGGAGCCTGGCCACCAAGCAGATCGTGTTCCTCCAGAGACCCGTCCTGCCTCGCAAGAAGAAGGAGTCCAAGGTACTCGACCCCGTGTTCCTCCGCCTGTTTCTCTTGGCGCTCCGACCGCACGGGTTCAGGTCGAAGCCGCCGGCCGCAGTGCGTGCTGGGAAATGAGCCCCCCCCCGGACCTTTCTCCTTTTTCGTTACGAAGCCACATAAAACGAGTTCTCGGTTCCGACTGAAAGCGGAGCCGGTTGCTGTGGGACCCCCCCCGGGGGCGGAAAGGAATGTCAGGCCACTGAACTGCCGTGACAGTCCCTGGACAGAAAGACAAAGCAACCGAACGCCAATATTTCACCGTTGTTTTAAACCGCTTTTGTTTACTTTGCAGTTTGCAGCTGCTGTTATTTTTAACATTTTCTTGCGGAGCTTTTCCGTGCCCTGAGGGTAAATCGCATCCGTCCCTCCGGGTTCCTTCTGTTCGTCTACACGCCGAATTCTAACTGATCTCCTATTTATATCTGTCGTTGTCACACGCGGCCGGCTCGCGTCTGCCGCTTAAAAATTATTTATAGTCTCGTGACGCTTCGCCTCTGTAGCGTTTTATTGATCCCTACATCTTAGTCCTGTTTTTGTTCGAGGCTTATTTTTTCACACCGATATTCCCTGTTGAAAGCTTCTCTGCGGCTCGGCGTTTTACCCGCACAGCGGTATCGGCCGGTTCCTTGAAAGGGTGTCATTATGTTCTCTTCTGAAACGTTTGAGAGAACGGTGTAAAACAGCGAGCCGCGATTAACATGTCGCATTCGCTGCTTCTTTTTTAGATACTCAGCTTCAGAACGAGGAATAAATCGAACAAGAACTCGGTGAAGGACGCGCCAAAGGAGAAGACCAAGAAGAGCGAGTCGCCGGGGTCGGAGAAGGAGACGGACGAGCAAAGGAGCGGCAGAGGAGAGGAGAACGAGGAGGTGGTGAGGAAGAACATTGAGAACCGGCCGGGCGAGAGGACAAGCCTGGAGACGAAGGGAGACCAGGGACCAGAAGCTGAACGGGAGGCCGGAGAGGCGGACGGCGAGGAGGCGGGAGGCGGAGGGCCGGGGGACCGGCCGGAGGCGGCCGGGGGGTCGAAGGCAGCGGCGGGCGGGGAGCAGGCGGAGCGTCCAGAAGAGAAGGACGAACTGGCCGAAATGGACGACGGGCAGCAGAGCGCGGGGGGCGAAGAAGGGCGCGGACCGGCAGGCTGCGAAGAGAGCGCCGTGCTTCGGGTCTCCGCGGAGACGGAACGCATCCCGGAGGCTGCGGACCCCTCCTCCGATTCGGCCCCCCTCGGCTCAGAGCAATAGACTCCGTCCTCTAAGGCGGGGGGCTCTGGGGCGTCCGTCCCGCTTCTGAGCACCAGCGACAAGCGGAGGTGCGGCTCCACCTGTCGCTCGGATTTATCATCGCTTTGGGCTCGACGGGCGGCCGCAGCTGCAGCTCGCGTCTGTTTGGTGGCCAAGAAATCCTGAGAGATTCTCTCAGAAATAAAGAAGGAATTTCCCGCTGCGCCGGGTGCTGAAGCCGGGACACGTTTTCGTCGCTAATAGATTCTAAATATTAAGCCACGATGAAGTTTTTCTTACAAAGTCGGTGGTTTACGGCCCGACTCCGGCATCTGGCCCTTACCTTTACTGTCCGTTTGAGCACATTAAATCACGCTGGTTGTCGCTGTATTAACAGGAGGCGCAAATAACGCTTTTTATCCAAATAAATCCTGTTACTGAGAAAAACATTCCACCGGGGGGGGTGCAAACAGATACGGCTGTTCCGGCCGAGCCCAGCTTGTACCGAAGGGCCCCGCATCGGAGGAAATACGTTCGAAACCCAAAACTGTAACTAATGCAATTTGTTTTTTTTGTTTTTTTTTAAAAATTTCCGCCTGCCGCCCATCAGTCCAAGCGGAGCCGACCGCGTCCTGCCAAAGTGCGCCGCGCCGCCCTGGGCGGCAACAGGCCGGCGCCGTTCAAAACACGCACTTCACACAAACCGGTGTCCCCAGGAGACCCCCGTCTGTCAATAGGAATTCGATCACGGTTGTCGTGTGTGTTCTGTGGAAATACGGTGTGGCCGGACACGTCGTCCGTGATGTAGCTGTGTAGTAAAGGTGACCGCGAGGGTCCCGAAGTGATGGATAATTTAATGCTGGTTTTGCTGATGTTCCTGGTTGTTGTCCTGAGGTGTAAGGTTCCCTCTGCTGCCGTGTTGCAGAGCTGGCAGGAGGTTTCGGGGGGTGAACTCCGTGGGCTGGAGAGGAAGACGACGGTTGTGTCGTTCAGCGGAAGCAACGTGGCGCTTTTTGCAGCTTATTTCTCCGCGAAAAGAATTATGGGAAGAATTATCTCATTGTTTGTATTCTTTTTTGTATTTTTTTTACTTGTACAACTCATGTATGGTTAACTGTACACAGTTCGGAGAAATGAAAAATCTGACGTCACCAGGATCTTGTTTTATTTTTTCTGGTTTTTATTCAGTCTTCGCTTTGTCTCATCGCTGCTAAATGTACCGACCGCAAACTGGACCCCCGCTCTCGCTCTAACTGTGTGTTTCCACGGCGCGTCCGGACAACCTCGGCTTCTCAGAGACCCTCTTCCTGACCGCCTCGCTCCCTCGCCGGGGGTCTGCGGACCGCACGTCCCAGCCTGCGCCGACGGACGGGTTTCCGCCTCCCTGCCGTGTGAGGCGCGGCTCAGAAATGAGCGAACGACAAACAAACCAAAGCAAGAAAGCAGCTCGAGCGATGAAACCGGGCCCGTGTATTAGCGGCTGAAGATCATTGAGAAAACAGGCAGGTCTAAATATTTGAAATATAAACTTATCGTGGGTCGAACTGGGCACGGGCAGTGCTGAAGATCACCCGCTCATTCTGTGCCCGGAACCACCTCCTTGTACGACATCGGTTTCTCATTTGTTTATTCCTGACACCTGTATAATTTGTATATTATAGATCTGCTTCTTTGCTGTTTATTTTTTAAAACCTAAATATAATTGTTTTGCCACTTGAGTTGCCGTGCTTCTTATCCACAGGAGCTGCGGGATCTGTTGAGGAGCCCCGGTCGCGTATTTGTCCAGCAAACTGTAAACGCTCCCGTTTGGGGTCTCCCCCTGAGGGCTGTCCCCACACGGGGCAAAGACGCGTGCTTCTGGTGGATCGGTCACCCTACGCTGCCCACAGTGGACTGGAGCCCCGTCCAGGGTGAACCCGGCCTCCCCGCACGGGCTCCGCTGTCACTGACAGGGCGACGGGAGGAAGCCTATCCCACGAGCTCACCTGGGCTCCGCCGCACCTGTCGGCCTGTATTTCCACCCAGGTCCCGAAGAGACGCCACGTGGACGTCCCGCCCTCCTCCCGCCTCCGCTCTGTCCACACGTGATCCTCAGAATGGATTTCGGTCGGGGCTTCAGCACAAAGAGCAGTAATCCAGCGCGAGCAGGATGGGTGTCGGGCTCCGGCGTAACAGAGCCCTTCTCCTTTGTGTCTGCGGCCATTATGATGAATGACAGGTGGAGCGAGAACCTCTCTGGTCTATCGGCGCTCAGGTTTCCCTCGCTGCCCTCAAACGGTCCTCAACGCTGCGCAAATATTTTGAAAAGACGCTTAAAACATCCGCGGCATTCGATAGTATACCTTATGTAATCGAAAAACGCAAACGTGACTAACCGGCGGAGCCGGGTGAACTTTCTTGACGTGGTTCGTGACCTCCGGTTACACCCGTGCGGGCAGCCGGTCCGAGCTCGGCGGCTCCTCGAACCGCGCAGGAACAGACTGGGCTCTTTTCAAATGACACGTCGGGACTGTTAAACTGAACGTCTCCCGCGTTTGACGCGTTTCTTCTGTTGCCAAACAGCAGGTTGTGTCTGGCATACGTGACTCTCGTGGAAATCATAAATATTTAAGCGGGTGGTGCTGGTGGGGGAACTCAAATGTGTTCGGAATGTCATGAATCAATATTAACTGTTCAGGGGAACAAACCCGGCGGCGTGGAGCAGCACAGCGCGGAGGGGCACGGTGGCAGCGAGAGGAGGGACCACACGCTCACACAACTGACCTCCAGGCAATAAGCCGAGTCTTCGCGATGAGAAAAGGGTATATTACAGTTCAAAAATGCACCAAATCCCCGCCTTTTTCTATCCTTTCCTATTGTTTCCAGAAGGATCCCAGCAGAGACCAGTTATTAAATCGGCAAAAGCTCCATCTTATATCCTAAATCTTTTGGTTTGGCACACAAAGCTCTCGTCCGCAATTAAAAATAATCAAATTTATGGGCTGATCAGAGAAGATATGTTTAAGTCCTACAAGTTCTCCAGGTGAGGAGTTGGCAGACGTGACAATGGAACAAATGAGATTATAATATAATATAACATAATATATAGCTGCTCTGAAAGAGGTTATTGGCCCTTATGCTTCTAATATTTCAGCACGTGTTTCTTCAAAGGCTTTTCCATCACAATGAAACCATATCGTAACCGGTATTGCTTATTTAAATAATGACCGCGGCCAGTAGTCGTGCTCATTGTGTTAGGTGAGTGGGCACGAATGAGGGCGGCTGCTGAATAAGAACACGAGCAGCGCAACAATAGAAACATAATAATAGAATCCCAGGAGAGACATCTGCACGTGTCGGCCGTCTTTGCAAAAACCGATCTTCTCCGCCTGGCAAAACGGAGGAGGCGCCGCTGCTTCGAGCCTATTTTCTCATTCGGACGCGGAGGCCGTCCAACGCCGAACCGGCGCCTAATAAAACGGGCGTTTTTCATCCGCCTCGAACCGAAATGCCGCAGACAAGTGTGTGAAAGTAGCACCATGAAGACGAAATCACGTTTTACGATTTGCAAACGTTCCGTAGGATTTAACTGTAAAGAAGGGGGATCCGATATGAAGGTGACGATGAGCCGCCGTGAGCCGGACGTCGGGTCCGTCTCAGCGTAAGCTCCTCGCACCGCCGCTGCCCCCCGGGGTTCCGCGTCCGGCGTCTGTCCGTCACGTCCGGCAAACGAAATGAAACGACATTCTCGTACTTTGCCCGTTTTATTTTGACATGTGACGTGTGTCTTTGAAGAAAAACAAACAAAAAAAAACAACCAGTTTTGCACGGTTTTTGAACCACCACGTCAGGCTTCGCAACCTAAGCTGTGCGAAAACCTTCGACTGTGGCTTCGTTCTGCTGATTTACTTTTTTCTGATTTTTTGGACGCTTCCAGAGGTCTGATGTGGAACTCGTTCAGCTCTTCCCGGGGATGAACTCTGTCCCAGCCGTGGGCCTGGAGACGCGGCGCCGTCTGCTGGTCACCGAGACATCGGCGTGTTTCTACCGCGATGAGGCCAAAACAAAGTGAGGAGTAAAACTCGCACCTTCGGCCTGAGCTGTTTGTACCTCTCAAACGTTTTCATTCTAAAGCATCGATACACATTCTTAATACGCTGGCGGTTTATCTCATTAAACACCAACTGCAGAGAGTTACAAACCAGGACTCAGAGGACTAGTTAGCATAACTATCGCTCTAGGTAAGTATAACCATCATCCCACAAGGCTTTAGTCATTCTATATAACAGTAACTCTAAATATAAAACTATAACCATCACTCCGTGTAGCTCAAAATGTTCTATATCACTTTAATCATTCTGTGTAACTCGACCCATCTTTTTACGTGCTTCTCGTCGTCCCGGGGACGTGCCGAGTACCGTGTTTTACCGTGGCTGCTCAGGTGCCGCCGTCCCGCCCGGGCGTCTAGGGGCAGCAGTGGAACCGCACGTCGTTGAGCGAGGAGTCGTCCAGCCCGGACTGGTACGCCTCCATCTTGGTCTCGAGGCCGCAGATGCCCCCCGTGTCGCACTCCTCGCTCCAGTAGCCGTACTCGCCCCACTCGGTGCCCTGGCCCTGCAGCGTGGGGTTGGAGCTGCAGCGGAAGCGGATGTTGTTGGCCGAGGTGTCGTCCCCGAAGAGGCCCAGGTGCGGCTCGACGCGCAGCTGGAAGGACTTGAGGACCCCGGAGCCGGGACACCACTGAGGGTCAGTCCACTCGCCGAAGCTGGAACGGGGAAGCAGCGGTTAAGTCTACAAAGCTGGGCGTCTCGCCAGAAGGGTGCACGTTTGAGACCTGTTTCGACGGACAAAAGTCAAGCTTGGACCAAAGCAAATGTCAAACTGTAACTTTCTTCTAGGCGGCTTTGCGTCGCTCAGATTAAAAAAACACGGCGAGCAAAAGCCTTCGTTCCACAGACAGCAGCTCTAACACACTTTCCAGAACCGTGTCCGACGCGAGAGGCGAAAGAGGAGCGTGTCCGTACTATCCGGTGTGAGACTCCGTGTAGTACATGTAGCTGCGGTCCCCCGGCCGGCTGCAGAAGAGGCGGATGCCGTTGAGAGCCGTGTCGTCCAAGCCGTACTGGTTGGGCTCCACCTGGAAAGAGAGCGACTCTTCACACTCACGCACCTGAGCACGTCGCTCACACACTCCAAACGCTGCAAACACGCGACAAATCTCAGCTCTCGCGGTTCGTGAACAATCCGGGCTCCACGTTCACCCGGACGCTTCGATTTCGCGCAAAACCAATGGACTTGCGTTCCCCATGTAACGCGGCGTGTCGCACGAGTGCGTTTTACCCGCAGACTGAAGCCCACGGCGTAGAATCCCTCTGGACACATCTCAGGCCAGGTCCAGTTGCCGAACTGCCCCCCGTTGGGCACCGTCAGGATGCTGTAGTTGGCCCTTCCGGCAAAGCGCATCCCGGCGGGCTCCACAAAGGGCCTCTCCTCCAGGGCGCCGAGGCCGGGGACGAGGGCGGAGAGCACGGCGAGCAGCGCGAACGCGACCAGAGCCATGCCGATTCCTGATCTGACACACACACACACACACACACACACGGTCAGAAGGACACGCAAGATTTTCACTCGTATATATAGACACACACACACCTCCAGCCCTGTCGGTCTCATCTTATCTGTGTTAATAAGTGACGCTCCTGAGAAAAGCGGTGAGAAAAGTCACCTGCTGAGACCGACGCGCTCGGCTCTTTCTCCGCTTTGGGCCTCCGTTTACGCCGCGGCTCCGCATCTGGCACATTAACTGTGAAAACAATATAATGAAGTATTTCTTAGTTGTGTATCACACTCCATTACCTGAAGTTCACAGTGAGCTGGAAACACACTGAGGAAAATATACAACATCTGAGCTCAGTTGTTATTTACCACTGACAGAGTTACGTATATTATTGGGATGTATGTATATATACATAATATACGTATGTATATTAATCTCTGTTACTTAATAATTATCATTATTGCTTATTTCCTGCACGTTAAAAAGACACCCCCCCCCAACGGTGCTTAAGAAGACCCCTCACTTTCCAAGACGGGCTGGAACGTTGTTAATTTCCACCTTTTTCTTGGTCTGTAAACTTCATAAACCTCCTTATCGGGTGCAGTGCTGTGCTGTACTGGATAACCAGGAGAGCAATGTGCTCCTTTCCCACCTGCATCTTCACCTTCGTGCCGCTCAAGGCTATCAGGAAGCCAGTCGTGGAGCTCGTGTGTTTTGTCATTTTCTTTAGATGTGAGGTAGGTGTGAATAACAACAGTTCAAAATCAAAGTCACGATTCTACTCATCCTTCACGTGTAAATTGGTTTTACTGTTCGTTTAAAAAAATAACGTTTTAAACTGCCCGAGGCGGCAACCGCATTTTACAGAAAACTGGAACGCTGTGGAAAACCTTACTTGGGGGTGCAGCAGTGCAGGTTATTTCACTGTTCGCACGGTACAAGAAGCCAGGATGCAAACTATTTATAACCACGAATTAAAATGCTTACAATAGAAAATGGGTTTGAAATGGATGGGAAAAAAATGTTTTAATCCGAGCATCAACTGCAACGTGGATTAAAACGTTCCGTTTGAACGTTTAGCCTAACGAACTGTTGAAAAGTCTTATTTGGTGCACAGTTGTCTCGCAACACAACACGACACCACACAACACGACACCCCCCAGAGCTGCTTCAGTGGCCTCCTGTGCGACTCTTTGCTCAAGAGCACAGCTTTAAAATGTCCTTTATTTTAATCGGAGCCGCCGAAGACGGTTTTTTTTTACCCTGCTTATTTTCTGCAGCTCACTTATCAACGTGTTCTCATCACCTGCTCAGGAAACCACGTGGTGTGACCACAAGCAGCGGCAGTCGTGTGACGGAGACCCAAAGACCGTCTCCACGCGCTAAAAACATGTTTTTCGAAAGAAAGCGGAGGCCCCTCAGCAGAGGGAAGTGCGGCCCGCAGCGCTGCACACGAGGAAATCTTGACACGCTGCTCAGACTCGGGCTCTTCCCTGCTGTCCTTATGTCTGCTTCTTGGTCCCATAGTGCCCCTGACCCCCCGCGGTGGCTCCCCGGCTCTCGAGGGGTCCAGACCGCCGCGATCCCGTCCCTCAGCTCCCAAAGGGCAGGGTCCCTGACCCCCGGTGCGGCAGGCTGTCTAACCGGTGAATCTGTGGAACGGACAGGATTCGTCGTCGCGGGCAGCAGCTTCACGGGGGTCCACAGGGTTGCCACACCCTCAGTTCCAGTCCCTGCTCCTGCTGGGTTCTACTGTGGCGGCCTTTATCGAGACTTCCCCCTGTGTGGATGAACACAACACTGTAGCTCCTGTCTCTGCACGTTGCTGTTCGTGTGTCAGATCCAGTGTTGAAGCAGCTGAACCTGAACCTCGAGTCACGTGTACCGGCAGCGACCCTGCGCGGGTTTACAGTCGCCGGCCTGGAGCACACAACATGTGCTCAGTGAGCCGGGTCCGAACCCGCAGCTCAGGATCGGCGGGGCTAAGGAACGGCAGGTGAATAACTGTACGCAGCCCAACAGCGTGAAACAGGGATCCGCCGAGTAAACGCAGTAAAATACGGTAATCGGCTGTTTCAGCTGTTAATGCGGCCGCCGGTGCGGCAGGTGGCGCTGGACGTCCCGCAAGCGGAACAAGCGTCACCGCTGATTGGAGAAAGCATCAACCAATCGCTGCGCTCCACCTGAATGTACTTCCTGTTCCGGTGTCGCTCTTCACTCGGATGGTTTTGTTTTTGTTTGGCGTGAAATGAGCGGCTGCACGTGTTTGTTGGGCTCCTTCAGGCGGGTCCTCCCCCAGGTCCTCCGCTCCAGGGTGGTTCGCGCCCAGGGGACCGGGGGACGCGTGTTCGGAGCGACGCAACGCGGGGGTCACGCGTGGCTCGCTGCTCCCCCGAACACCCGGGCTCCGCTCGGTCACGGCAGACTCGGCTGCGGGGTGAGGCGTTACTCAGGCACCGCTGAGGCCGAGGAAGCCGTCGATCAGAGTGAGTACAGCGGATAGCAGGACCCCCACCCCCCCCCCGGACGCCGGTCCACCGCAGTACAACCGCACACAGTTCGGTCGAAAGCGCTTTCCGGCTTATTTGCAACTCATAATTTGTCACTTTAATACTTTAAAAAGTTCGTCGCAGTTGAGGTTAGTGGTCAGGAATGATTATTTGCAGGAGACTGTAGGGTGAAATTCCAATTTGCTCACTACAGGCTGGAATGTGCAGAGAAACTTCCAGATTCTAGCGCTAAAGAAGGTTCTAGGCTGTTCCCAAATCCATATCTTCAGCACTTCTTAAATCTCTGCATCCTTCCAGCTTTAATCCTTCCCCCTCATTTGTAAAGGTCCCCCTGAGTGTCACTGTCGCTGCTTCAGACAGACTGGTTCACACCTGCCAGAATCCAGTTTCGACCGGTTCTGCTCAACTGCTGTCGCTTTTGCCCAGTGTGTCATTCCAGAAGTGCCTTGACTTTTTCCACGAGCCCTCGTATAACGATTTTCTGTGTCTTTTGTGACGTCACTCGCTCATTGTCCCCTGCAGGACGGCCGCGCGCCTTCACGCTGGACGTCGTGGTGGCACTCTTGCGTCAGGAGAACGCAGCGGACGTGTGTGTGATAAACGTGCCGACGGAGATGAAGTATGTGGATTACTTCATCGTGGTCAGCGGTTCCTCCACGAGGCACCTGGTTGCTATGGCGGAGTACGCCCTCAAAGTGGTAATAAAGCCCGAGTGGGGTCGGCGTGAACAACCCTGGGGGGGTCTCCAGGTCATCAGGGGACTCGACCGAAACACACGCGACTGGTCTCGCTGTTTATTGATACTCGGTTGATACCCTGTAGTAACAGCCCCCTCCCCCAAGTGGGCCACGTAAACCACACCTAACTGGACATGGGACTATTTTTAGTGGAGTAAGCAGTGATTTACAGTCCTCTCATTCACCCGTCGTTCCCGCATTCAATTATACATCATAGTGAAACTAATACTTCGCTAAATATGATATACAAGTTATACTTTGATGGCTTTTCTTTGTTTTGGGAGTTGATGAGAATTGTTACACACTAATTTAAAGACATAAACGCTGTCTGTGCAAATATGATACCGGATTAGTGTTTCCTGCTTGTTCTGCCAGTATAAAAGTATGAAGACAGACACTGAGCCGCACGTGAAGATCGAGGGCAGGAACACCGACGACTGGCTCTGTATCGACTTTGGTGAGTCGCGTCAGTTGCTCGCGGTTCTGCCGTAGTGGAGCTTTTATGTCTTTGGGATGTGCGTGGGAGCTCAGCGGAGTGTTTTTTCCTCCCGCAGGACACATTGTTGTCCACTTCATGCTACCTGAGACCCGGGACCTGTACGAGCTGGAGAAGCTGTGGACGCTGCGCACTTTCGATGAGCAGCTCAGTCTGATGCCCACTGAGATGCTGCCGGAGGATTTCATATATGAGGACAAGTCAAAGGACTGGCGTTCTGGTTTCGGAGAGGGAGGAGGTGTGGAACACCTGTAGGCGACAAGCCAGAGACGGCGCTTTTCTGATCCAGCGTTTAAATGGCGCCTGTGTCCTTACAGGGGGGCCTACCGTGCCACCTGTGGAACAGGTAACGGTGCATACGTCAGGTAAACGTGCTCAGCTTGGCCTCGACAGCCAGTTCCAGGGGTGTTTGTGAAACTAACAGCAAGCAGGTGGTCTCTTGTTTGAGAAGAATGCAGGTGATGTTCTGGTTACAATGTGGAAAGGAAACTGTGGTCTTTGGAAGACTGGTTGGGACTTTTTACTCCACACTACGACACAGCATCTCAACGCTGCTTCTGTAAACATACCTGTTTGTGGGTTTCTAAGTGTTTTTTTTTCCCTCCGTTATTTTTTTTCCTCCAATTAACTTAAAATTAAATATTTTAAGAGCTTTTGACGTGCCTTTGTGTTTCCTTTGTCGAAAGAAACCGCAGGTCATTTAAGGAAACTAGGAAGGTTTAATCAGTGACACCTTTGTCCAAAACACCTTAAAAAGTCACGCTTGTTTCATTATCCACATACCATTATTTAACTGTTTATACAACTGGATCATTTTAGCTGTTGGGGTTTGAACCTGCAGCGTTGCGCTCTAACCATTGGGCTACCTGGTGTCCCAGGTCCACACGGGCTTTAACTAAAGCACACTTTTTTAAAAGTGTCAATTTTGGCAGTTTTATTGTGTAGTTTCTTAGTTCCCCTCTTGCAAACTGCGATCCCACTGAACTGTCACTGATTTCCACACGCAGTAGTGCTCTTGCACACCTGAAACACCAGGTTATCCAGCTCACGCTCTACATAATAAGTTTCTGGAGGCTTCTGCGTGGCCCCGCAGCGGTTCGACACCCCCTACAAATGATCAGTTTAGCAGCGCGATATAAAAGAATTTTTAAAATATTACAATAAAAATAAATATTGTGCGTTTGTGTTGCGCTGCCCAGCAGGGGGCAGCAGTGGTCCAGTCACGGGCCGAACGAATGAAAATTCACATCCGCGAGGCGCTATATTATAGGATAATACGTGCAAGTAGTTTTAAAATTTTTCTTCACGTTTAACTTGACAACATGAGGAAATGATGGCAGGAAAAGGGGAATATTTCTCCCCGCCGTCCTGCCGCCTTCTGTTCCAAGCAGTTGTTTGATTCCGCTCGTGTTTTGAACTTTAATCTCGGAAGTGAATATTGACTGATATCTGAACGGATCGATCGCCATTTTGTCGCCTTTCTCAATCTGTGACGCGAATCGCGTCACTCAATTGGTTGAGCTCTCGCGAGAACCCCCCCCCCCCGCGTGCCTTCGGTTGTACCGTAGAGTCTCGTCGAGGGTTGCGGTCTGAGGTTCGACCCACCGGAGGCGAAGGTATAACCCGGTTATCGCTGAATTTCATGGTTAATAAAATGTGGCGGGCTGTGCGGCTCTGGGTCCGAAAGAGACGTCCAGCAAACCGAGCTCGCGCCACGTCTGCGTCACTTTGAGTCAGTCAAAGTGGGTAAAAACTTCTGGTTGTTTCGGGTTATTTATGTCATGGTTTACTTTACCTTGTGGGTATAAACACCCCCCACACACACACACACACACACACACACACGGTTGTGTTTGCAGAAGTGCTGGTTGTGTTTGTGAAGTGGACGGGCTGCGACCCCCTATCCTCCCCGGGGAAAGTGAGTGACCGCCCACCGACATCCATCTCTGTCTGTGTTTAAACTCCGTTTTTCCACAGAGCAGCTGAATGTTTTATCTCCCTCTGTACCAGTGGAGCTGGTGGGAGTAACTCATGTCGTGGACCCCATCACCTTCTGGGCTCAGGTTGGTGCCCCGACATGAGGGATCAGGTTACTGTGACGCTGTTTGAAGAAAAGTGCAGATTGCTGGACCCTCATGCTCTCTTTAAAACAGGGCAGCAGGTGATGTAGCGGTTGAGTGCTTGTGAGTTGTAACATGAAGGTTGTAGGTACGAAGCCCCCCACCCCCCACTCTGACTTGCTGTGCCCACAGAAGGTGAGCGATGACCAGGCTGTGCAGAGGATGACCGGCGTTTTGTGTCAGATGTGTCCGGCGGCGCCGAGGGTGGCGGGCAGCCCTGTTCCTTACAAGGTGAGGGGTCCGGAACGGCGAGAGCTAACCCGCTAACGGATGCGGCGCCTTGTTCCCTGCGGGGGGCCGCTCGCCGTTGACCCCGAGCGTCTTTTGTTCCCGCAGGTCTACGCAGCGCTGTTTTCCCAGGACGGCTGCTGGTACAGGTGCACGGTGCAGCAGCGTAGCGGTGAAAAGGTGTGTATCAGCGATGTACCTCGTGTTACAAACGCCCCACTTGTGAACATTTCCACCTTATTTTTCACCTGTCCACTGTGTCGAAAAGTGCCCGTAGTTCGGTTTGCCGCCACTAGGGGCAGCACGACGTACTTAGAATAGAACCTGCTGGAATAATGGTGTGTGGGGCAGGGGTGGGAGGAAAAGGAGCAGCAGTTTCCAGCCTGTCCAACATCCCAGACTTTAACAGGAACTGCGTAGGGAATACAGAGGAACGTTTCCTTTATTGCGCTTTCTTGACCTGATTCACATATTAGCCTGTTTTTTTTTTTTTTTTTAAAGTTTGCAGCCGAATGCCTTAATTTTACAAAGTTAATAAAGGACAATGAAATAGACCGGAGTCCACGTCCGCAGCGTGTCCTGTCTGGCCGTGCTCCCAGGACAGAGGGACGTACACACTCTGCACTGATTTTGTTGAAAAAATCTTACAGCAAGTTTTCAGTTCAGCTTTTTCTCATGTTTCTCTCCGAATGTAGCCTGTGGATTAACTGAGAGACTAAACCCTGCTGTTAACATTTTATTGATTGTGACAAAGTGGATCGATTTGAAAACGGTTCCAAACAGACTTCCAATCCCAGCTGTTTGTAAGTGGAAGTACAGGTGCATTGTTATTTATTAGTTTATCCCTGATTTTTTTTTTTTTTTTTAAATATTGTATGGGGGCAGGTGTCCAGATTTTGCAAAAGTGTGAATGAAGAGATTAAAGCATAAGGCCCTCTAAAGTCCTGCACTGTGTACCACAGTAATACTTTTACACCCTCATCTGATGTGTAATGAACATATAATGTGGGTAATAAAATGAAAGTCGGTGGTGTAACTACAGTACAGTGAATTATATACAGAAAGCATAAAATTAAGGTTGTTTTCTCTGAAACAGGTTAAAATTAGTGTCATTGTATCTGTTTAGTTTATATTTCTTCCTATACTATGCTTAGAATGTTTTCTTCAATATTTAAGTTACTTCGGAATATTTTTGCGACGGTCCGTAAAATCGAACTCTGCTAAACCGACAACGGGCTGTATGGAGAAACGCCTCAGACCTGACGCACCTCTGTTTCCACACCCCAAACCGTGTGTTGTTTTCCGTCTGTGTTTGTATAGCTGGGCTCCTTGTGTTTTGAATGCATGAATAATTTGGGAAGTATGTTTTCAGTCCAGCACCATGTCTCCTACTTGTTTTGTAGTTCCAAGTTCTGTATGTTGATTACGGCAACACGGAGCTCATCGCCAGGTCGTCTCTTGTGGAGCTTCCGGAGGAGCTCCATACCGACAGCCTGGCCCAGCGGTACCGCTTCTGGGGCTTCCGTCTGTCCAGCAAGGAAGAGTCTCAGCATTTCCTGCAGGTGATCAGAACCAGGAGCTTCTGCTCAGAGCCTCCTGACGGGCCGCTCTCTGTGTCGTTGTGTGACGTCGCGTGTCGCATCCAGGGAAAGCTCTTCTTGCACAACCTGATCTGCGGAAAGAAGCTACGAATCGAGAAGAAATCGGTGCGTTCAGACGGGGTCATCCTGGCCACCGCTCATCTTGGCGATCTGGACATTGGAGAGGAGGTCCTCAGGATGAAGTTTGCCGAGTTCGGTGTTCCCGAGGACGCGGAGAAGCCGTGTCCCGCCCGGCTGCAGGAATCGCCTGCGCTGTGGACACAGAGAGAGCGGTGGAGCTCTGTTGGGCAAACGGCCAAACTGCGGCCGGTTTCCCCCGAGCAGAAGCCCCAGTCGCTGAAGTAAGAATGGCACCCAGGTCCCTCCTGCTTTGTGATCTGTGTGGCTGTAATTGTAAGGTTCCAAAATTGCATGTGTTTTTTCTTGTTTACGTGTATAATGAAGGATTGTGGGTTTGGTATTCGCTGGCTGTCTTTCCAGGGAGAAGAGCACAACCACCACCCTGCAGCCCGCACACCTGCTGAGGAAGAACCTGGACAAGGAGCTGGTGGAGGAGAACATGCGGCTGAAGGTGGAGAGGAGCACACAGGAGCAGAGCACCCAGCGGCTGGAGAGAGAGCTGCGGGAGGCCCGTGCCGAGCTTCAGGTATGCCTCTAATGGGCGTCGGCCGAGTTTGTCCCTTCCCCGGCGCTGCTGTGTTTCAAATTTCACTCGGAGCCTCTGAATCTCCTCTGCTGGTCAAGAGAACACTAAAAGACACCACTGCTGCTACCATTTGGCTAAAATATTGTCTAGTTGTCCACAGCAGTTTGGACATGGTCTTATGGCACTTTTCACTCTCAACTGTAACTTTGGTAGGATGTGAACTAGTCACCTACAGGGGGGAGGGTCAGCTGTAGGTGGTAATGTGGAGAGACACTGCATTAAACTGATACCACTTGATGTACCTGCTTGGCTCTAGTTGTCTCTGCTGGTTTGGATAAAAAAGGTTGAGTTAATGGTGGAACTGCAGCCCCTGAAACTCCTCCTCTTACCTTATGTAAATGCACTTTGCCGGGGTGGGTTGAGGCTCTTGATGTCGGCATGTCCAGCTCCTGATCGGTGGCTTTCCTGTGCAGAGAGTGAAGGAGGCCGTGCTGAAGGACGCGAGAGAAATGGAGAAGCTGAAGGAGGAGAAAACAGTTCTGCAGCAGAACACTGAAAACCTCTTCGCACAGCTAGGCGAAGTTGTGCTGAAGCTGCAGGTGAGAGGAGGGGGTCAATAAAGAAGGTGCAGGAGTCGTATCACCCACCCAGATCGCAGGTATCTCTCGATATACAAACTCTCTATATAAAATTTAATTTAAAAAATTTTTGCACTTGACATATTTTTCAAATTGAAAAATCAATAAAACAGAATTTTGTTTGAAATGTATCCAGAAAAAAATCGCAAGTTGTGTGAGTGAAGAGGTGAAAGGTGAGCATTTTAAAGAGACGGGTCTGGTTAAGGTGAGCCTCGTGCAAAGCTGTATCCCCCCACGTGCTTCTGGGTGTTTCAGGGATTTTAAGCCAGAATGGGAATCAATTATTATTTTTTCCCCATCTAAAATAATGAGAAATAAGCTTTTAGCGTACAGATTCTTTTCAGGGACGGATTAATTTCACAAATCGAGGGATACTTGACCCCTCTTGAGCCGTTTCTTCTGCTGCTTTGTCCTTTTTCTTTAAAATACAGCCGGATAATATTAAACTTCATTAATATCTATTTTAATCCACAGTTAAACATCATTATCAAGTATCTCCTTTCACAGCGTTTTACATCACTACAGCGTAACGCTCCACGGATTAACTGCTTCGTAGTTATGTCCTGAGGTCCTGAGGAGAGACAGATTGTACCGTGTTTTACTCCTGCCTCCCCAGGTGATGAAGCAGCAGACCGACACCAGGGTGGAGGAGGCTGACAAGCGCCTGGAGACGGCAGTGGACGACCAGCTGTGTGCGCTGGCAGAGAAGGTGGAAGCAGTGAGGGCACTCAGGTACAGCCCCACGGACCAGCTGCCTCCACATCTTCCAAACCTCTTAAACACATTTAATTCAGTGGTCCTTCAACTAACGAATTATAATTACTAATTGCTAATGAATTGTTTATAAGCAGAAAACTACACGTCTTTTTTCACCTTTTTTGAAATTAGTTTTACTCCCATGTCCAAATGAGTAAAAGTATATATTGTATTATAGTTTTAGTAGATGCCATCTTAATGCATCAAACTTCTGGTAACTTCTCATACCATGAACTTAAGTAGTATACGTTGTCCGACCACCTTTGTCTCCGTTATAATAATATGCCTGTTCTTATTGGTGCTGCCAGAACCACAAACTCTTCTATAGCATAGAATTGCAAAGAATGTAAATGTTTTGTTTGTTTTTTCATGCTTATTTTTTGGTGTATTTTACTGCCATCTGTTGGCTGAGCAGGTAACGACAGGTCCTGTGGCTGAAATTTAGAGTTTAAAGTTGTTCCCCTTTTCCCCTCTAAAGTTTTTATTCTGCCGTACAGTCAGTTGTACCTAATATTTGTAGTGTATTTGCTTTGAGATGAGCAAGACCACAGTACAGGGAAAGCAGGTGGCCAAACTGCAAGGTGGTGTAACATGATGTCGCTCTGAGGACAGAGAGGACAGTCCTTGCAGCACCTTGGGGGACAGACTCCTGGAGGCAATTAATGTTGTCACAAACAACTGCATTCCTACCCCGACTGCCACGGAAGAGCTTGACGCTGCCTGGAAGGAGTACGACTTGATGCAGAATGCAGTGAAGGCCTGTCAGGTGGTGAGTGTTTGTTCCTACGGTTCCTCCCAATCCCGGCAGAAGCAGTGCGGTTCACGTCTTCGAACCGCCGCACACGGAGAAGTAGGTAATGTTCTTTCTAAGCTCAGTGCACCTTTGTTTCAGGTAATTCAAATACCACTTGCTCTGCCAGAAGCTGGGTGCCGCTTTGGCGGTAGCTCTCCTGCATCCGGGATGGGGCCACTGCTGGATGGCTGGGACAATACCTGCCTCTGAGGTGTTTGTTTGAGTGTAGGGGGTGTAGTGTGAGCAGCCAGATCTGACAGCATCTAAAATTAGTGAATTTATTTATTTGTTGAACTAATGCTTTTCTCCAGATTAGCCCTTTTGTTCAGCTAGGAAATTTACAGCAGGTGTGATGTCATTGTAATGCAGTGGCTCAAACCACTACCCCACCTGCATGAGTCATTACTGCGTATGATCGAGGGCGCCGTTAAAATTTTGCCAGCAGTTACAGTCGCCGGGATCTTGAATTATTAAGAAAGTGGAATAATGTACAGTAAAAACCCCACCATACTGTGATAAGTGCAAAAAATTCAATTTCTCATTGTGAGGTGAGTGAAGAAGAATAATTTTTTTTCCTCAGTCGTCCGGTTATTTTGTGAGAAGAAAATGGGGGAGTTTTCGTTTATTAGATGTGTGGGAAATACTGTTAGAAATGAAATGTGCATGTGACAAAAATGTTAACAGCGTAATAATACAGAAACACTGTGCCGCTGGCAGACTGGACTGTACAACCAGAAGCTTTTTGTCCCACAGTATGTTATACACTGGCACTCAGAGCACGACAAAACACCCACACCAAAGTTCTCAAACACAGGGGGGTCAGCAGTCCCCTTGCAAATCCCCGCAACAGTTAGACAACTATGTAAACTTGCAGCAGCAGCGCATTATGGGAGAGTTACGGCTCCCTCCACCGTCGCTGCAGCATTCCCTACAGCAAACCCTGTACGTTCGTCGGTGTCGAAGACGCTGATGCCTGGAAAGGGAGCAGGAGGACAGGAGCCAGTCGATTAATATCCAGATTCACCTCATCACAGGGTTTTGCTGTACTTGTTGAAAACGAGTCACCCTACTTCAGCTCCAGGAACATCAGCGTGACCCGTTTGGGTTAATGGACCCGGTGGTGCTTATTAACCGAAAGTAACACAGTTAAGTTGAATCCGGCAGAGAGAAGAACTGGACGATCTGATTGGAAAAAGGAACGGGGTGAGGAAGGTGCTAGCAGCCGCTGTGGATGCCTACGTTCAGGAAGTGGACGGGCTGCCGGTCAGCGAACGCATGGACACACTCGAGGTGCTGCACGCAGGACCTCTGGTGCCCTTGAAACTAGAGCCATACCTGGCATTCATTATTTTTGGATGGGACACACGAGTTGTTGTTGTAGCTAATCTAACGTAGAAAGGAAGCCATGTAATAGGAAGTGTGTGTGTGCTTGTGTCTGTGTCTGTCCTCTGCAGGAAGTGGGTGCCTCTCTCGCCACCGTCTTTGGTTCGTTCTCCATGGAGGATGTGGGAGATGAGGCCTTTGAGCAGTTCTGCCAGTGGAAGAGACAGAGGCAGCTGGAAACGTGGTCTGTGAGGGAGGCGACTGATAAGGCCCTCCAGTCCCTTTGTTCCTGGTTTGAAAACATGGCCAAGGTATTCTGCGGCGTTGCGGGTCGTGTGGTCCGGGGCTTTCCGACGCTTTTGAGAGTCAGTTGTCCTGGAGTCAGCTAGGGTCGAGTGCCCTCTTGTTTCATGTGGCCACCTTTTGATTAGCAGAGCACCAAGTTGTGTATCTGCTGAAAGGCCTCGGCCAACCTACTTCTGGGCCATTTTCCCCCCTTAACTCCCCATCCAGTTCCTAAATGTTTCATGCAAAACTAGCGTCTCCCTGAGTGACGTCACCACCAGCGTGGGCGGCCTTGTGCAAAAGGCGGACTGGAACCTGCGCAAAGAGCTGAACGTCTCCTTGGCCGTGAGTAGCGACCGCACTGACTGCTGCCGTCGGGTTGGTGGGTGAAACGTCACCTGTGATTTCAACTCCTAGGAGCAGAACAACCAGGACATCATGATAGTTTCCAGTGCTTTTCACAAAGTGATGCAGGAGATCCAGAAGGAGCAGAATCTTCTCTGCAGCATCCAGGAGAAGTACCTGCTGAACAAACAGGTCAGAGAAGGGCAATGGATTAACACACACAGACACCACAGAGTGCTCAGTCTTGTGATGTTGTCAGTGTAGGAGGAGCTGTGTCTGTAGGTCAGCTCCTGATGGACATGCAGTATTAGTGACATGTGAGGACCTTCTCAAGGTATTTGGAGATGAAGATGTGAGGAGGAAAGCAGTTCACATGTTTTCCCAGCTCTTCTGCTGCAGTTCTAACAGATGTAGGACACTTGAGGCTGTATTTGTTTTACTCCTCTGTCTAGGGATGCTCTGGTCCAGGAATTCTGTGCTGATGCCGATCATTTCTATGCGCTTATCGTCCAATGCTGACACACCCATTTGTAAAAATACTTACAACCATGGGACTGGACCTGCCTGGATAAGAATTGCAGAATTGCAGACAAACATTTACGTGTATTTTTGTAATATTTCAGTTTTGCAGAAATAAACAGAATCTCCTGAACCACATTTGGCTGCTACCTGAGCCTTACAAAGAGGCCGGTGCAACAGGCTGTAGCCTTATATTCTATGTAATACATTTCTCATCCTTTTTTCATGGGGGGAATTTAACAATTGAAATAATTAAAGTTTGAAAAAGTGATTAAACGACATAATAAACATCGAGAGTTATTTTGGGGGGGGGGGGCTTTTCACAAACAGGTGCGTCTGTCTTGTCGGTCTCTTGCTGTCAACACTGACTTCACAACTGTAACAAATGGCATATTTTGCTTGTATATTTCACTTAATTGTTTTGCACTGTAGCCCAGCAACACCTAAACGTTCTGCTCACCCTAAAGCATCCGATGGCAATAAAATGTAGACAAATATCAGCCAGTACCAGTCTGTCTCTTACATCATCATGCATCCCTACTTCCGTCCGGCTTGTCCCGTACAGGTGTTGCCCAGGTGTGCTCAAACTTCTGACTGTGATGTATGTCAGCAAAATTCGCCCGTTTCCTGCTGAGGGACTTGTGTAGATGTTGGCTGGTCCACTCATTTAGAACATCACTAGGGGACTCAAACGCAACCTGCTGCAATTTCATCTGACCCCCCCCCCCCCCCCCCCCCCCCCCCCCCCCCCCCCCCCCCCCCCCCCCCCCCCCCCCCCCCCCCCCNCCCCCCCCCCCCCCCCCGGTTGCTTCCTGCAGTTCAGGAAGGAGGTTCTACGGTGGCAGGACAGTGTCCCGAAGGCAGACGAGCTGTTCGCCATCAAGAAGAGGATCAAGAACCTGAGGTCACAGCTGCGCTGGAGGATGGCGGAGGAGAGCAGCCTGCAGGAGGTGAGGTTTAACCACAAAACGTACAAACCGGGACAGTTTAAACATGTCAGCTTGGGGCAACTAAGAGGGATTACATTTGACCCCGTTACCTGCTGTCTTTGACTTGTAATCAGGCCGAGGAGCAGGACGTCGTGGAGATCCAGAGGAAAAAGGAGCAAATCGCAGAGACCCGAGACGCACTGTTTCAGGAGATCACGAATGAGAAGGAGGAATACGTAAGTGTTTGCTGTATTTTGTCTCGGTCGATCGAGACATCGCAACTCCAGTATGTTCATTTTTAACTGCATTTTTTCTATACTATACTATTTTCTATACTATACTTATTTTCTAAACTATAAAATTAGTTTGTTACAAAGTGAGAACTAAACTTCCATGTCCAGCCAGTAGATGGCAGTAAAGGTCACATAGTGGGAATATGGGGCTGGTTTAGTTCAACTCTATTCCAGTGTGTTTACAGCTCTTTTTTTGGTGGTCTTGAGTGTTGGTCAATAAGATAATAAATATTGCACACAGCTGCATGATGCATCATTCAATATTTGTGAAAGTTTCATATTTTCAGTTATTTTCCAGTTGTACTATGACAGTCTTTAAGACTCTCAAATGCAACTGGAGCTTTATTCATTTTTTAAAGCTCAACCTGTCAAATTGTTTGATATCTTTCTAAAGCAACATTATTATCAATAAACTGTTAATAAACACAATTCCTGTCCTGGTTATGTTCGAAAGCTAAGGAACCAGCACAACGGTGAACATACGTGGTACCTGGTTTTACACGCTCGGGATGCATTTTGCAGTGTGTTGCCAACAGCGTCGCATACAGACATGGTGTGCTGTGGTAGTTTCTTAATCCAAACCCGTGAAGTTGAAGTTCCTGATCACGGTGCCCTCCGTCGTCCCCTTTCTGATCTGCAGGGAAAGCTGAGCGTCTTGGCAAACGGTGCTTTTCCGGAGCTGCCGCTACTATACCCTGAAGCAGAGCTGCTGAGCTACATGGTCAGTTGCTGGGTTCTCCAGGTCTTACTGCGGTGAAAAGGGGGTTCATTTGTCAACATGTCCCCAAGTTCAGCTTCAGCCAAACGGCCTCTGTGGTATCTGATGGCTTGTAGATCCTGGCCTGTGGGTTTGAATCCAGTTCAGTCTGTGTGGAGTTTGCAAGTCTTGCTTATGTCCTCCCATAGTCCAAAGATGTGTTTCAGCTGAATCGATTGCTCTAAATAGTGCGTGCATGTGTTGCGTTGCTCTGATGCAGACAGGGGAACGATTGTAGAGAGTTCAGTATCGTGCATCTTGATTTCTGTGGTGCTTCTCACAGGGATCTGACGGCCTTGTGGTGAAGAGTCTGGACCGGGACTTATTCCACACTGAGCCCCTGCGTGAACTGAGTGCCAGAAGGCCTCTGGTCTGCACGAAATTCCAAGGCCAGAAGGTTGTGCTGAAGGTAATGGTGCTCCCTCTGTGACAATACTGCCATTTCTCATCAAGTTAACATGACGATGTGGTCCATTGAGGTTCCCTTTGAGTTGCAGGGCTACTCTGTGGACGAGGAGGCAGAGGTGCGGATGCTGCGGAGAGCGACACAGTTTTACAGAGCAAGTGCCTCCGGTGACCAGGCTGGACTCCTCCACCTGCTGGCTCTCTTTTTCGGCAAGGTACCGGTGTAGGAGTCTCCTTTCTTCCGTGTCCTCACTGCCTCCCACAATCCCTTTCCAGTGCTATTTCTAATCCACTGTGTTGACCCCCAAGTCTGGATTTTCAAAGATCTACTATAGTTCAATTCAAGTTATTTAAAAAATAAATACATAAATAAAGTTTGGACTCCCTTATTGACCATTTCTTACAATTTTTAGTCCAGTTTGTTTACTGAACCTCCAACGTCGTTGGACCGTGTTAGCCAGCCCTTCGTTTCTTCTCACTGCAGTCTGACCCGCTGGTCTATGTGATGGTGCCGTATTTCGCCAACAGCGCCCTGCGAATCGTGCAGAAATCCAGTCCTCTGAGCGCCGCTGTAAGTTCTGCCGTGTTCTTCACTGTGGTCACAGTTCTGTTGTTTTTACTTGAATCTGAATGTTATCCCATGTTATCCCTCCCTTCAGGAGACCGTGTCGGTGATGAGGGGCGTCGCGCTGGGGCTGCAAACGCTCCACGGTCTGGACATCACCCACGGCTCCCTGCACCCCAACAACGTGTTTGCTGTGAACCGAGAGCAAGGCGTGGTGGGCGACTTCGACTTCAGCAGGACGCCTGTGAGGATCTCCGGCCTCCGTCTCACGCACCCACACACTTCCCCTCCCAGAGCTCCTCTCTCATTTCCTACATAAGTTGTGGGGGGGGACCTTTTTCACTCTCAAAAAATAACTTGTGTACCAATCTTATGTATCCAATAAGATTGTCATATCAAGACTGAGCGTCACACAGGTAATGGGTTCTTGTCCCACTGTTGTCACGGTGTGCGCTGGTTTGGGTTCCAGCTGAGCCCTTCGTGTGCAGGAACGTGCCGTTAAACCCCGTGCAGATGATGGACTGTCAGTGGCGCTACCGTGTGTTCCTTTCAGGAGCAGCAGGCCGCTGATCCCAGGATGGTGGCCGGCTCCCTCAGTCTCCTCGCTCCAGAGGTGTGTCAGGGACAAGCCCCCTCCCCCGCCAGCGACATGTACGCCTTCGGGGGTCTGCTGCTGTGGGTACGACCTCACGCACGTGCTCCCTCACGTGAGCTGTGACACGGACCACAAACGTCATCACCAGGAATCTGCTATGGGATTCTCCTTATTGGGCTGTTTATGCACACACCCTCCAGTAGGTGGCCTACCAGTTACTGAACACTCACCTACATCGTTTGCAGGTTCACTTCCCAGAATTCAGCTTTAGACTGAAAACAGACAGACTGACGCCGGACACGAGCAAACTGAAGCTGGTATGTAACGCCAAAGCTGTTTGAACCGCCCGTGAAACGACTGTAGGTTTAAATACATCGGAGTACTTTAACAAGCAAACGTCTTTATCAGGACCCCAAACTTCACGCTCTGCTGTCGAAGCTTCTGACGTGTTCAGGAAGGCTCACAGCGTGTGAGGTCCTCTCAGACGACTACTTCCTCTAGACTCAGCTTGAGGAGCGGGAGCTGAGACACCGGTGTTGAATTCGTACGTTTTCCTTTGAAATGCTAATAGCGTTTTTTTTTTTTTTTGAAAGTTTAAAATGCTGATTGTTTTCTCAAATAATTGCTGCAGATTAGCATTTACTCATTTTTTTTGTTCCTGTTCTCCTGTTGAGTTCCCTGAAAACCTGCAGGTTATGTAATGTTCTTTGCGGCAGCAAAGTTAATAAGTAAAGTTGGCAAGTGTGAACCGTCTCTTTTCCGCTTTGTTTGGAAAATGTCCTCGACCCCTCAGGGACACGGAGTGGCTGTGGGAGGTCAGCTTGTCAGCTGCGAGGAGGCACCGTTGTAAGAAAAAGTCTGTGAACCCTTCACAATGACCCGAGTTTCTGCATTGCTCTTAAAACGTAGGCTCACCTTAAGCTGAGTCACAGAATCGGCTTCCACGGTTTGAACAAAAACAATTCCACTGCTTCCTGATAATCCTGGAAACATCATCTAAACGTTCCGAGTCAGGCTGGAAAAAGTAAGTGGACCTCTTTGTGATAGAACCTCCTTTAGCAGCAATAACCTCCACCAAATTTGAGACCATTCCTCCTTACAAAACTCTTGTCAGGTCATTGATACGTCTGGGATGCGAACCGTGCGAACAGTTCTGTTCGGGTCAGTCCGTCACCAGTATGCGTTTGGCAGACAGTATACATGAATGTGTACCGAAGCACAAAAGCACACATCAAAGGCTGCTTTTTGACTTCCTTTTGTGGGCGAGTCAGTAAATAATGTGATACTTCTGGCACTCCAATTAGGAAATTTAAGCATCAAGTACCATAAGATAAATGTACAACAAATACTTGTTAGTCATAATTTTTACATTAATTTCAGTGTTGTGTACTAGTGATAGAACAGTGTCGTTTTTTTTTCCCTTTTTAATTCCGTCGAATTGAAAATGGCTTCAAACGAACTAACTGGGAGCGGAAAACCCAAAGTGGCCCGAGGGCCCAGAATTTACACCCATTTAGCCGGCTGAGTGCAGGGAGCCGGGAGGAGCCGACGCGGAGATGGGGGCGATGGCAGCTCTTACAGGAAAAGAGCCGCAGATAAGGCCGCTTGCTTGTTTTAATGCCGTCTCTGGGCTTCCTCAATTAGCCGCCGAGCTTTTCTGGTTTCGGCTTTCATCGAGCCACAGAGACGCTCCCCGCGCTCTTCCAGAGAGTCGTGACTGAGGACCGGGAGCTTCTTCCACGTCAAACGCACTCGAACCTCTTATATCAGCTGCTCGACACACATTAGACTGAGCCCTCGTCTTATTAATATCATTTGTGCATTTATGAAGGAGTGTTTTCGGTGAGGATTCAGGCTCCTAGGGCCGTATGTTAATTTTGCTTTGCTGTATGCAGGTAGTTTGCTGCTCAACTCTATAGGTTGGGAGAGAAACACAGGCTGAGAGGGTGTGTGACAAAGTAGAAGAGTTGCATGTGGTCTGTGTGTCAGAGAAGTGCTGCTCAGAGCTGATCTCCTGCAAAAATCCAAAGAGGTTTGAATGATGTCCACCCAGATCCCCGACCGCGCGTGTGAGGTGGTGTGTCGGGCGCCCGCTTGGGCCCGCAGGCTCGGCACTCAACCGCAGGCCCTTCTCACGGTCCGCAGGGGGTGCGCGGTCCCTCTTCTGCAAGTCGGTCACGACCCTTTGTTCCAAGTCCTGCTGTTTCGCGGCGATCGAATGCCGCGCAGTGATTTTAGTGACGTCTGCAAACGGCCCGGTGCGTTCGGCCCGCGGGGTCAGGTGTCGCAGTGAGACCCCCTTCCTTCAGCCCTCTTCTCCCGTTTCCAGCAGCATTTTAAATGAACCCCGAGTTGGAAAAACAGACAGGCGGTGAAGCTCTTTTATGAGCTTTTTAAAGTTTCCACCTCCTGGGCAGGACTGAATTTTAACTCCAGCTTCACAGCAGCTGTTTGCACGTCTTAATTGGCACAGCTGGGGAGGCTCACAATCTACAGTGAAGGCAGTACTGTCGTTGTGCACTTTTATTCCATTATTCCTGAAAGCTGAGCAAACGTTTAATGCTAATCTGCATTGTTGATTTCCTCGGAATTAAGACTTTGATGTCACTTTGTTTTTAAAGTCGCGTGTTCCTGTTGAGCGCAGCTAGCGGTGTCATCAGGTTAGTGAAGGCGCCTATATGCAAGTTCTGTCCCCGAATGTTTAAAAAATGAAGTTGTCACGAGGTTTCCGGTTCGGTTTTGAATTTCTCTTCATTGTTTCTGTCTGTAAATATCTGCTGCTCGGTCCAAAGAAATGTGTACAACTTGTTTAAGTGCTGTATGTAAAATTTGCGTGACACCCCCTGCAACTATGACTTTTTTTTTTTTTTTTTTTTTTTTCCTCCTCAGTGTTGGNTTTTTTTTCCTTTTAAAAAAAAATTTTTTTTTTTTTTTTTTTTTTTTTTTTTTTTTTTTTTTTTTGTCCTCCTCAGTGCTGGCAGGTCTGTAGTTTGTCACACTGAACCAAATTCAATCCTGCAGAAGTTTATTGAGCATTCGGTGCTGACATCAGAGATTAATGTTTTCTTAGAAATGAAGGACAAACAAATATTCTGTGAATCTGTTATTGATATTACTTTAAGGCTGTATGCTGGTCTTTGTGGCTCTCATGTAGCTTTTAAGGTTCTTCAAAGCAGCTTATTGTGTAAAGCTAATTATAGAGCTTTTTTCTGGAGCACTTGAGGCCGACTGGAAAACCACAGTCGTCTGAGGACCGGGCGGTGACCGTAACCACTATTCTACACTACCTGCTGGCATCGCTAAAAACTATACAAATTTCTCAATATTCCGCTTTCACCAGCCTTGAGATGCGCCGTATTGACTAAGTATGGCAGACCCTGTTTGACGGTTTTACCTGGAATCTGTATAGTTTAAACCTGTTTTAAATGGCCGTTTAGGATACTGGGATTTGAGATGGTGCTGAAATGACCTGTGTGCTTTTGCTGGTTTTAAACTGTATATATAGTTTTATGCTGGGTGTCATAAGTAAGGTTTGGTGTTTCTTGGCTTTTTTTCCTGCCTCTCTCATGACACTAGCTATGCATTGTCTAATTTTGTAGATGTATTTGCAGTGTAGAAATGCGGTTTGGTGGCGTCAACAACGGGAGGTGACGGCTGGAGATGCAGGTTCAAAAAATAAAGTGCTGTGAATCTGGAAATTTGAGGAAAAGGACTTGAGGTCCGTAAGTAGACCAATTTTCAGTTAAATTCGGGTCTGATCTTCAGATCAGTTTTCCCCAAAGCCCTGTGAATATTTAACACGTTTCAAATACAGTGAGAGAAAATACCAGGTGGCTATGAAGTTCTGCAAGTCCACTTTTCCATCTTTAATATTTTTCCCCATATTTTCCTTCATTTCAGCACAAGGTGTATATTACAATGTTTGCTTTGCTATGTTTAATGTTTCAATCTGTGTGGAATCGTTCATCTTAAGTTCCCGGCAAATTTACATTTGTATTTCAAAAGTTATTTCGTGAAGCTCTTTCCTCCAAATTAACCAGGCACATGAGAAAAACGCACCAGCTCTGGCCTGAAGTTGAATCGATGTTACGTTAGTAACACCGCTTTGCACCTATGAACATTTTCAATGGTTAAAAAAACACTCGAATGGATATTTGTGTGAAGAACAGGAGTAAACGGACACTCCGGTGAAGATGAAGGTTTAGGACCCGCTGAGTGGCGTTTAATTTTATCCCTCGTCTGACGTCACGGACAGTTTAGAAGATTTGCAGAAAACGCGTCACCTTCTTGCTGAACTACAAACAGCAATATTTGGATTGAAATGCAGGAATAGCTGTGGAATAGCCAGGGCCTTGGAGAAGGTTGCTGGGCTGTTTAGTCATGGAGCTCCAGTGACTCTCCCTGAATCTTATGTTTCCTATTTTTTAAATCCCCTTAACAATTTTACTCTCTCCAATGGTGGGGGATTAAGTATTCACAGCTTTACAGGCTTAAGTACAGCAAGAATAACGTTTTATTGTGCTGTGGATAAAAGATTGTTAGGAAAACATGATTTGCAGCAGACCGTGCGAGTTCCTCCTGCCCGGCGCTCATGTGCAAATCCAGTACAATTCCTGTGCTCTGACTTATTCATCTCTCATATTGGAGTCAAGTGTTAATGTGTTTCGGTCAAAGGTGGAATATTAACAGTTTTGTTCACCACCAATGCACTGTGTGTGTGTGTTAAATCTCAGCGGTTTGTTTTTGTCTCAGCTTTAGATAAAACCCATCTGCTGATGGCCTGTGTGTTCTGCATAGTTACCCCAACCACGAGTTTTAACCAGGCATCATAATTCTGACCAAACTTGAACCTGCAGCACCACTTTGGCCAAAATCCAGCAGCTCAGAGCGTTGAGCGTAGTGGCTGTTGGCAGCACTGGATCTGTACAAGTTTGAGAGACCATAAGGACTAGGCTTTACATTCATACCTTGCAGGGAAATATTTTCTGATCTTTTAATGATCTTTGAATCGTCAGGCTTATTTAGTAGAAAATGAACACGGATGATGGTCTTTGGCTCTCTTGCTGGACTCTATAAATGTTTCTATACACACAGAAAAAGCAACCTATGAGCAGCTCAATTTTTTCCCCCACTCCTCACTACAAAATATGTATGTCAGATAAATCCTATAGTGTGTAAGTTTATTTACTTACTTTTATATAGCTGTTGGTTTGTGCACATCTTTGCAGATTAATAAAATCCTCAAGCAGCCAGCCCAAAATGACCTTTTTCTCAAACTATGATGTTAGAAAAGAGGTTGCAAATATTTATACTGCCATAAAATTGTAAAATTCAAAGGGGAGAAAAAACATTATCCATGTGTTACAGCACAGTATAAGTTGTGTAAATACATTGAAACAAGATGCTTGCAAGTATTTCTTGAAATTGTTGATGTGCTCCACTGGTTTAACCTGCATCAAAAAACAAAGATCACACATATTCGGGGAAACACGACAGGGTTTTGCGCGTTCCTTTTGAACTGAGCGTCTTTGATTCTCGGCCCTCGGTCGAAGTCATTTGGCCGGATTTCCAGCTGAGAACTTGGGAGGAGGGAGCTGTGACTGGGAGAACTCCAGCTGGCAGGGAGCCTATCTTACGGGGCACATTTATTTTACTTCCGTTGCGAATGGTTTCGAATGTACTTTGAAGGCTGGTTTTCCTCAGGCTCCGGTCCGTCGTCACTCTCGGTGGCTCAGTTTGCAGCATCATTGCTGCTGTCAGTGCTTTTGTTGCTCGCGGCCTCCCTCATTGAGCTGCTACCTTTGTAGAACTTAAAAAAAAAAAAAAAACCTGTGTCCCCGTTGTGCTGGGTTACCTTATAAAAGTGTTTATAGTCTGTTTTCCGGCCTGATTTTTCTGACTACTGGATGTCCCAGCAGCTCTGGTTAGTCATGGTTCCCTTGTCTAAATGTAAGGCAGAACTTAATGTGGATTTGATGTATCAAATATTATTAAAATCAGTATTTGCATGTTTATGAAGCAGTTTTACTCGTGACTGATTTTATTTGTTGAAATAAGGAAATCTTGACAAAGTGGGACACTAAGGACAGCTGGTTTGGGAGTCAGGCTGCCGAAAAGGATTTGTCTATCGGCACCTGTCAGAGGAAGAGGCGTTGAGCCACTGCCACTCGAAACCCACCTGTACGACTTTGTACCCCAGAGCCCCCTTTTCTCCAGCGGGAACCCCAGGTCTTCTGCTGTTGACAGTTATTGGTTTGTAAAAAGTCACCTGCATTTGGTAGACACTTCTCTCCAGAGGGACAAATGCTGATCGCTGTACCGTATTTAACTGACACCTTTATCCAAGGCAGTATACTGTGGTGCACTATGGTAAACTCCCTACTGCCGTTCACCACCAACACACCAGCTCACCCGAAACACATGCCTTTGGACTGCGGAAGGAAACCCGCATTGGAGCCCAGAGGCACTGAGACTCCAGTGCTGCTTGCGGTTCCATTTTTACATACAAATATCAATTATATCGTTTGTTTATCACTGACTTAGATTTCCTTTTCATTTGTTCACGAGAAATAACTACTTTGTTCTTCGCCTTTGAGCTCTTTGTTGTTGACTTGTTTAACTTTTATTAAATCGCCGGTCCAGCTTGAACTTCTGCTCGAAACTGTTCCAGCACCTCGGACAAAGGCGTCATCTCAATTCTTTCGACCCCGTCGTGATTTTTGTCGTTCTTAAAGCGACAGTGACGTTGTCCGCTGCCCCCCCCCTCCCCCTCCTCCTCCTCCTCCTCCTCCACCCACCCGCGCGTGCCGTCCACGCGCTCCTGCGCCGTGTTCGATCCAGTGACGCGGCGCTGCCTCGCGTGCTATATATTGGCGGCAATGGCAGGGAGCTGGGCGCGCGCCGGGAAGTGCGGCAGACTCTGGGACCCGGGACCCCCCTCAAAGGCACCTGTGAGTACAGCACAGTCACCCGCGTGGCTCTGCGACCCTCGGAACGACTGCACTTATTTTAATAAGTTTCACAAAGAGCGACAAACCGGAGCTGGCAGAAACTTCGTCTGAATGTAAACCTGCAGGTCGCGTCTTATATGCGATTTAAAAAAAACAGCTGAGAAAGAACAGAGAGTTGGGAGCTCAGGTAAGAGTTCCAGTCATGACTAACGTTTTGGGTTATAAGTTTGAAACGTTGTTCTAGAGTCGTCGACAGGGCTGAGTTGGTCCTACATTATGATGATACAGCCTCGTTTTCAATATTAACGGCTGTCGACCGATAGTTACTAAACAGAAGAGCAACAGTAGCAGCTGAAGTGAGTAAAAAATATTTCCACTGCAGTTTTAAAGTACCTATTTTACCACTAATGCAAGTACTCCAGGCATCTATAATTTAAAAAAAAAAAACAAAAACTTTGAAGCTCTTACAGATGGCCGTTATATGTAGAACACACCTTCTTGCACGTTCTAGCAAATTTTGGGAATTTGAACTGAGGCACGTTATGGTTCGATTCCTGGCGTTCGCTGTTAGTTTATACGTTTGAGGTTTTCTATGTGTCCAACTGGTGTATAACTAGACAAATCGGTTGTTATAACTTATCAGTTTCATGTTAACCGCACAGCCGCGCTTTTGTTAGCACGGTGAACTAGCCAGGCAGGGCGTGGAAGCGGCTTCTTCTGCCGGTTGGAGATAAAGGGCCCGTTTGGGACACTCCGACATGAGGGTGTGTTTGAAAGATGGGCGTCAGTGGCAGGGGGGGTCCCATCGGCGTGTCCCCCCGTGTCCCCAGAGATGCGCCCCCTACTGACGGCCGCGGCCCTCTTCGCGCTCTGCTGTGTCGGCATGCTGGCGGATGGATACCCGTCGAAGCCGGAGAGCCCCGGCGAGAACGCGGCGCCAGAAGAACTTGAGAAGTATTACTCCGCCCTGCGGCACTACATCAACCTCATCACGCGACAAAGGTGACCTCTGTTTACACCCCAGCATCCCTGTTGGCACTTTAAGCCATCCGTGGTGTGACGTGTCATCTCACTTTAAACGTGTAGATACGGAAAACGGTCCAGAGCAGAATCCCTGTTCCCTGAGGTGGTGTTGAGGGAGGGTGGAGACAGCGCCCCTCACTGGAGGTATGGAGCCACCTGCAGGGAGTGAATGGGGGGGCCAAGTGGAGAGTGAGTGAGGGCTGAACGGAGGCTGTCTTGCACCCCCATCGTTTTCTGAATTCCACACTGACTGTCCCTTGAGTGCAATAAACAATTCACAACTTCAGTTCAACCAAAAACTTGAATGCTGGCAACTCAACAACAGGTTTTGTACTCTTTTAAACTGTATAACAAATATCGGTTCAGGGTGTATTTTTCAGCATTTCCTAAATTCTTGTGGCGTATTTTTCTCAAAAAGCATTCCGACAAGGTCGGCATGGGATTCAAACACCCACGTGTAAGAAAAGGTTCCGACATAAATTTTGAGTGACAACTCGGGGTTCGGTGTCCAATATCGAAAGGATTTCTGTACAAAGATGTTGTTAAAGTCTCTTAATCTTTCTTCCTCCAGGTACAAAGGAGCCGTAGCCTGATGAGATGAGCAAAGCCACGTGTCGCACGGCTCTTGACACGGGGAACCCGGTGTCAGGTCAACTTGAGTCATCGTTGTCACTCCTGCATTTACAGAACATCTACATTCTTTCTTTGCATTCAATGAAATCACCTAGTCTATAACAATTACAGGTGAACCAAACATTTGTACAGTGAATTTGTGCTATTATTCATTGTTGAAAAATCTGCTCTAATAGTTTCTCAGAAATGTTCCCAAAAGCACCAGCACTGCTTTGGCAAATGGAAACTGGAATGTGGTAATTTTAACTTGGGACGTAAACCTTCAGGTGGAGGTACTACACTGTTAAGAGACAGTCAACTCCTATAGCTTCTGCGGAACACAGTATTCTCCCACAAGTCAGTAATATGCAGAAGTGTTTATGAAAACCTGACTTTATAAAGTCTGGTGTTAGCACTAAGGATGTGACACGCGGATCATGCCAACATATTTGCATTGTGATCACTGCTATTCCGTACTGCTGGCTGTATTGCTGGAAGTTGCATTAGAAATCGCAACACTAAGCTCGGGCAGGAATGAGAAGAGAGGTGGTAATATTTCTCTATCAACTAAAATATTCCTTTTCCTCGTGGACCTGAATAAATTATTCAATTCTCCAGTGCGGAAGTGACATTGAATATGTAGAGGAGGTCAGTGACGGCAGAGAGAAGTTGAATGGAAATGGGTCTCGGTGACAGCTTCAGCGAAAGCCAGTATGCAGTGCTGTGTCCTTGTCTGACCCGCTCTTTATTCCTACACAAAGAAAAGATTATATTACACATTGTCTATTAAAGCTGAAATACCATAAAATGCCAATACATTGTATTTCCAGTCCACCACAAAATGTACAGCAGCATCAATGCAGTACACTTAGCCAGTTTACCACGGGTTTTTATTTCTTTATTTATATTTTTGAAATATTAATGAGCGCCATAAACAGGAGGTTCTATCAGAAGATTCTTTATTTCCCCACCCTATTTGTTCCACGAGGAATAATTTACAGAGGGTACAGACAGTGTGTTCTAGGTACGTAATCCCAGTGTTGAAAGCCCGGTTTATTCAGTAATATTTCATACGGACACGTGGCCGTATGGTTTGTTAGATGCTAGAGGAGATCCCATGACAGAAGAAGCAGCAGCCAGTGCCAAGAAAGTGTGTGAAGTGGTTTGCCTGGAACAATGTATTAACCTTGTAGGGGAAACGCACAGAGCACCTGCCCCCCCAACACCCTCGTGGCCTGTTGAGTTATTTGTGTTAGAAAGTGGTTTGCGTTTCAGCGTCCAGCTTGAATAATTGATCCTTTATGTCTGCCATTGTAGTGTTGTCATGAATGACTTTGAATGTGCTTGACAGCAGCTTAACAATATATGAATAAAATGGAATGAAGGAAAACGCACCACTATGCTGTTTTTTTGTCAGTACTACCTGCGCAGAAATAAACCGTTATGATTGTAGGGTCTGTTTGGCTGTGACAGAACAGTCCGCTTCTGCAAATTTGTGAGTTTGCTGCTGTCCGTTGTGCGTTTTCCAGTCTACAGAGAAGTATAACCCCCTGCCCCGGAGTGTACCGAAGCCCCGACTCGCAGAAGGGGGCTTCAATGCTGAAAAATTCCTTTCTCACCCCTTTTTCCCCTGTGCAGGGGTAAGTTTCCTCCTACCAGAGGCCTGGGAGGTTGAGGGTAAGCGTGCCGTATTTTTGCCGTTTCTAGGATTGTGCTCTTCTGGACTGAGATGATGTCGTGCCTGGGGTCTGATGCAAGCTGCTCCTTCAGCTTAGGGGTCACAGCCCCAAGTGCTCCTGTCACCAATGGCACCACCTTAGTTTTCACCTTCCACATTCACTCCAGTTCCTCTCTATCGCTGGTGTTTCTCCGGCTTCTCGTATTCCTTCTTCCTCGTGTTTCTTGGAGTCTCCACATCTGTCACCACTGTATCTGGTTGGTCAGCCAGTGGCCAACTAACTGTGTGGATGTGGACACCTCACAGGAGCTTGGCTCTGTTGTTCACCACTCTCTTGTACCTCCCACTTAGACCTTGGAGTGTCCAGGTCACGTCCCTTACGGACGTTGCTGTATATGATCCCTAGCCACTGGGTTGTGCCTGTTGGTGTTCACTGTCTGCCTGCATCTTCCACACACACACAAAAATATACTATGGACTACTTTCTAAAGTTGTATGTTTGAGATTTGGGGGGAGGTGTGTTTTTTTTCTTTTTCTTTCTTCCGTGGTGTGAATTTTTATTACGTTTCACTGTGCAGATGTGATTTTGCCTTCTGTGGAGGTTGCTCAGTTTGCCTTGAGGTGACCACTTTCACCGGTGGTTTTTTTTTTTTTTTTTTTTAACCAACCCCCCCCCCCCGAAAACCCAGAACAAAGCAGATCACATGTAGTAACAGATGAATGGTTCATACTACAGGTCTTCGTATTGCCAATATCTTTTCCTGCAACTGACAAACTTTGGAACATTCGACAGCTTTTACAGCCAGATCTAATCGTGTATGAATATGTTCGCCTCGGGGCAGTGACGTCACAATCAGTTACGCAATAAAGCATCAGTGTAACAAACTCGGTAACGGACTCGGAAAACCCTGGAAAGCGGCGCCGCCGCCGCACACGTCATCGAGTGGGCGGGCCGCCGTCACTCGACTGACGCTGAGCGCGCGGAGAGTTACCTGCCCTTCTTCCGGCGGCGGCTGCAGGCATTTAAACACACAACGGCGCTGCGACCAGTACTGGCTGGTTAACTAGTTAGGTAAGTGGCTCCACGTGAACGTGCTGTGTGTCGGTGGGCTGAGGAATGCGAGTAGCCGACCCCTCCTTTGTGCGGGCGGCCAGCTGAGTGCCGGAGAGCGGCTAGCGGCTAACTCCATGTGGCTCGTGAGCGAGGGGCTTCTTCAGCTGGTTTGTCCCTCCCGCTCCGTCCCATGTGTGCGCGAATGGGGAAACAAAAATGGCCGCACGTGTGTCGGTGTGGGGCGCGACTCTCCCGTTAGGTCGCCGTCCCGGTGGCCACTCCAGCCGCCGGTGAGGCACCGTGTGCCGCGGAGCTCAGAGCCGTTGAGCCGCTTCCCCGCCGGCGCCGCGAACTTAGTTCCCCGCGTCACTCGGCAGCGTTTCGTGCGGATTCGCTCCGTTTTCTGCGTTTCGTGCCGCGTTTGAAGTGAGCAGCGCGCGGCTGTCCGAGTTCCGCTGCAGCCACGTGGGCACGACGACAAACGGCGACCTGCAGTAAAACGCCGTTTTTGCAGGTAAGAAGGTCGGGGGTCGGCGGTCGGCGCGCGCTGGACGGTTAACGCCGGCAGTTGGCGTGACCGCGGACACGCCGTTAACGGGGTTTTAGTCGTGAAATATCCCGCGTCGGCGGTCTAATGTCGATAAACCTCCGGATCATTCGGGAGCGGCGCGCAAAGCAGCTCAGTGACGTGTAAAATGTGACTTTTAGCTCCAGTTTTAGACAGAAACGAGCGGATGGGCGGCGGCAGTTTGGACCCGGCACGTGCTGTTTATTTTTCACTTTATTTGCATAGCGGTGTAGTTTAACTTTCTCATTTACCCATATTAAACCCCCCCCCCCCCCAAATTTCACAGTTTGAGGAGAGAAGGGGCTTTGACCCAAACCCATACAGGAGTGTCGTCCCTCTTGTATCATTCGGACCCCCCACGAAATGCAGCACAGTCTGTTTACGGTGGGGTTGCTTGTTGGAAGGTGGGGGGTGTTCGCGTTAATATGCAGTTTTTTCGTGCGGGAAGGCTTCTTCTTGTTTCTGCATTCGCCTTGGTTTTTCCCACCTGTGAGATGGTCAGGTGTTGTGGTTTATTCCCCCTGCCGACTCCGCGTGAAGCGGGGGCCCCTTTACCGACTGTTTACGGAGGGGGAGTTTCGGGGCTGTAGGTGACTCGGCCGGTCTCGGTTTTAGTCCAGTCGTGAAAGTCCTGGTGAGGCGCCTCATCGCCGCGGTCCGCCGTATCTGCTCGTGCGCGCTTTGCTGAGGGAAGAGGAGGAATTCTGAGGTTTGGCCCACAGTCTGCAGGACAAATTAGATTAAACTCAAATCCCCAGTAGAAGAACAGTAGTGTTGTTTACTCCACGGCCACTTTAGCGCCACTTTATCGAGCGTTTTGCAAATGGGATCCCACCGGCACCGTGAGTTGTGTAACCCATAACGGAAGAAGTAATAGTCTTTCAAGAATCTGTGGTGCTGTAGGAGCTCAGCGGTAAAAGAAACGGATGCGTCGACAGAGCGGAGACTAAAAGATAAACGCGTCTCGGCTCTCGGACCCCGTAGAGTGAAACGCGGACTAAAAGGCTGCTGAAGTATTTGGTAAAGTTTGCGTTTCTGGCCTGGAGACAACGTTTGTATCTGAGAATTTGCAGTGGAGCTGCAGAGGTTTCCTCCTGGTGCTCTGGGGTCCCCCCGCAGCGGGAAGACGTCTTGCGGGTGGGTCGACGGCTCTGAACCGCTGTCTGTGTGTTTAGGATGAGCGGCTGTTGAAAATGATGGGTGGTTTATGGATCAGTTCAGGTGGGTTTTAGGAAAGGTGTGTGAACCTGTGTTTCTGCCTTCAAATTTGACGTCGCCACACGGGGCTGTTAGAACAGGTAAACTACTGGCGAGGCACTGACACCGTCGGCCCGCCGTCCGTTCCGTTCATGTCCCTGTTGACGGGAAACTTTGTTAATCCCAAAGGAAGCTGCGGGAGGGACCCGCAAGACCCTCCCCTCCCGCCGTGGAAGTGTGACCAGGCTGCCGGGAGGCCGATGCATCATCCCGTGATCTCTCGTCTCCGTAGAACAGGCAGTTCTCGTGGCTCCGCGAGTTTGCGTGGGTGTGTGTAAAACGCCTCTTCGTCCGCCCGCCTGAGCGGCCCTCCGTGCAGCACCTTCGCCGAAGGCGCCGGTTCGCCGCGATGTTCTGGATGGAGAAGTGGGTCAGAACGGGACGGAAATTGTCTTGACGTTCTTCGGGGCAGATTTCCGTCGGATCCCACAGGACGCTTGTTAATTATTTCCAGCAGTTTCTGTTAGTCGCTCTTAAATATTCATTGTCAAATGTACGACTCGATGAGGTTCTCCTGCTCCGTCTGACACGTTGGGGAACTTCTGCGTGGTGTCCAGGCTGCTGGGTTTCCTCTGCTGGCGCCCGAGGAGAGCCGTGTTCACTGTCCTGCTCTTTGCACCACGCTCTCGTGGTTCAGCGCGGACGGGCCACCCGGGGTGTACCGTGGTACGCAAAGTGCGACTACGTGATACTCCTTCTGTCGAAGCCAACGTGGGTGACCAGATACTTTTCTTATGCTGGGCTTCTAAATTATGGATGTGATGGTCTAGTTATCTAGTTATTTATTTTTGGGTTTAATTCTGTATTTGTTTCCACATACAAAGGGGAACTTGGCGGAAACAGGTCCTGCCAGGTTTCCTCACGCTATTCTTACAGGCCACATTTTTGTTGTACCTCAACGTCTGTGGGCTTTAGAATCAGTTCACCTCCTGATTTGGCAGGATCCCCCCCCCCCTTTCTTTTCTGTGAATAGCGAGCAACTTCGGAAGTGCACAGACCAGCCGGCCAGGATAAAGAGAGGAGGAGATGTGATCTACATGCGTTGCGAAGAGACTATGTCAACAGGGATGGTTTTTCGAAGGTCAAAGATGGGCATCGATAGTGGTGTCTTCCTCCATCTTGGCTGCTGAGCACGAACGTTTCCTACACGCTGTGTACGTCATCACACGCGTTCATTTGTAGGATCTAGTCCCCTTAACACGAAGCGTGCGATTTACAAGATTCCTTGCACATGATGCGATGCTGGAAGTCAGCTGACTTATTTTGCGGCTGGATAGAAGGATTTGCCTTTGATCCAGGTTCAGGAGAAGGTAGATGACCCATCCAGGCTGTGATGCCACCAAGACAGCAGGACTGAGACTTGGTGGTTTGAACCCTGGACGGACCGGTAGTGCTGAGTATTCAGTGTGGAAGTTATCGTTGTGTTTTTGGACGATCTAACCTAACGGCAGCGTGTAAAATACAGCAGCAGTTCGGCGCAGAACCTCGAGCAACTCTGTATCGGACCAAAGACGGCGAGAACGGAGAGGAGCTTCCGTTCGGTATACGTTGTGAGATCTGTCTGTGATGTTGGAGTTGAACCAGAGAGGCCCGGGCACGTCTCCAAACTGCAACAGGAGGCCGCGGTCGAGGATATTGGCGACAGGGAGATCCGGGAGGATGAGCCCTGCTGGAAGCTTGGATCAGCTGACAGGAGAGTCACCGGTGGGGCGAAAGCCAGACTGAAGCTCCTCGGACCCCTCGTTCACAGGGTGGGACGGGCTGGATAAGAGTTTCTGATGTGCAGGACTACCTGTATGGGTGTGTGTGGAGAAGTTCTGTTATCTGAAGGCTGCAGCCTACAATCCAGCAAATATCCAGTTGACTGAGTAAGTTGGTGAGATTGTGTTTCTGTAAGAACCCAGCTGTATAAATAGATAACACTGCAGGCTGAAGATATTTTGAATTCGGGCAACTTCTGCACAAATAAATACTTCGGCGCAGTGCGTTTATGAGCAGATGCGTGCATGTGCGCACTGCGGGGAGCGCCGGGGTCGCCGGGGGTCACCGGGTCACTCGGGGCTCAACCTATTTTGAGGAGCGGCCCAGATGGAGGACGACATCCAGGCCGTCCTTTCTGACACGCGCCATCTAATCTAATTTAGCACATTTAATGCTCAAAACGGAGGGGGAGGCGGGGGGGTTCTGGTCTGGAAACTGTGCCAACGCATGCGGTAATCCCCTCCCCCCCTGCGGCGACGGGGACAGGACTGGGCGCGAGCGGTTTGTACCTGTGTGTACGGTAGCAGTTAAACCATTACAGCATGTCTGTGGTTGTGCTCATGTCTGGATTGTCCTGTGTGTTGGTTGAAAAAGTAGACATTGACACAGTCGGGGGGGCCGGCGTTCAAATCCTGCTCCTGCTCCGGCACCTTTTAATCCGCGTTTTTACTCCAGTGAGCAGAGTAGGATGTCGGAGAACAGCGTCAGGTGACTTAAAACAGGTAAACGTGCTATGAATGTGAGACGGGGTCCTCGTCCCTGGGCTTTGGTGAGACGTAGTTTAGTGTCTGTTTATGACACTACATCTGGTGTTGCGTGATATGGGGTTTTAAGTCTAGCTCTGCACGCCCTGGTAGGTTGTTCCCTGTTTATGTGCACGTGACTTTACACCATGTTTTTCTTGAAGGAGTGACTGTGCTGTTGTGCGGGGCCTGCAGAGCCAAGACAGCGGTGTCTTATCGCGGCGAATATTGCAGGAGATTTCATTCATATTTGTATTGAGTTCAGGTGTGTGTGACTGACTGGGTGTCACTATCGAGGGGGGGAAAAGCACAAGGATGTGTGTGTCAGATTTCTGTGCCTCAGGCGGCTATAAAGGTTCCACACAGAAGGTGATGCTGCAGAACAAAACATCCTCCCTCCTCTGTCTCCTGTCCCACATCTGCTTCTGGTCAGAGCGCTGGCTCTCAGGAAGACCAGGTGAAAACTCTAGATGTTGTTCTGTGATGGACCACCCTTCTACCCCCCCCCCCCCAAACACCCAGACCACCACCTGTTAGGGAAGCGATGACGGATGTGGTCCCTCCCACTGCCACCACTTTCACAGCGGTCTGCTCGTCCCCGCGTTCAGCTCTTTCTGTCCTGCTGCTTTTAATTTTAGCCGGAGGAGGATTCTGGGAGTTCAGAGTTGCGGGACGTAGGCAGTGCTCTGCTGGGTTGCCTGCCGATGTTCAGGGCAGGCGGGTGGGCGGCTGTGAGTTCTGTGGCCTGGGGACTGAGACTGACACTCTCTGTGTAGCTCCTCGAAATAACACACCATTAACCTCCGCAGAATCTATAAATGAATAAATTTTTCTTCACAAATCGTAATGCAAGTCTGCCCATGTAATGGTGCACTAATTCTGTGTGTGTGTGTGTGTGTGTGGGGCGGTGACCCATTTCATTCACCTTCCTCAGGTTTGGCTGCTGAACTGAGTGACCGATGAGAAATTCTTAGTTTCCTCCCCGTAAGGACTGTGGATTTTTGGGAAAAGGAGAGTTTTTGCTTCAGACGAGCCGGTATTTGGTGGGAAACGGGTGTTACTGGAAGCTTCTGTTGCCGCGTTCACGAGCACATCTGCGCCCCTCTGCCGATGTGCACCTTTTGGGGCAACATCTGCATCTGGTCTTTGTTTGTAGAGTTTGGACCTAAAGACACAGGCGTGTTTTGGTTAGTTTTTCCATTGACGCAGCTGGTTTGCTGGGGTCACGTGAGTTTAGGACCTTGTTCTGGGCTGGACAGCAGGAACTGGGGCCGGGGTGGGGGGCGAGGGGGGCAGTGAAATGAGGCCAGGTTGCACCACCCAGGTGGTTGAGGTGCTCGGTTATGAGGACAAGCCCTTCCTTTGGCTCTGACCAGTTATCCGGGTCCACGTGCTGCTCGGCAGGCGCACCTCGGCGTGAGTCGGCCGCGGGGGGCCGAGCCGCGACCCGGACAGCTGGCGCGACCCTGCGGGGGGTCTGCGCCGGGACGCTGACAGGAATGTTGCCGTAGGGCAGATCTGCTGAACTAGAGCCTGCCGGTGCCTCTTCACCTCGCCCTGGGCTGCGGGTTCGAACGGGGCTCGGATTTTCTCCCCCCCTTTGCGTGGGTTTCCCGCGGCGCCGATGACGGGCGGGGGGAGTGTTTTAAAGCGAACGCCACGTGGACGTTGTCGGCAACACTTGTCCGTCGCCCTGCGTCAGACCCACGGGAAGGTTGTTCTGCCGAAGCTCCGTTGAGGACCTCGCCTCACCTGAGCGCGTTGCCCCCAGCCGGGAGCGTGGAAGGGGCGCCGCTCGCCCAGGTCCCCGAGGACGTCACACAGGGCTCCTGATGCAAGCCTGACGCAACGTCGCCGTTTTTCACCAGGGTGTCGTCATTGTTTCTAAATCACTGGTTAGTATGAGTCAACAGCCGGTAACCTGCGTGTAAAGTGGTTATGGTGAACTTTGCGTCCGTTTTCCAGTCGCTGTTCGAGCAGCAACGTCGAGCGCTTATTCGCCCTCTTTACTGCGGAAGGTGTCGTTTTGACTCGCGCACACGTGTAGAGCGTTGCTGCCGCAGGAAGGGTACGATGTGGTTTTAAATCCAGAAGAAGATGCTGGGAGTTTTTGTTAGAATATTTGTCGCTTTTGTAGAAGTCAGTCAAGTCTCTGTTACCCAGGATCTATGTGGGCGCTGCGTTCCATTAACGCGCATTCCGCTGACCCTCGCGGTGATGCAGCCGACTGAGTGGCGAGCTGGACGGGGGTCCCGCGTCTGCCAAAGACCTCCTTTCCCTCTTAAACTTGTTAATCAAATGCTTTGGGGGGCTTGTTTCCAACACCTGTACTCAAACTTTTGACTTTTGCTGAATGGAACACTTGCATGCCTTTGGGGGGGGGCAGCCCTGTGTGGGGTTATACCTGCAGTGAGTGGAGATGTGGGGCGGTCTTTCTCATGCTGTCGTGTGTTTTGCAGCTGCCTAGGAGCCCTGTTCCCGACGCGGCTGAAGGTGGAGCTGGCCGCTCCTGTGCAGGTGACATGACTGTGGCCAACGCCAAGTCCACCTCAGGTGAGCGCCCCCACCACCACACGTGATGTCTGGTTGACCTTTGGCTGCTGAGATGCTGCCATCCTCTGCCCCGCTCTGCACAGCGAACACGGAGTGTTTTTCTTCACGCTGCCGCTCTTAAGCTACAAAGTTAAAACATCTGTACAGCCTGGTGATGTTTCTCCTTGTTCAGGGAAGGGAGGTGGGATTTGATCTTATAGCCTCTGAGTCCAAAGGCAGCTGCTGTAACCACTACGCCGGCCCGATGCCAGAGGGTCGAAGGTGAGCCGCCTGGCAGAAGCTTCCAGAACTCGCACTTGTTCGCAGGAGCTTCTTCCTTTCAGCTGAATGCCGATGATCTGCCGACTGCAGCCAAACAACCGAATCGGGGCGTAAATACGCGTCGCGAAGGGTGTCCTTCACCGCGTTCGCCTGTGAGTGTCGGAAGCGGAGGCCGAGTAGTAGATTGACGCGTCTCCCCTGCGGCCCAGGAGAGACCCCCTGCGTTGGGCTTCCCGTGGGCATCTGGGCCTAACGTTTCCCCAGCTCGCTGCCCTCGGTTTCCTTCTCCGGATCGGTGGTATTAACAGCACATTGTATAGAGGTGGAATCGCAAGGTATTAAATGAGGTTTCTGGAGGCCTGCTTCCCTCCTCCTGCGTGAACGTTGAGGTGATTCGGCAGGTAGTGCAGTGTCAGCTTCTCCAGGGCGGCTGACAACTCGCAGCGGCCTCGTGTCCGGCTGGTTCGGCGACACTTCAGCGCAGGACAGCGATTTCGCTTTTAATAGAGAAGAAGGACGGCGGACGAGGTCGTTCCTCTGCTGCTCGCAGCTCTGCTGCCTTACGGGCCAAATACCGCCGTGACCCGTTTGGGTCGGACTCTGCCGACTCGTTCTTTAGTAGAAATTCTTTTTCCCGGTTTTTCGATACCTCCCTGTTGCTGGAACACACAATTTTGTTGGCTGCCCAGAAGTGCCGTTCAGCTACGTAGCTGACGGTAGCAGGTGGTCCTGAATTCGCTTGCAAATGCAGGAAGGGATCCAGCAGCTCTGAGGGGCCACAATAGAAAAAACGCTGCTCAATTTTTACGTCGGGCGCTTTGAGTGGTCTCGCTGGCGGCCGGCTCCCCCGGCGTCCTTCTCCGACTACAGGTGGAAGTCCTCAACGTCGTCTGCCCTGGACTGCTGCCTTAAACTACCGCGCACATCTTGTGATGCAAGAAGCAGCATTTCAGAACTTTTTTTTTTTAGTTGAAGAGAAGAGTCTTCTTTAGGGAGAAGATAATGTCAACCTTTGTAGTTTAACTTGCGGAAAGTGGCGAGATGTGTTTGTTTGACTTTATGTAACCTTCTGCATTCTTGGTTCAGCTTTTGGGGAAAATTGTGTTGTGGGACATTTTCACACAAAACTCTCAATGCTGGTGTAGAAATCTGGCAGCTGAGCCTCGAACGCTTTCATTTTAATATTTCATGGGAGAGAACAAGTAGAACGTCTCACTGTAGAGTGTGTGTGTGTGTGTGAGAGAGAGAGAGCAGGAGAGACTGAGTGGTGCTTTCCAGGACGTCTCAAAGGGAGCTTCTGTCCACACTTCCCACTTGTCTGGAGAGTCTGTTGGGGGTACGGGGGAGACCCGAGTTTACCTGTGTTTTGCTGTTACTTCACTGTGGTCAGTCGCTGGGGGGCCGCTGTGCCTGCTATCTGCTTGGTGTTTGTGAAGATGAGTAGAAAGCTGTGTGTCCTGCTCAGTATTCAGTGTCTCTGCCCGTGTTTTTATTCATGTTTTTTCAGGCCGGTTAAATTTGGCAGGATTTTTTTTTCCCTCCCCAGCCAAAAATCGGCAACCTGTACGACGCGGAGGAAAGAGTTACGTCGGCGGCGCAGGTGAACCCGGTTCTGCAAAATGATGCCCAGCTCAAGTGCACTAAGGTCTTAGAAGGGTTGTGTTCGACACTCTGCCGTCCCTTCGGCTGCACGTTCCTAGGGCCGCTTCCCAGGACGTGTGGCTCAGGTTCGGGGGGGGCTGAATTATGCGGAACACTAATGCCTGCCAGCTCCAGGGTTCGAGAATCAATGGCAGTGGCGACGCACTGTCTACAGAAGCGTCCAGCTTCCTTTCCTCAGTCGGGCTGCTTGTTGGCAGCTTGGCAACAGTGGGGGGGTGTCCTGTGTTTTTCCAGCTCGCTTTACTGTGTGTTTAAAAAAAAAAAAAAAAAGGGGGGAGTACCTCCGTCTTGCCTTGTGTACACAGTGTGGAAACTCAATTGAGCAGTGTGAAGGGTTCACACATCGCCCCCTGCAGTGTGACACAGCGTGGCCACAGGAGGAGCCTGTGGGTGGGGGGGGCTTTTCGTACGTGGCTCCGCACTGCTTCTGCCTAAGTAGGTCAGCAAGAGTGTTGCTGGCTCAGAGGGCCACCGCCGTGCGTGTGTGTGTCACAGTGCGTCTCTCTCCCTCAGCCATGCGGAAAGTCCTCGACAACCTTGTGGAGCTGCCCGCCTCCACAGGCGCCCACGACATTGACCTCATCTTCCTCAGAGGCATCATGGAAAGTCCCATCGTCCTCTCCCTCGCAAAGGTACCTCCCTGTCCGCCGGCCACAGCACCGAGATGCAGAAACGTGGGGGGGTGGCTGGTTTGTGAAACATCTGTACCACCTCAGCCGGAGCTGCTCTCGCTGTCGACCGGGAGCTTCACCCACGTGGCCTCGCAGGAAACGCTGGCCGGCCGGTTACTTTGACCTGGACCCGGAGGCCATAATTCCTGTCTGTTGCAACTTTCCCGCGTTTTGAGCAGAGCAAGAAAAGGTGTGAACGTGTCAATAGTGGTGTGTTTGTTTGTTTTTTACACTATTGTGCTGTCGTCGTCCCCCCGACGTCCCCGACCGGCAGGCACACGAGCGGCTGGAGGACGTCAAGCTGGAGGCGGTGGGGGACGACAACGTGCAGCTGGTGGCGGACATCCTGCAGGACATCCGCGCCATGAGGAACCAGAACCAGAGCACCAAGGAGCTGTCGCGCATCCTGGAGGAGCCCCACTTCCGGGTGCGCTTGGCAGGGGGTGAAAGGGGGGCTTGTGGGCCCAGCGTGTAACTCGTAACTCAGCTGTGAAATTCGACGTTACTCGACCAGAAGGCACCAAGTGTTGAAGTTCGAGCTCCTGCTGCTTGCAAGCGATGCGAACCGACTGATGCCGGTTTCAGCAAACGTGAGATTTGCTCTGATCCGTTCCCAGGCGCTGCTGGAAGCCCACGACACGGTCGCCTCCAAGCGTTACGAAGCCCCGCCCCGGACGTCCGAGGCGAACAAGGACACGGCGACGGGCAACTGCGTGGCGGCGGCGGCGGACGCCGTGCGGGTCATCGGGATACAGAAGAAGCCTGGCGAGCCCTTGGTCAGATTCCCGGCGGTCTTTCTCTTTTTTTCTCCCTCTCGTCCTCAAGTGAGGTTGTGTTGCGTGTCGGGTGGCAGGTGGTCCTCGGCCCCCAGCAACACCTCCGCGATATTCTCCTGCTTTACTCGCGTCACGAGTGCAGATACTCACGACCGACCTTTAAAGGTTTTTGTTTTTGCCCTTAAAAACGAGTGATCAATTTTGACGACATTTACTGAATAACTAGACATCAGAGTAACATCGACGTCCTTTTAACGCCAAATAAGGGGAACGTGACCGGAATGTAGCCGTTCGGCCGCGTGCCCCCCGCGGGGTGAGGGTCGCACTAACGCCGACGTGTGTGGTGTCGCTCAGGGCGTGACGTTCCGCGTGGAGAACGGCGAGCTGGTGATCGCGCGCGTCCTGCACGGCGGCATGATCGAGCGCCAGGGGCTGCTGCACGTGGGCGACGTCATCAAGGAGGTGAACGGGCGCGAAGTGAGCGGCAGCCCGGGCGAGCTGCAGGGGGCGCTGAAGGAGTGCAGCGGCAGCGTCACGCTCAAGATCCTGCCCAGCTACAGGGAAGCGCCGCTGCCCACACAGGTACGGAACTCGCTGCCTCCGCAACCCGCGGGGTTCGGATAAGTTCGCTCCCGTACGCGTGACGCGAGGGGGCTGCGCTGTGATCTCGGCCCCCGTCACAGAGCGAGAAGCTCTGTAGGTGTCGTGGGGCAGACGGCGGCCGAGACGCCCCCTCGTGCGCTAAATAAGAGGCCGAGCAGCCGGAGGAAGGAGAACGGGGGTTTTGTTGCAGCTGGTCCGCGGGGCAGAGAGGGAACCGGTTCCTGGAGAAGATCACCGTTTTCCTGCTGCTGTTCCCGAAAGCTGCAGACCTCCGCGGGGGTCACCGTGTGGGCTGGGGTGTAACCGCTTCTCAGTATTGTTGCGCCCTTCCTGTTTCCTGCGGGAAGCCCCTGCGCTGTACCGTGCCCGCCGCGGTAAACTTCACTCCGGCCCAACCGAGCCGCCAGTGACGGTTTCCGGAAATCCGGGCGTCTGCAGCGGGACAATGAGGGACGAAACGCCGTCTTTTCTTTACCTCTCAGGTTTACCTGAAGACGCACTTCGACTACAATCCGGCCAACGACAGTCTGATCCCCTGTGAGGAGGCGGGGCTGTCCTTCTCCAGGGGGGACGTCCTGCAGATCGTCAACCGCGAGGACCCCAACTGGTGGCAGGTGAGGACCGTAGACGGGAAGCTGCCGATTGGCGATTGGCCTGTCCCTGTGACGTTTCCGATCCGCCCCCAGGCGCGACGCATCGCCGGCGGAGCCGCGGGACTCGTCCCCAGCCAGTTCCTCGAGGAGAAGAGGAAAGCCTTTGTGCGGAGAGACTGGGACGGCTCAGGTACGCCGCGCTTTCCCGCTGCAGGCTCACTGCCCCCTGCTGGTGGTGGCCAGAGCGCTGACGCTGGTGTTGCTGCAACAGGCTCGCTGTGTGGGACCCTCAGCGGGAAGAAGAAGAAGAAGAAGAAGAAGACGACGATGTATCTCACAGCAAAGAACGCAGGTACGCAGACAGCGGCCGGGGGATAAAGCTGCTCTTCTCCACCGGTTTACACCGTCGCGTCTCTGACTGCTGCTTGTGCTCTCCGGACGTGTGCAGAGTTCGACCGGCACGAGCTGCAGATCTACGAGGAGGTGACCAAGATGCCCCCGTTCCAGAGGAAGACGCTGGTGCTGATCGGCGCGCAGGGGGTGGGCCGGCGCAGCCTCAAGAATCGGCTCATGGTGTTCAACCCGTCTCGCTTCGGCACCACGGTGCCCTGTGAGTCCCGCCGCCCCTCCCGGCTCTGCTCTCCTCCTCGCGGCCGTTGTCCGATCTGCGACTCGCTCTCCTCCTCCGACAGTCACTTCGAGGCGCCCTCGGGAGGACGAGCGCGACGGTCAGTCGTACCGCTTCGTCACGCGGGTGGAGATGGAGGCAGACGTCAAGGCCGGCCGCTACCTGGAGCACGGCGAGTACGACGGCAACCTGTACGGAACCAAGATCGACTCCATCCACGAGGTGGTGGACACCGGCCGGACCTGCATCCTGGACGTGAACCCCCAGGTCAGACCGAACACCTCGGCATCACAGCGCAGCAAAAGGGTGTCGTGTGTGTGTGTGTCCTGTTTAATCCCTGTTGTGCAAAAGAGCCCCCAAACGGGTCACGAGCGCAACGTGTTCACTCTAAACTGCTCTGCAGGCCCTGAAGGTGCTGAAGACGTCGGAGTTCATGCCGTTCGTGGTGTTCATAGCGGCGCCAGAGCTGGACACGCTGCGCGCGATGCACAAGGCGGTCGTGGACGCGGGGATCACCACAAAGCTGCTGACGGTCAGTGGTCCCTTCTGAACAACCTCGGAAACCCGGGTTCTTCACGCCACAGTGAGGAGCGTAACTCTGCTCCTTTTTTTTGGGGGGGGGGTCTCAGGACACGGACCTGAAGAAGACGGTGGATGAGAGCGCTAGGATCCGCAGGGGCTACAGCCACTACTTTGACCTCACCGTCGTCAACGACAACCTGGACAAGGCGTTCGAGGAGCTGCAGGCTGCTGTGGACCGCCTGAGCTCAGAGCCACAGTGGGTTCCGGTCAGCTGGGTCTACTGAGCCGGGCCGCCGGGTGACCCGTCCCGGACCGATCGACTCTTTCTACTCAGACCAAAGGAAGTGTTCTTATTTATTTTTGTAACTAACTTTTTACGGAAAACGTTTCTACTCTTCCCCGTCTGGGGGGGAACGGACTGCGAGATTTCTCTTCCGAGCCACTACAGCCAGTGCCCTCGTAACCATGGCGATCCTTCTGAGCTGTCAAACTGCATCCACCTGAAGTACTTTTACCTGGTCTTAGATGACCCCCCCCCCCCCAAAATTTTATAGACTCACAGCTTTTAATCGTTCTGTGGCAGAATTCCGGGGGGGTCGATGTTTTACTTTAAGGAGAATTTAGTCTACTGCAGCGTATACTGGAGCTGCGGTGTTCGAGCCGTCGTCCGTTTTTATTTTATAACGAAAACATGTATTTTTAAGGCGCTATAATAAACAGATTGGTACCGTTTCTCTCCTATAGGTCTGACATTACAGCTGCTGTGATGTCAGCGAGTGCCGATTGGTGTTCCTGCAGGGAAATAGGTTTTATTTAGATTGTTAAATGCAGGAACAAATTGACAATTCGTTTTCCGAGTACCAGGTTGTAGTTTTATATAAATGTATACAGGATGTTGCTCGGGTCACGTGGGCAGGAGGTGCACGGTTACAACACTTGACAAAAAGCTCACGCGGGGGCAGAAAGAAGCATTAAGTGTCAATTTTGCATCTGGTTAAAGCAATTAGTATTAATGCAGAGGTGGTGGGGGTTACAAGCAGCGCGAGACTGAACAACTCCTGCCCCCAGTCACTCACATACACTCCTCGCTCAAGGCGGCGAGCCCTCCCACCACAATGCACAGCACCAGGGGGGAGGGGCTGGTCCCGCTCCCCGCTTTGGCCAGCAGCGTGTCGCCCTCCCGCCGCACGGTCGCGTTACAGCTGGAGAAGAGAAGTTCCACGGCCTGAAAGACCTCGTCCTGAAGCAGGAGGGAGGCGGCGGCCGGCCGCAGGGGGTCCTTGCCGCCCGTTTCCAGCGTGTGCACCTGAAGGGGCGAGGAAAAAACTCTGCTGCATTAATGTGTTAAGATGCTCCATTTGTGGGTACATTAAAGTGACGACTGGACGTAAAAGGTGCCTCACTGGTCATTAACTCACCAGCTGCCGTAAGGCCTGCAGGAGCGGCGGGCGGGAACAGCGGCCCAGTGCGTGTAGTCCTTCCGCACTCATTTCTGCAATTCAAACGTATGACCACAGGTGACACGCCTGCTGCTTTTCCTACAACATTCCAAGATCAGCTCCAGACCACCAAGACCCTGAGTTAACACAGCACTAACTAGAGGATCACTAGTCTTGTTGAAAGTGTGACTGCTGGGTTGTATCCAGTGCAGGACTGCGGTGGTTCAAAGCCAATCCCAGCAAGGTTCTCACACACGCCCCCCAGCTAACCTGAAGCACAGAGCTATGGCTGGTGGGAGGAAACCCAAGCAAACAAACCCCACAGTGCGGTGGAAGGGACAAGAAGCAGAGACACGGTAGGTGCTGCTTGACAGCCTGTGGTCACTCACCTTCGAGCGCACTGACCAGCAAATGGCACGCGAGGATGAGGGGGGAGGCGGCCTCCTGCAGTGCTCCCTGTCTATCCACCTGCAGCACATCTAGGAACTCCTGGACCCCGTGGTTCTGACAGGACACCTCCAGCTGCCCCCGGTCGGGCGCCCCGCCCTGGCAGAGCTCATCCAGCTGCGAGCAAATGGAACAGTCGTATCACCGTGTGGTTCGAGGCTTTCCAGCGACTCGGTTTACCACGCCGCCGGCACGCGTTTACACCCCCACTTCGCATTTTCGGCTGTCGACTCACCGCTTCCCTCAGCGCCGCCAGCTGCACCCCGTCCTGCACGGTTTCCCGCAGGAGCCGCACCAGCCTGGACCGTGCCTGTGGCGGGAGGTCGGCCAACTGCTGGAAATGAGGCGCCAGGTTCCTCATCTCTGCAAAGAGGAGAAAGAAACCAGAGCTGGTGCTGATCCTGAAGCAAAAGTGAGTCATGTTAAAGGCAGATGAAAACACGTGTTGCTCCAACTCTGCTCTGGCCCCATACGTGTCGATATACCCGGTGTAGATGTGACGGGAAAAACGGGTTCTTGTTAAAGGAAAAGTGGAACTTTCACTGCTAAGAGCCCTTCTGAAAATCTCTGGACAGAAGTAACTACCTTCTGCTGCAGGTCCTCCCACATCCCCATGTAAACATTACTGTGACACCACATCTGCTGCACTTCATCTCCATGCAAACTGTACATCTACTGCAACTCTTTAAACACACACACACACCTGTCCACCTCAGCTCATTGCTGTGGTATGTTAACAATAACCAACACCATACTAGCAGCTCACAGTAGGTACTGTGTTGGTTTTATGTTAAACATCATCTGAAACCAAAAAGTTTTGACTTTGGTCTCAGACCACGAGATATTTCTCCAGGTAAATTTGAGCCCCTGAATAAACTGTTTTGCAATCTTGACACAGGCTTGGATGTGAACATCTGCCTTCATCTCGCCACCCTACACCACAGCTCACACTAGTACAGCATACGACACAGTCAAAATACTGCCGTAATTCCCTGGACCTCCTTCAGGGTTGCCATGGTGTTTCGATAGCCCACCTTCGTGAGCTTTTGCTTCACCTGGTCATCAAACGTTGGAGAGGTGTCCTGATCTCCTGCCCACCCACCTCAAACCTCAACCATTCCACAATGCACTGAAAGCCTCTCAGATGTTTGCATCTCTCCTAACTTGTCCCAGTCGACAATAAGACCCCAAAGGACTTCTGTCTGTGGACCATGATTATTCCCACCCTACTCAGCCAAGAAACCTTCAGGGAACCTTCAGTGTTGATTATGAACATGATAAGACAAAGTCCACCTTATGAAGAGCTTTGGAATGCAGTTTGTTTATAGGTGTTACTTCACAGGTAATATGATTTACCACCCTGCCATGTACATTCTTATCGCCATATTTTTCAGTATAACCTAAAGCAGTACAAGCACGTCCACACACACATACACACACACACACACACACACACACACACAGTTCTGTTGCTACTACCGTTCAGATGTACATTGGGTGGTGTCTCCTGCAGGTCCTTCCCTGCCGGCACACAGACAGCAGGCCGGGTCCCCGTGTGGGAATCCACTTCAAAGCCACCCAGGACGTCCGGCAGCAGGCACAGGTCTGGTTGAGGAGCCACAAGCAAGATTCACCATCTCCATTGAACATATTACTGTGTGCATTGACTGGGGGGGGGGGGGGGGGGGG